>OY728166.1:482713272-483248272 GCA_963277665.1 Viscum album
GGTTATCAATGTAAGATTCCATGGAATTTCCAAAAAATACTTTAATATATGATGCATTTAATTTCAATATATGATGCCAATATTCTGCAATTCTAAGGGTATTAATCTGTGTAAATAAAACCCTTGAGGATCCCTAAAATTCTTGGATCCCTAAACCCCAAGTGACATATAAATCAAGTTATATATGGAATATTTTTCCGTAAAGGAAAGGTCTTAAACCTAAGAGTTTCATCAATAAATAGTTTCATAATTAGAAATATGAAGTAATCATGTGGGAAATTATGTTTGGGATCACTTAAATCAATACACACTATTTTTTTAGTATTTTTATTATTGATCATGGTGATATTGGATAGGCACCTTAGGAACTCAACCTCTCGAATGAATCCATTCTTGATTTTCATGTCAAATTTATCATTGAATTTTTTACAATAGTTAGATGTATTCTATTGGATTTCTTATTTAAACCATGATGGTATTTTGGTAGACCCAAATGATGTTTTCTACATCAAGATCAAAACTAGTAATTCCTATGTAATTCCAATAGAAGATGGAAGTTGGTGATGATGGAATGTTTTCAGAACTAAGAGACAATGGGATGTAATTTTCTTCCTCTATCAATGAAGGGGTGATGCCACTAATTCAAAACAGTATTTATGTGTAAGAATTTTGGTCTAGGGTATATTTGAAATGATCTCATTCCTCCCCATTCCCCATAATCTTTGTTTAATTCGGAATCTAAGGGACATTTTAAGGCAAAGAGATGACATGAAAGAGTTTTTATGTTCTATAAATTATGGGGAGGTGTCTCCATACACAGAAAGTGAAAATGTTTGGGAATTATCCCCATGAATATTTTGGATATGGTCCTTTTGTTATCTGTTATCACTAAGGGAGAATAAGTGTCTACATCCATGGATTTAAGATATGCCTTCGAGGAAGTTATATTTCCTACTAATGAAATGGTGGAATTTTATAATCTAAATGGTGATTTATGGGTCTCATTATATTTTTACAATAAATAAGGATAACTTTCCTTTGGTTCATTATCGTTATTTCTCATGTTATAGCCTTATATTGCATGGTTGTATTTAGTTTACATGATTAATATCATAAATATGGGTGAGAATGTACCTAATCAATGCATATGTCTCCTACCTCAAGGTTTGAGGATGATCTTATCAAAGATCATTGGTCATATGGTCTGAATGTTGATCAGACTATACCTTTTGTAGAGACATTTATAAGTGATATTTATTTATATGGAAAGTATATTTATCATTTCATTTGTTTTTTCTGTAAAATCTATGAGGTTAGTTTCTTGTGCATCTTAGGATATGAATGTGATCAAATGTTCTATCATTTCATATGGTATTCACATAACTCAATGATTTTCTAAATATAGATAAATTTCCATGATTCGATTTTTGATAAGTGCATAATCTTCAATGAGTTAATGGAATGGGTTAACACGGTCCATATCTAAACCATTGGGGTTAGTGACTTGGATGGTATACTATTTATTAGAATTTTTCCTCTCAGATATATTAATACATCTATTTATTTAGATTCATGGAAATCAAATGGGTTATAATCACCATGAGACACTCTATCCTATATATTGATGGAATATTTAAGTAATTTGTGGTATGATGAAGTTACCGATTCATGTACCTGAATCCATGGTCGTACTATAAACTCATTGAATTTTGAATCCTAAAGAATGACCACTAATTCAGAATTAGAGGTAAGGTATCCAAACTGGACCCCGAGCTTGATTCTTCCAAGAGGCTTTTGTTCACTTTTTTCATACCCATGGATTGTCAAAGTGGAGGGAGATAAATTAAATTCATTTTGGAATAAGAATTAGAGGGTCTAGATCAGAATTAAATTGATCCTAAAACCATTGTTACTATGATACCTAACAACATACACATCTTACAACTATCCAAAAATATAAAATATGATGACTTGACTTTTTATGGAAAAATCTATAACTATATCTATAAATTAAATGATTGTGTGGTACTCAACAAATTCAATTTTCACATAGTGTACTTATATTTTGGAAACCTTGGCTTCAAATTCTTTAGAGATTAATAAAGGATAAATAATCAATTCTTTGAGTTCCTTTAAAATATTGAGGGTGTTGAGAATTGAAGTCTTTTACATAATTGTAACTAGTGGTTTCAAGATTTCAAAATTCTATAAAAAGTCATGTGATTTCCTTACACAGGTATACTCCATGATCTAAGGCTGGGGAGAAGAGTAAATGTTTGTGGGTAGTATTTTTCCTTGACCGTAATTTGAAATAATCCTAATTGTGTGTGGGTTAGACTGAGTTGACTTTCCCACATTTTGATTCTAGCTAAATGAACACAAATTTTTTAATCGATCTTCAAGTATTATGGGACCTGAACAGGACTTTGATGAATATAGAGTGGATTAATACACTTATAGGTACTATTAATATACATATCTTTGAGTCTATATAAGGTATATAGTCTCAGCAATGGTGTGACCTGAATGTCAAGAATTATATCGGCCACATATTCATCAACCCCATTAGCCTCGGTGGCCTCCTCCTCCCTCTCCCTAGTTTTGAGAGATAAAATTAGGGTCATTTTTTCTTCTTTTTCATATAAGAGATCTATAATGTAAAAAACATAGATAAATCTAAATAAAAATTATTTATCTAAGGAGGATTCTATTTGATGGGATGGTTATCATTGAACTATTTGGTGGGGAAGTTCCCATTCTCCTGGTGTAAGAGGAATGAATACAGAGTGGGTTTGAAAAGTTTTACACCTTAGTACAGGCTCCTCATTTTATGTAACATTCTTGTTACATTGGTTGTACTAGTTCATAGTATATAGGATCTATGAAGGTTTTGGGGCCAAATGAGTTCAATTAATTATCATATAGGATTTTGGGATCACAATTGGTTGATTCAATTGTTCCATGATAATGTCATGTTCATGGTTTACCATTTTTTACTCACCCAATCATCAAATTTCCAATCACACTTGTTTTTAAATTATTTTCATTCACCATCCTTTTCCAATGATGTGGATGGATCATAAGCTATTTATTATGGTGGTTTTTTCAACTTGAATTCTCCAAAATCTACCATATTTTAAGGATGTATTTAAAGAAAAAATAAATCATGGATGGTATATCCCAACATTCGGTGCTTAGAAAAGTAAATTAGGTTGTCTCTAAAGACAACCTAATTAAGGTACCAGGGATATGGAAAATTTAGAAAACTATTTTTCATAAATATGATTTAATATGAAATAAATTTCACATTTTAGAAAGAATAAAGTTTATTCTTCCATTATTCATATGGTGTGTTCTTATTCACTTTTCTCTCTTCCTTGTGAATATGTTATAGTTTTAATTATTATCCCAAAGGAGAGAACAATGTGATAATGCATAGTATTAGGTTCTAGATATGGTTACAAAGCTAGTTTAAGCATAACTGTTGTTATTTATGCTTCTATAGTCCTCTTTCATGGAGCTATGATCACCAACCAAGGCTTTGGACTAGTCATCCAAATGGAGTGATCCAACATTTATGAAACTATAAAAAACTCTTAAATCCCACGAAGGTAATTTATTAGGATGATAATTGTTTGTATATCATCATAGATATTTTCAATGAATATTCCTCGAAACTCATGTAGTGGTAATTAAAAGTTCATAGAGCATGTAAAAACATTCCACCTAGATATAAATTCCGAGACACTATCATTCTCATGTTGTTTTCCATTTCAGATATATAGGACTATTTCCTTTCTCAATGTTTAGATAAAATGATTAAGGTATTGTTGATAGAGGCTCTCCCACTCTGTAATTGATCTACATGGTAAATTGGTTTTACAAATAAAAGTTCATACATAAAAATATTGTACAAACAATATAATCTTGGTTACCTATTATTATTCCAGGGTTCCCATCATGGGAGAACATCAAGATACTAAGTGGTCCATATTCTACTCTAGGTCCCTAGTACCATTGAATATTTCAAGTTGGATTCTCAAATTTTGGTGGGGGAGGAGTCGCATCCACCCATTCTAGGTATGGATTTATTTTCAATTGCATTAGTGAATTCCATCCCTCCATATCCTCTATTTGAGCTGCCATAGACTTAATAGACTCAATAAGATCTGATGGGATTTTTTGTTAGTTGGAAATGTGAGAAAATACATTATCTATAGCATAATATAGTGGTATTTCCCATTTCTATTATTGATTACTAGTATGGGTCAGCCGAGGGTAGATTTTTTGACATAGTTTTGGATGACTTCTTAATGGGGGAAACTTTTGATATTCCCCACTCATCGGGTCTAAGTGTAATAGTTGTTTAGACCCTAAGATATTGGCATGACTATCCCCACCCCATATTATTGAAATAAACACTTCATGTTGATTTAATAATTTTGAATAATGACTGTGAGTTTATTCTTGAGGACTATTCCTGATATGAATGTTTCCTTTGAGTAGTTTGGTTTTAAGTCACCCTAACTCCTTTAATTCTACATTATATTGGGAAATATTTATTTGACAATAATGGGATCAAATTTATCAAGTTTTTGATGAGATATGGTAACACCTTTCTCAATTTATTTAGTTAAATCCCATCTAGATGGTGGTAATTGAGCTTTCATGGGTACACCATTTTTAGGGTTTTTCTCGGTTGATGATTGAATATACCTTCTATAAATGTTTTAGTGTGGACCATTTTTTGAATATAAACATTGGTATCCTATTATTTTTTATTCGTATCATATTTTTTCTCATCAGTGAGGTGGATTTTTATTAAATTCACTGATACATAATTTGTTTTCAAGATCATGTCCTCAATATGAGGAAAATAATATTGGCTACCTTATCAATATATATCAAAAGGAAAATAAAAACTAACTTTTCCTTTTCTTTCTAGTCAGACCATTTTTTTTGCATCCATTGTAAGTCCTCACATTCTCCTTCCATTTCCTCTCAAGATATAGTCTTTGTAGACTGATCTTGATAGAATATTTAGACACTCTATCTTATATCATTTCCAAATAGAGATATGGGTAGATATTTGATAAAAAATAATGAAGTTCATCATATTACATGTTCTATATCCTAGATAAGACTAACTCGTTTGGAGATGGATCATGTGGTGATAAAAATTCCCATATAAAATTGGATGGGGATAACGTTGTCATGTTGTCATAAATTCTTGAATTCTATAGGAATTTAATGATGGGGTGGTGGAGGAGGTAAAAATGATTCAATCCCTATGGGATGGATATTATCTAGTATCACTACCACAATGGCCACAACTAATATTTCTTTTTATATTTTATGGGGTTTTTATGTTGGAAGGATGAAATGAATGCTCTGAATGAGATCCAGGCCATATTAAGGGTAGCACTTTATCTAAGGTATTGGACATTATTAAGAGATAGGATTGATCAACCTTTATAGATGCCTGACACTGGAGGATTTCAATAGATCTCTACTATGGATTTCATCATTTCTAGAATTTGGACACAGTAAGACCCTACTGAATAGACTAAATATAGTATATTGTGCCTATTTCTAAGACTTGTATTGAGGTAATTATATTTCATAACATCTCAAGAAATAGTATCCACTGACTATGGAGATGAGTGACACGTAACGATCCATGTTCACCCTATCCTCTGATTTTTACATAAGATACAGCATCGGCGATAAATATATGTAGATACCCCAAATCATTAAGGAATACATGTTAGATATCTCCAAATTATCTCCCAACTTTTAGTAATCTTGTAATTAAAATGGTGGAAAGATCAATTTTATGGTAAAGTTATTATATTTCGTTGAAGTTCTTTTTATATTTCATATATGGTATAGGTTTTTCCTTTGTATGGAGAAGATTATTCCATAATATAATGTGAGGATGTTTCATGTATTCCTCTATAGAGTCCTTTAAAATGTCATATCGAAAAATGGTTATGGTCCTAAACATTACCTGTATGTTTTTTTCTAGTTATTTCCTCCTCATCACTATTTTCTCTTCACCTCTAATGATATATTCCTCTATTATCTAACTAGAGAAGTCCGTTCCTGATTGGATTACTATAAGGATCAAGATCAGTTGAAATCCTCTATGATATATTATAGGATATATGGTTTAAAGGAATTATGGAAAATGACCACTACCTTTTTATATCTTCTTATTGAGAAATAATATTTTTCATTATATATAGGGCACTTTTTTGTAATTATCCTCAATATATTGACTGCCTCAGGATATGATATCTTTATCAATGTTGGTTTGGAAAGGGGAGGAACTTCTTGTTGAAGTGAAATGTTATTTTTGTGAGGAACATCATGATGAATGTCATAAACAGGAATACATTCATTATGGTTTAATGTCTATCCAAAAGGGAGGATTCATGTATCATGTTCCCTTGGGAGGGACTTCATGGTGAACAATGGTATGGGGATGACATTTTTTCATTTTATATTCAGATCATGAGAAGTATGTTTATGGGTTATATCATAAAAGGTGTTCCCATGATCAATATTAATATTTCTATACATAGGGAATTTATAGAGAATACTTTTGGTAGGACATAAAAATATACTAGTGGAAAAGTTGTGTCAAGGAAATTCACAAATATAGTTACTTACTCTATAGAATGAAGAGTAAGTAGGATATTTTTACACTATTGAAATGTTTTTAAGGCCTCAAGAACACAAATATTGGGAAAGGATGGAATATAGGTTGTCCCCTGATCTTTGGGTTTCCCCATTGATGTTTCTTCTTTTATGATCTCTGTTGGGTGGTTGTATCCATGTATTGTGCACAAAAACATTCATATCTGGGATCCCCCTTAGGAAAACTAAGCATTACAATTGATCTAGGTAGATGTAATTCTTCATAATGATAATGAACATGTTACTACTTATTGGTTTCTATTATAATTTTCTGATGAAATTTCTCACATTGAAGGGGAGAATTAAAATATTCATCCTATTGGAGGATCATTAGGATATGTTGAAAAGTTTTTTAAAAAAAATAGGAATATGTGTCTGCTCTAAAGTGGTTGTTAAAATGGGTTATTGATCTTTAGTTAGAAGGGGAATGTGTGTATGATCATATTTTTAATTCCGCACTAGGATGTTTCAATGATCCTATTGAATGGGGGTAGTTATGCATGTATTCTCTTAAGTTGATATTGATATATATTGAGGAGATACTCTAGTGGGAGGGGAAGTAATAAGTTTATACCCAAAACTGGTTGTATGGATATGTTTAAGACCATATTCTCATATTATTTATGGGATATACTGATCATTTTGTATAATATGATCGGGGATATGTTCATTCACATCCATTTATTCCAAAATGTACTAATGGGATTCTAAAGTTGGAATGCAGATGTGTACCCATTATTTGGTGGGAGTGAGAATCTGTGACTACTCTTATCCTCCAGTTACTAATGGTATATCAACAAGCTTGATTTGTATGGTTTGGAATGTCCCCTCACTCTCTGGTTGCTACCAAGATATAATAGTATTATCCCTCTTGTGATTCCATAGTATTATGGAACGATTTATGAGTACAAATTGGAATATGGGAATGTTTTCTAGTTTCCTCAAAGGCATATTGGGGGGGGTTCTATATTGTAATAAAAAATATTTGAATACACCCGATTATTGTTAGCTTTATACCCTTGATGATCTCTTCTAGATTCTTGAGTTTGGGTGACTGAAATAGGGAATCGTGAGGTGGTTTCCTCAATGGGTTGTTGATGGATCAAGTTCATATGATGTTGATGTCAATTTTTATAGGTGGGATAACTTTAAAGAAGCACCTTTTGGGAAATGGGGTCGAACTTGACCCCCTGATCCACCCCTCTATGATATGGGTGGGACATGGTTGTGTATTCAAGGGAGAGGCTAATGAAATGGTTGAATGTGGTGGCAAGTGATTCTTGTTTCCTTATAACTCATTGATGATCAGATTTTCTATGAGGCCACTTATCGAGTATGAATTCTCACACAACCTATAGAGTCAATATTTCACAATTGAGGCGATGCTCTTGAACAAGTTTATTCATCACCAATAATTGTAGCTGATGAGTTTCTGACAATATATTTGGATCTAAAGAGACCATATCTATAACAACAATTGAGGCATACATCTATTTATATGGTGAGACAATTAATTTAAACTGAAATGTGTTCTGGCCTGCCCTGGAATGATCAAAAAACACAAAATAAATAAAACTCATCAATGAGGAATCATAAGTATAAAACATGTTTAACCAATAACTTTCAAAATTAAAGGATTCACGTCATGCTATTTTACATTAAGTGAGAATGGCATGAAATATACATGTGAAAGGCAAGTATGGAAGAAAGTTTTATGCCACATTCACCATTTTTATTTAAGTTGGAATCTAATAGGGTGTATTCATGGAACCAAAAACATTCAATGGATCCCACATCCAAGATAACAGAGATCATCGTGAACCTATTTTCTAAATGCAAGTCACTGATATTTTCATTCCAATGACTCTTAGGAATGTGTATTGGTCAAGATTTTGGTGGTTAGGATCATCACACCTTTTTTATGGATATCATTCCTATACATGGGATCTCTTATAGATTTAAGACATATTTCAGGAATCCTTTTTATAATGAACCAAGATTTCATGCATAAATATTGCATATTTTTATATGAATTTTAATATATTACAAAAGTATACGCCATATTACTATAATAGATTAGTGTATTTGGAGACTAGATGCACAATATTATAATGTGGAAAAATATCTTCAATATCTCCCATAAAGTATTCCACATTAGTGTTCTTCAAATATATACCCAACTTAAAACCTTTCTTCATAACCTGGGAAAAGGAAATAAAAGAAAGGGTGATCGTAAATACTTAATAAGGGTAAAAAGGAAGATACATAAGCATAACATAATCATAAGGATATGATAACATGAGAATAAAATGTTAAAACCCTACATTTTATATCAATTATCATAAACTCTAGTAATGAAAAAAATGTTGGCATTTCAAAAGGAATGACTCACAATGAAATCAAAGAACATGAGCCATGAGAGCATAAAATTTCCATAGGACATATATTTATGTAATACACATAACATAGAAAACTATTTACCTATGATTAAAGGTTCACTCCCAAGACCATTATAGTGGATGAAGTCACCTTAATGAATCGAGTTCACTCCCAGTTCCATCCATGTCTTAATAAACCAGGTTCACTCCTTGGTCTATCCCTTGTCTTACTGAACCGGGTTCACTCCACATTCCATCAATGTCTTTCAAAAATGAGTTCACTCTAGATTTTAGACCTATATATCTCAAGATATATAAATATTTAAATAATTCATTGAAGGTATATATATAGGTCCTTCCCATCTTTAGTTATTGAAGGACCCTGGGACACCGTGAGAGGGGAGGGGTGAATTAGGGTGACAACTTTTTCTTTTAATGTTATGGATCTTGTTCCTACATTGGTAGGAACTTGTTGAACCTGTAAGATGAATATGATCAGAAATCAAACATTCACATGCATAGATAAGACACATCACTTTTTACTTGGTTCACCACTAAGGGCTGTGTCCAAGGAGCATACGCCGACAAGTTGTCGGTCGTACCTAATTCCACTAATCTTCACTAGCTATGGATTACAAAGGTTGGGGCACAGTCACTTTGTCCCAGGATCACTTCCTTTACAAAGGTTCAGGGATAGCTTACTGCTTCCCTCGGGTCACTCCCATTGACTCCCCATGGCTCACTGTCGTTAGTGAAGTCCCACTCAGTTTATAGATGTAAAGGTCTCTTCAATAGATAGACATGAAGTTTTTTGTCTCCTATTCAGCATGAGACTTTGCTTGCATCAGAGTCCTGAGTTGATGCTCTGTTAAAGTCCAAATTTCATCCACTGATGAATACCTATTTTTCCCTTTTCCACTGGGCAAACAACCTTTGGAAAGGGCCTTCGCAAATTACCCTACTTCGCAAGGCTCCCAATTTTTCAAAGATCAAACAAGCCTTCGCGGAGTCCCTACCTTTTCGCGAAGCTCAATCGCGAAGCACTCCCGTGATGCACAAGCCTTCACAATGCTTGGCTGTCATGGATCTCCTGCCTCTTCGTGAAGCTCATCGAACGAACACGGGGTGCACGAATTTCGCGGAGCTATAATAGCTGCTGTGAAGCTCCTCTTTCACGAACCACACTGCCTTCGCGAGTGACCTTTGCGAACCGAGATCAAAGGATTTTTGTTGATAGCTCTCTTAATTTCTCTCT
The DNA here is from genome assembly GCA_963277665.1 of Viscum album. Classification (NCBI taxonomy): domain Eukaryota; kingdom Viridiplantae; phylum Streptophyta; class Magnoliopsida; order Santalales; family Viscaceae; genus Viscum; species Viscum album. The sequence goes on from OY728166.1 coordinate 482,723,608, forward strand.
AGGGGTCGACCTGTATTTATAGGAGATTCCACCAACCCTCGACCCTTCTGCGTGAAGTCAGCACCACGTCATTGCCTATCGCGAAGCTCTAAAGTTTCTTCCGGAATTCTGTCCAAATCACGAAGCACCACGGCAATTTTCCGATCGCGGAGCTTTTCGCAATCGCAAAGCATTCTGTCATTTACTTCGTGCCGCCACCGTGAAGCTCCCTTGCGTTTCCTTTCAATGATTCCATTCACGAAGCTCGTTGTAACCACGAAGCATCACCGCCTCCATTTTTCTGGTCTTCGCAACATCCAATCCATGCATCCCATCTTCGGAAAACTCATGCCTTTGCCATATAAAAATATGATCTTCAAGAATATCCCCTTTTCGAGATGCTCACCAAAATCCAAATTTTGGACCCCAAACATTTGGCAAACACTGGGAAACGGCGCCACCTTCAATACTGTTGTTTATTGAACTGTATGATCTCTTTGCTGGTACACGTTCCGAACTTCCATTGAGGATTGACAATAAACACAAACCATACTCCAAATCATGCATAGAAGACCATGGTTCCAACAATCTCCCCATTTGGGTTTTTTGGCAATCATAAAATAAATTCAATAGATATCCATCCATGTGAAAACCAAAAACCCAGGAATCAACTCAGCCAACTCTCTAAGTCTACGTGAGCAATGCTCGGTGTAGAAAACAAGAGAGGAGTCTTGAATTGGGTTCCACTGTTTTCTTTCTCATTCTTCTCATCACAGAAGTTGCCTGAATTTATTCCTTTCTCATTTCTCCCCCATTGACAATAAATCCAAAGACCAGTAATTTTTTCAACGTTCAGCTCAAACCATACTCCCCCTGGATATTATCTCCCCCATAAACCTACATCATAGCCAAAAACAGATAAAAACAGTTATCACAAACGGGGAGAGGGGTATTGCGTAACCTCCTTATGTACTGGGAGGTGGCTGAACACCGAGGTTCAACCGATGCTTCTCAAACACAGCCGGGGATAGTGGCTTGGTCAGGATATCAACCACTTTCTCATCAGTTCCCACATGATCCATTCTAATCACCCATTGTTCAACTTTTTCTTTGATAAAGTGATACCTGATTTCAATATGTTTCATATGGGAATGCTGAACAGGATTCTTCATAAGATCAATTGCGCTCTTGTTATCACAGTAAATCACCATTGGTTGCTTTACCTCATCACCAATATCTGTTAACTGTTGCCTCATCCGTAGCAGTTGAGTGCATGACTTTGTGGCAGAGATATAATCATCTTCAGCAGTACTAAGAGAAGTACATTCTTGTTTCTTGCTCAACCAGCCAACACATTTCTTTCCAATATAGAAATCTCCACCACTAGTGGACTTTCTGTCTACTATATCACCAGCCCAGTCAGCATCAGGAAACGCTGATAATTCAATGTCCCTACCTGCAGCAAAAAATAACCCGAAGTTATGTGTACCTTGAATATACCTCATGATTCTTTTTATTGCCGTCATATGTTCCTCCTTTGGATTACTTTGAAAGCGGACCGCAAGGCATGTGGAAAAGACAATATCTGGCTGTGTCGCTATCAGGTACAGTAGGCTCCCAATGATCCTCCTGTACATGGTGGGATCAACAGAGTCCCCATCCTCATTCTTTCCAAGTTTAGTTCCAACTGCAATCGGGGTTGACATTGGTTTGGAGTCTTTCATATTAAACTTCTTCAGCAGCTCTCTTGAATATTTTTCCTGAGAAATGAAAGTGTATTCCTTCTTTTGAATCACCTACAGCCCCAAGAAATATGTGAGCTCCCCAATCATAGACATTTCAAATTCTGATTTCATGTGGTTGGAAAATTCGTTCATTGATTTCTGCCTGCTGCCACTAAATATGATATCATCAACGTAGACTATAACCATGAATTGATCTTTTGGAGAATTCTTCACATAGAGATTGTGATCAACTCCTCCTATTTTGAATTCCAACTTCTTGATATATGAATCCAGCCATGAGTACCACACCTGTGGCACCTGCTTCAAACCATATAGAGCTTTCTTCAGTTTGCAGACTTTTGTTTCAGCAGTGCCCAAAACAAAGCCCACTGGTTGTTCAATGTAGACATCTTATTCGAGTACACCATTCAAGAATGTTGTCTTGACATCCATTTGATATACTTTATATCCTCTTTGGAGTGCCATGGAAAGGAAAAGCCTGATTCACTCCAGTATAGCCACTGGAGCAAAGGTTTCTTCAACATCAATGCCTTCAATATGGGAGTATCCTTTACATATCAGTCGTGCCTTGTTTCTGATGACACTTCCATGCTCATAAAACTTATTTTTGAAGATCCATTTGGTACCAATCACATTGTGACCTTCGGGTCTCTGGAAAAGATCCCATGTCTGATTCTCATCAATATGATCTAATTCATCATTCATGGATTTCACCCAAGATTCATCATTTGCAGCTTCTTAGAATGAGGATGTCTCTACAACTGATAGATATGCAGATTGTGTGTTATTCCTCATCCTTCTTGTTTGAGTGGGTGCACTCCTGTCCCCAATTATGCTAGATGGATCAATCTCGGCTCTTCGATTTCTCCTGAGAGGTTTAGTATCATTCTCTCCAGCCATAGTTTTTTCTTCAGATTCTTCTTCTGAGTCAACATCATGATGTGACTGCTGAGTGTTTTGAACAACTTCCTCTATTTCTTCATTTGCATTTTCTTTATGCTCACTTTCTTCCTGACTTTATATCACATCAGTATATGAAGTCCTTCAAGAATTTGTGCTTTTCTCTTATATTATCTTAACATCACTGCTTTCCACAATCCTTCCTAAATGCTTGTTGAAACATTTGTAGGCTTTGCTGTTCATTGAGTAACCGAGGAAAATTCTTTCATCTGCATTTTCTCCATATTTCTCTTGATTTCCTTCTTTGTTCCTGATGAAGCATTTACTTCCAAGGACATGAAAGTATTTTAAAGAAGGCTCCCATCCATGCCACAATTCATATGGTGTCTTCGTCTCACCCATATATAGTCCAGTTCGATTCTGGATGTACACTGCTGCTTGAATAGCCTCTTTCCAGTAATGTCGTGGAATACGACTCTCAATCAGCATAGTTTGTGCCATGTTGTTCACCTGTCGATTACTACGTTCAATAACTCCATTTTGTTGTGGAGTTCTCACAGCAGCTACCTCATGCTGCATCACATGCTTCTCCAGATAATTTTCAAATTAAATGGATGTGTATTCTCCTCCATTGTCATATCGCAACACTTTGATTGTTTGTCCAGTATCATTCTCGGTGATTCGCTGATATGTTTTCATGTAGTCAAGGACTTGTCATTTCCTGTGAATGACCATCACACATGTCATTCTACTGTAATCATCTATGAAAAGGACAAAGTACCTTTCTCTATGAGTTCCAGCAACATTTATCGGCCCACATACATCTGTTTGAATCAGATCAAGAAGGTGAGATGACCTTTTCTTCTTTGGCCGATATGAACTGCAGACTAGCTTCCCACGAATGCAAGCATCACAATATTTTTCATGCTCACGCTTCAGGTTTAGAATTTCCATGACAATTCTCAATTTTGATATTTTCTCCATGTCTTGTTTATTGATGTGTCCCAGTCTCCGATGCCACAAATTATTTTCTTCTTCAACAGTCGTGTAACATACATTTTCTTCACTATCAACCAGATACAAGTTGCCTTCTATTTTGCATCCCTTTATAAGTGAATTGCATGTCTTTCCCTTGATAGTGCAGCCTTTCTGATTAAAAGTAACTATAAGACCCGAGTCACAGATTTGACTCACGCTGAGGAGATTATGATGTAGGCCATCTACATAAAGGACTTCAGTCTTCTTTATTTCTACATTAGCTAATTCGGTACTTCCACTCCCTTTGATTTTCGGAGCCCCATCATTACCAAATCATACTATACCATCAACCATACTTTTGATATTCGTTAGTAGGACCGCATTACCTGTCATATGAGATGAACAACCGCTATCCAGAATCCAGGTACTGTTGTTCTTTGTAGCATTGAGGGCCACCACTGCAAGGTTGGATTTCTCAATATTCTTCCTTTACTTCCATGAGACATTGTATTGAGTATGTAGTACTGATGGCCTTTCAATTATCTCTTCCGCATACCCAGGTTCTTCATAGTCAAAATCTTCTTTGAGAGGAGAAAACCTATTGGAAAGAGCAACACTATCTTGCTGACGAGACTTGACTTGTCTTGAACTTCAGTATAAAGTGTCCATGTCCCTTCTCTGCCTGCATTTAGCAGCCTTATAACCAAAGTTAGAACAACAATAACAATATCCATATAAATTTTTTCTTCTATAAGAATTAGGATATGAATTTGTTCTCCTTTGTTGAACTTCTATATCTTCTCCATTCAGATAGCTTCTTGCCTCTTCGCAATAAGACATGGTATGGCCCAAATAGCCATAGAACTGACACTTCATCAGAGGAAATTTCTTCTCACTTGAATTTATCCTCATACCTTCTTCCTTGGGAGAAAAGTAAGACCGTCTGTCATTTCTGAATGTTTGAGGATAATTTTCATTTCTCCTTTTAGTTTGGATTGAGGGTTCCTTTTTAGGCAGTTTAGGTAACGTTTCAACATGTTCAACTTTCATATTATATTTCTTTTAGATCTTTTCACTTCCATCAATTGATGTCTCCGCCTCACAACCAATTCCTCTCTTTACCATTCAAGTGGGTCTTTGATCACTCAAGATTTTCCCAACCCCATTTGAACCACACTTGGCTCTAGCTAGTAATTCTGCATCTGAGAATCTTCCAAACTGTATTTTCTTCCTCGATTCTTTTGGAATTGATTCATTCTCAAGTTTACTCCTTAGAGTAACAACTTCCTCTTCAAGACCCTCAGCAGTATTGGATTTTTCATCAAGTCTGGAGGTGAGGTCATTGATGACCTTTGCCTTCTCTTCAATTCTCAGCTTCAGATCCACTACATCATCAACTCTTTCAATTATTTTAGATTGTACCTTCACAAATTCTTCCAGTCATTCAATTTTAGCTTCAAGTTGATCAACGTATTCAGTTGATTCTTCTACAATTTATTTCCACTTATTGCAACTCTTACATTTAATCTTAAGCTTACTAACGGCATCCTTAAGTTGCATCTTGGGAACTACACAAGTTCTCAGTTGTTCTTCTCCACTAGTATCTTCTGACTTTTCAACAGTTTCCATCATGGAAGCATGGTTCCCAGTTTTGAATTCTGGTTCTTCTTCATCACAGAATTCATTATCATCTGGTTTCTCTTCACAGACAAAACTCTTCCTTTGCATTTTATTTCCAAATTTGAAGTCTCCTTTTTGAAGAACCTTCTCCGAGGCTTCTCGAAGCTTTTCTCTTCACTATCTTCATCATTGATCTTTCTTAAGCACTGAGAGACAATGTGACCAACTTTTTTGGAATCATGCGAGAGGTAACTTCCCTTTGAATTTTCCTTTCCCCTTCTGGAACTTCTTTGCAATGAGAGAAAGAATTTATTTTTCTTCTTCATCTTCACCACTACTATCTTTTGAGATTTTCAGTTTATCCATGGCCTTGAATGCCATTTCCTTGATCACCCGAGTCGTAGCATCTTCTGGTTTGACTCTCATTTCATATGCTACCAAGCTGCTAAGTAGATCATCCAGAGAAAGTTTTGAAAGATATATTTCTTCAAGGGATGACACCTTTGTGTTGTACAGAGGTGGAAGTCTTCTTAATATTTTCTTTACAATATCAATTTCTTTGATTTCTTCACCTCAAACCCGAATTTCTCCAACCACTTCAGTAATTCGATTGAAGAGAGAGTCTGCATTCTCGTCTGGATGCATCTTCAGATCATCAAACTGATTGTGCAGCACTTGTAGTTTCTCCTCCTTCACTTTGCTATCTCCTTCAAAAATATTCTCGAGTTTATCCCACATGGATTTTTCTGAGGTGAAATTTATCACCTTTAGGTAGATCTAATCAGAAAGGGTTGTAGTAAGTGCATTTTGTGCTTTAGCGTCTGCATCAAGAATTTTCCTGTCTATTTCAGTCATAGCTAGGCCTGTTGGGTCAGTGAATTGTATTCCTTGCACAATAGAAAAGATAACTTCCATTCCAAGAGATCTTAGATGATATCTCATTCTGTTCTTCCAGATCTGTAAATTTCTTCCATCTAAGTGAGGGACTCCCCTGACATTGACTGCATTATCCATGCCGATAAAGGACAGATTCAACACTATCTACCTTTACCCTCTGATACCACTTGAAGGACCCCGGGACACCCTGAGAGGGGAGGGGTGAATCAGGGTGACAAATTTTTCTTTTAATGTTATGGATCTTGTTCCCACATTGGTAGGAACTTGTTGAACCTGTAAGATGAATATGATCAGAAAGAAAACATTCACATTCACATAGAAGACACGGCACTTTTTACTTGGTTCACCACTAAGGGATACATCCAAGGAGCATACGCCGAAAAGTTGTCGGTCGTACCTAATTACACTAATCTTCACTAGCTGTGGATTACAAAGGTTGGGGCACAGTCACTCTGTCCCAAGATCACTTCCTTTACAAAGGTTCAGGGATAGCTTACTGCTTCCCTCGGGTCACTACCATTGACACCCCGTGGCTCACTGTCGTTGGTGAAGTCCCGCTCAGTTTATAGACGTGAAGGTCACTTCAATAGATAAACATGAAGTTCTTTGTCTCATGTTCAGCATGAGACTTTTCTTACATCAGAGTCCTGAGTTGATGCTCTGTTAAAGTCCAAATTTCATCCACTGATGAATAACTCTTTGTCCCTTGTCCACTAGGCAAACAACCTTTGGAAAGGGCCTTCGCAAAGTACCCTACTTCGCAAGGATCCCAATTTTGCAAAGCTCAAACAAGCCTTCGCGGAGTCCCTACCTTTTCACAAAGCTCAATCGTGAAGCACTCCCGCGATGCACAAGCCTTCGCAGTGCTTGGCTGTCGCGGAGCTCTTGCCTCTTCGCAAAGCTCACCGAACCAACACGGGGCGCACGACTTTCGTGGAGCTAGAATATTCACCACGAAGCTCCTCTTTCGCGAACCACACTGCCTTCGTGAGTGACCTTTGCGAACCGAGAGCAAAGGATTTTCGTTGAGAGCTCTCTTAATTTCTCTCGAGGGGGTTGACCTATATTTATAGGCGATTCCACCGACCCTCGACCCTTCTGCACGAAGTCAGCGCCATGTCATTGCCTATCGCGAAGCTTCGAAGTTTCTTCCGGAATTCTATCCAAATCGCGAATCACCACGGCAATTTTCTGATCGCGGATCTTGTCGTAATCGCAGAGCATTCTGTCATTTACTTCGCATCGCCGCCGCGAAGCTCCCTCGCGTTTCATTTCAAAGATTCCATTCGTGAAGCTCATCGTAACTGCAAAGCATCACCGCCTCCATTTTTCTGGTCTTCGCGACATCCAATCCATGCAACCCATCTTCGTGAAACTCATGCCTTTGCTATATAAAAATATGATCTTCAAGAATATCCTCTTTTCGCGATGCTCACCAAAATCCAAATTTTGGACCCCAAAAATTTGGAAAACACTGGGAAACAGCACCACCTTCAATACCGTTGTCTTCTTGAACTATATGATCTCTTTGCTGGTACATGTTCTGAACTTCCATTGAGGATTGACAACAAACACAAACCATACTCCAAATCATGCATAAAAGACCATGGTTCCAACAGTTATAACGTATCCACCGCCATTGGTTATAATGTAACAGTGATCCTTGGTTATAAAGTAACCATCATCAAATAATGAAAATAATATATATGACTACCCAAATATCATAAAATATTCATAATATCATAACCCATCAAATGAAAAGGGTTTCATAAATATTTCATCATATCATAACCCATGGAAAAGAGACAGGTTTCATTATCATTTCATCATAGTATAATTAATGGAAGAAGAAGAAGGTTTCATCAGAATATTTATCATGATATAACCTATGGAAGAGAAATAGGGTGCATAAACAACATAAACCATTTTGAGAAATTATAATATAGGTATCCATGGTTCATATCCCTAGAAATTCATAAGCAACATTAGTGGATTTCATCTTAGATAGAAAATGATTACGAAATATAAATCCATTGGAACATTTCTTAAGGAAGATATAATTTATTTGAAAATAAATTTTCAAAACATAAAACATTTTGAAAATCATATTATTTGAAAATAACCTTGAAAACATATAATTACACAAACCCAATGGGGATTCCATACAACATGACACCCGACCTAGACCAAGGTAAGGCTTGTGGGAGTTCTCGATCCCCATGGGTAGGAAACAATTTCAGGGACATAAAACATCACATTTGGGAAGGATTTTCTAATAAAAATCATCCAAAAACAAATCACAATAATAACACATCACAACATAATAAATGGCCAAATGTAAGAGGTCACAAGATAGAACTGAAACATGATTTAATCATTTTACAATTGAAAAAAACCAAAATACCAGAATGAATAGGGTAAACAACTACAAAACAAAGCCTCCATGAAAAAATAGGTTCAACACCCTCATGTAACCACCATAAAATCCTTCAATTTAGGAACCACTAGAAATCATATCCACCACCTTCATCACCATAGAATTACTTTCCATTACTTGATTCAAACAAAAAGGCCTATATATAGCTAAGGATGTATGTAGGGTATGATCTCATGCTTAGTAGGATACTTCCAAAATAGATTCTATGCTAAAGCATCATAAGAAAAATTATCAAGCCTGTTTTTATGAAAAAATAAGTGAAAACATTTTTAAACGAAATATGGTTTGAAATCAAAAAGGAAAAAAAGCACATTCACAATCTGAACAATAATAATAGCATCACATAAGCACTATGGATATTACCTAAGGCGCCATGGTTAGTGGGATCCAAGGATCATCATTCATCGGTGAAGAATATAATCTAGAACCCACAACATCCTCATGGATGAACCACTAGAGGGGAATCATATCCTATTGTCTAGTGGTCTTCAATCGTCATCATATTTTTAGTTAGTGTTGTAGGATAAATCTTGATAGGGGAACTTGCCCTTATCCCTTCCGAACTACCTATAATACTGGACCTCGACTTCCCACCTAGATACCTAGGATTATCTTGTACTTAATTACTTTTCTCATGTCAGCAGAACCACCTACCACATACACACAAATCCAACAATATAAACACATATGAAAACCCATCATTTTAATAGGAAAATCCCCTTTAAAACCCATAAGTACACAAAAACCATTTCAAAACATGTTTTTCACCCCTCATACAATTCATAAAACCATTTAGAACCATAAGAAGCACACTAAAATCCTCAAATAATGTTAAATCATGGAACCACCAACCTTCCACTTTGAAACTTCAAGAAACCTATTGAAACCCACAACGACACCAAGGAGAGACCCTATAAAGAGAAGATAATAACATAAAGATCAATATTTAACCCAAATAAAGAATATTAAAACCATCATAGGTTAACAAATCTGTTGGATAAAGGATAACCCAAGAAATAATAAGGAAGAAACCCAGAAGAAGGAATAAAAAATATAAGAGGGTCTTAACCAATGATTTATTTAATATCCAAGGAAATAACCACCAAGATATTGAGGTCCAAGGGATCCAAGAGGAAGGAAGAGGTGTTCCTTGGGTTTTATATCTTGAATGTGGTGATCCAAGGGAGATTTGGGGTTAAAATTAGAGAAGATTAGAATTGTAATTTCAAACAAATTAATGATATGTGTAGTCCACATAGTTTGGTTTCATGGTTTTTCAAACAATGCAAAAACTTTGTTCCCCACTCTGTCTAAAGTTAAAAGAGTTTGAATGGTTAGCTGGGGGAGGGTTCAGTCCTATGATCCTAGTTGTGTTCCCTAAACAGAACCATTTTCCTAGGCGCATGGATATCCAACATGATCAGGCACTAGACTGTGAATCATGGATAGTTCCATTTTCCAGGGCACATGGTTTCCTCTAGTTTGGTGAATGGTTTCTACTCATGGTTCCACAACTGTTCAATACTAACTATAGGGCCTAAAAACTGCCATTTCTTCACCAAAATTACCTGAGAAGGCAAAACTACCAAGATAAGACCAAAATAAAATGTTGAAAATACCTCAAAATAAATCATAGGTGTGAAAATTCTCCCCACCATGAAAACATTCATCCCTTAGAAATTCATCCCAATGTCTTATAAAAGAACAAAAACAAGTATTTTCCATCATCCCAAGACTGATGCTCACATATCCCATGTTCATCATTCTCGTGCTGCCAAAGAACCCATACCAATGGTATGGATTTCCATTGAAGCACTTTCATATAGGAATTCAAAATCAGTACTAGTCACTTGGACATGGACAAATTAAATTCCCCCTCTACCTCTTCCCAATATGGCACATGATACAAGTCCATATTGTACATCTTCAACTGTGATACATGGAACATGTCAGGAATCAAAGTCAAAAGAGACAAGAAACCAAGCCTGTATTCTACCTTACCAATTCTTTTGGTAACCTCAAAAGTTCTGATATACCTCATCATTGGATTTCCTTACTTACCGAGATAATGGTGACCCAAGTGAGGTTCCACTTATAGAAACAACTGGTCACCCACTAAAAATTACAACCCTCGATACCTCTATTTGACATAAGACTTTTGGAGGCTCTATTACCTCAACAAGAATTTCTTAATCAAACAAACTTTATAACGTGTATCCTTCACTAGGGTTGATCCCATAAATGGGGTCACACCCACTTCCATCCAGAACAAATGTGACTGACATGACCGACCATAATGAACTCAAAAGAGAGAAATTATTATTTAGGATTTGTAACTATTGTTATACACAAAATTTACCAATCCCAAATTTTTATCCCATGAGCCTCAAAAATCTAACACACATGCCCTGATCATTTATTCTAAGTCTGATTTTCCTAATTTGTCTTACCATTCTTTTGAGGGTGGTCTGTTGAACTCATCTTGATCTTCAACCCCAATTATCTTTAAAGGGATTCCAAAAATAGATATGTGAAGTGGGGGTACCTTTATAAAATTATGGTCAATGGAACTCAATGAAGTCTCACTACCTCCTAAACATACAACTGACCCAACACATCTACCTTAGTTGAGTCCCTGATAAGAATAGAATGAGATGATTTGGTCAGACAGTTAATCACTACCCAGATGGCATTCCTTTGCTGGGGCATGCAAGGAAATCCAATGATTGATTCCATAGAAACCGCATCCCACTTACAGGTATGAATGGGTAGTGGATAAATAAAACTAGAGGGCCATTAGTTCTCAGTTATAACCTACTGGAAAGTATAGAATTTGGAAATGAAGTCAGTATCTCATCTCATATCGGTCCACTCAAAACAATGACACACGTCATAAAATATCTTCGTGGTCCCATGATGAATGACCCAATGAAACTAGTGGTTATCCATTATCACCACTTTCCAGAAATACAATGGAATCAATAGATGGACCTTGAATAATAGAACCCCATCTGAAGACAAGGACCCCTTTATGGGTAACTCCCCGCTATTTTGAAACTATATAAAACGTTTTCACATCTCATCATTCATCTACTCTTTCCAAATAATCTCCATAAGGGAGGGAATCAGCTACACACTGGCCAAGAACATGCATCCAAAACACTCCTTGGTCTCTAAGTAAATCTAGGAAAAAATTCCCATCAAATTCCACTCATCACTGGATTCTTTTAAATATGTAACTTTCATTTCTATATCAAGGAATCTTATTCCACATTACCATTTCCTAGGGTACACACGATATCAAAATTGAACTCCTGAAGGCACTCAACTCACTAATTCTACCTCAAATTTAGATATTTCTAGGATAAAATATATTTCAAACTCTTATTATCTAAGTAGACAACAAATTATCCTTGAAGAGATAGTGACACCATGTCTTGAAGGCATGCATCATTGTATCTAACTCAAGGTGCTATGTTTAGGTAATTTCAATCATGTTGGAAGAGTTGGTGAGAACCATGCACCACCATATGGTCATCCTACTTCAAAACACACCCAAGACCCATACCCAAGGCATAAAAAACACAACATACTCATTTCCACATTATATCAAGATCAAAATAGCAGATGTGGTCAAATTATACTTAATCTCTTAAAAGGTTACCTAACATTATCAACTCCATTTATAATTTTCCCATTTATAGGTAAACACATCCATGGGAGAGGCTAGCTGAGATAAGTACCAAACAAACCAAATGTAATACCCCTCCAGGCCCAAGAAACTCATGATATCAAAGATGTTATTAAGTTTCTCCCATGAAATCACTACATTGATCTTTTATAGGTTCAGTAAAACCCCAGTTTCTAAAATCACATGGCCCAAGTACATTACCCGCATGGTCTAGAAGGAACATGTAGAGATTTTAGCATAGATATGGTGATCATGAAGAGTTCCCAACATGATCCTTAAGTGATGCTCATGATCTTATTTATTTTTTAAGTAGACTAAGATGTCATCCAAAAACATTATGAAAAGTTAGTTGAGGTACTAATGAAACACCTTGTTCATAAGAACCATAAAAACTGATGGAGAATTTTTCAGCTTAAATGGAATGACCAAAAACATGATGTGGAATGCCTACATAGAAATGCTTCCTTAGGAACATCCACCTCTATAAATCTTCCCTGGTGATTCCTAAAATAAAATTCGATCTTGGAGAAAAACCTTTCCCCCTTAAGTTGATCAAAGAGGTAATATATACGGGGAAAGGGGGTATCTTCTAGATTATTTAATTATTAAAATTTAAGTAATCAATGAAAATATGGAGAGATCCATCAGCCTTATATGAAAATAGAACTAGGGAATCCCAAGGTGAGATTCTCAGGTGAATGAATCCTTTAGAATCTAAATCATCCAGTAGTATAATTAATTCCCTCAACTCGGTGGTGTCCATATGATATGAGGGAAGAGATATTAGTTGTTCTACTGATTCCAAATCAAGTGTGAACTCCACATCCTGGTTAGGATGAAACCCTAAGAAATCATATGGAAACTATTCTAGAAACTCATCCACCATAGTAGGTTATCCATCCTAATAAATTTTTTCACCATCCTTCAACATGATTGATGATACTTTGTAAACAATATTTCCCAACTCCAAAAGTGGATGTCCATCAAATTCTGACTGAGGATCTTATTCACCTTGAAAACCTCTGGTACTCCGATGAGGTTCCAGGAAGTTACATCATCACTGATAAAAAAATCATTATGTTCCTTAAAATGCATCATCCAATCTATACCGTGGAACAAGTCAAAGAGGTCCATTTCTAGAACTAGTAAATCCCACTCCAAATCAACACCTGACAAGGTGAGAGTATAGAAAGGGAATTGGAAACCCTACTCTCTCTTTACACTAAGTGGCTTCGCAAACTCTATCACATAAGGAAAGATATACAATGGCAATTTTGACAAGTCCACAAGATGGTAAGAGATAAAAGATCTAAAAGAAACCATATCAAATAAGCTAACGGATGTGGATGATTAAATAATAAACGTAATTCGATCCATTGTAGGTCCTACATCTTATTCCACTAGAGCTTGATTCATTGAATGAAGGTACTTCATCCCTACCTAGGCATGATAATGACTACTAACTGGTGGATCTATTTTAATCTAACTTTGTCCAGTAGTAGATATAGTCCTTCCACCATGACCACAAAATGAGATCCCAATATCTTGGATTTTTTTGAATGGGTTATCATTCCCCTAGAAGCTATAGAACCTTCACCACCCTGATATAGGCATAAAATTTTTCAAAACTGTTATAAGTCCCCTATATGTCCACATGGATGGCAAGGTCTAGGTGGCACTGAACACACATACTACATATTCCCTAGCCTTATATATTGATGGCATAGGACTGATCCAACATGTGAATCCATAGAAAATGGTGGTAAGGAAGGATATCCTGAGCTCAAAACTCCCCTCTTCTTCTTCTTTTCATGTTTACTATTCTTTTTAGATTAACCACTACTACCTTAACCAAGTACTAAAAATGGCCCAAAAAACTAAATTTTCCACTCTAATAAATATCCAACATCAGGGATCGATTGAAAAACTCATCATAAGAATTAAACTTAAAAAAATTCTTGGGATCAAATATCCAATCATATCCCCATTGAAAACCTTTGATCCTTTAACTTCTCAATAGAAACTACCTTGGGTGTGAACCTAAATAACTCCTCAAAGTGGTTCGTGTACTCAAACACAGCCCAATCCAACAGATAAAGATCTAGAACCACTTATGTCTTGGATAAGTCCAAATTATATGGTAAGTACTTCTCATTGAAGATGAAATTGATGTCCTTATACCCATATTCTTGTGCTTCCCAGCCTAGACCATTGATTCCCACCACCTCTAATTGGGATCCTCCAACCATAACGAAGATCATTTCACTTTAACTACCTCAGGAGTGTCAAGAAACCCAAACATCCTTTCAATCATTTCAATACAATCATATTATTCCTAGGGATCCATGATACCCTAGAATGAATGAATATTATTATTTAGAAACTGTTGAGCCACGTCCTTTCATGTACCTAGTTAGGATTCCTCAGCATTAGTATGACCAGATCCCGCTCATAGATCCAATGCCTGGATAGGATAAACCACTAATTCCACAATTCTTTATTAAACAGTTGAGTGGGAACTCTCTCTAACCTATTCTGGTGGTTTTACAGGAATTCTCCAGGGAGGAATGGTGCTACAAAAACTGATAAACACAATGAAATCACCAACACACCAACCAGAAAATTCTCAACAAGACCAACCAATTCCAAACACTTCCATAATCAGAAAAAAACCATAAAAGTCACTATAATAATCCCACACACTCCTCCCCTACTCAATTTCCGTTCAGATTTTTTAGCTTATATGTCACACGTGGAGGAGAAGTCCCAATATATCACAAACATCTCATAGTGACTCAATGACTATTACAAGGAGTATTGGCCAAACACTCCACTTGAAAATAGAACCTCAAGACTTGAAATTACTAGATCCTTTCAATCTATAATCTCCCAAATATCATGACCCAATTAAAGGAAAAACCCTCCCATGATACCATTTTTTCATGAACCTAGTCGGGTTTCCATCTAACCCAATACCTAAACTATCCCATGGTAAGGCCTGAGGGGTGTTCTTGATACCCACAATCTGTAAACTAATTCTTGGAAAATAATCATAACATTTGGGAATTATTTTTTCCATATTAATGATCAAACAACAACTCACAATAATAAAACTTTACAACATAATAAATGTCCAAAAGTAATAGGTCACAAGATATTACTACAATGTGATTCAAGCATTTTAAAATTGAATCCAAAAACCAAAATACAAGAGCAGGGAGGGGAAAAAACTACACAACCAAGTATATATAAAATAAGATGGTTCACACCCTAATTTCATCCCCACGAGAACCTATATGAGAGTAACCACTAGCAACCAGATCTACCACCATCACCAGCATGGAAAAACTTTCCTTTACCTGGTATAAATATAACAAGGTCTACAAACACCTGAGAATGTATGTGGGGTGTGATCCAATGACTAATAGGATACCACCAAAATAGATTCCATGATATAACATCATAATACAAATCAACATGCCAATTTTTAAATAAAAACTAAGGGAAAACAATTTTAAAATAATCAAGATTTCGAATTAAAAATTTAAAATAAGCACATCAACAAAACGAATGATAAGCATAACATCACATGAGAACCATGGGTAATCCCAAAGGAACTAGTGTTAGTGGGGTCCTAGGATCCTTATAACTTATTGAACAGAATATAAAATTACTCATAGTGTCCTTGTGCATGATCCACAAGGGGGGAATCACATTCCACAGTCTAGGGGTCTCCAATCATCATCATATGTTTAGTTAGTGTTGTAGTATCAATCTAGCTAGGGGAACTAGTAATTATACCTATTAGACCACCTAACATACTTGTCTTAGTCTATATACATTTATGCTTATGATTTACTTCTAATAAATTCATTTTCTAATGTCACATGAACCACCTATTACACATAAAAACATCCTGTAATAGAAACACACATGCTAAACCAACATTTTCAATATAAAAACCCCCTTAAAACCCTTATGTACACCAATACCATTTTAAAAATTGTTTCTCACCACATAAAAAATCATAGAAACCATTTGTTAACCATAGTAATCATACTAAAATCATAAAGTAATGTTAAATTATGGAACTTCCAACCTTTCACATGGAAATGTTTGGAAACCAGTTGAAAACCAAAACAACCCCATGTAGAGACCATATAAAGTGACACAATCATCGTTAAACCATTACTATGTTTAAATTTTTATATTTCTTACTAATTAATGTGAAGTTTTAAGCAGGTTCGAACCCACCAGGAAGGTATATTGACCAAATAATTTCAAAAAAACCATTGTAACAGTGGGTAAAGTTTTTTCTTTTATTTAATTTTTTTAATATGAAAAAAAATAGAAATGTGAAACAATGAATTTTTATAAAACTAAATGGAATATTTAATGTGGTACAACAACTAGAAAAAATTAGAATTGATGATGAACATGCAGTGAAAATAGGGGATATAAAGAAAAGAATCAAGAAATAGAAATGGTGAAATATAATTTACTAATTAAATGGATAAATTCTTCACAATGATTTTATTAAATTCCCACCATCTAAAATTATTGAAAAGTCTCCCTTGCAGGAAGATTACTCAAGAAGCATAACAATTCTTGGAGTTCTCAACTCCAAGATTTTTGAAACTTATATAAAAATTGAAAAAATTCAGTGGAATAAAATTCACCATAATATTTCAATATTTTGAGTTTTAAATTTTATAATATGGATTCCAAATCAATCTTGTTGATTGACCTTGAAATGTTAAATTTAATTTAAAAAGTTGGGTAATAATTTTTTCAATCTCATAATCAATCTCACTGATTAATCCTAAGTATTGATGAATTTAGATATTGAAGAAGTGAAATAAAAGACTTGGAAAATTAAAACCCCTATGAAAGAAAAGATTACCCTCAAATCATATTTTATTTAGATAAAAAATAAATGATAAAAATATGAAACGATGAAAGAAAATATACAGAGAAGTGATCTCCTTGATGAAAATTTACAATGTGATGCACTTCTTCCCCTAGTGTCCTTCAGGTTCATCCCCTACTCCTCTTGTCTCCAATAAATTCTTGAAGGAATCATTTCAGTTTTTTCCTTGAATAAGTGATCTCACCTTGTGATGTACACCTTTTCTATTTTTTGAAGTCCTCTGTTTTTATCTATTGATCACCACATCTTCCATCGACCTTAGTTGGTACCCCCCCCCCACTCACCAAACATGTGTGATTAATATTGACAAGCTTTTCATGTTAACAAAACCCCTCTAATGAACTTATTCAGGTGGTTAGATTGAATCTAGACGTGATTCTAACTTCTACATGAATCTTCACAATGAAATCAAATTGTAAAAAACCAAAAAATAACATTAAAAATGTTTTAGCACTATAAATATTAAATCATTAAGAATTAATTATTATATATTTATTATTATTATTATTATTATTAATGTTTAATTAATATAATTTATTATACTTTTTTATTTTATTAATTCTTTTATTTATTAAATTATTTTTGTTTTATTTTTATTTTATTTATTTTTTTATTTCTATTTTTTTCTTTCTTCTCTCCCATTTATCTATTGCGGCCTGTATGGGGTCTTGGTTTAATTTAGAAGACACGATAGCTACAACTGAGTATGCCTAAGTCATAGCCTCCTTCTTCTTGTAGTGATCTTTCTCCTCATCCCAACCTCAATAGACCGATAGTGGTGGTTAGAAAGCTTAGACAATGGTGGTCAAAAGATATTGATGGAAGAAGAACCATAAAAGGTGACTTGAATCCTTTGGATTCAGTTCACTGGTGGAATCACCTTCAAGTATCAATGGTGAAATTGGATCCCTGAGTGGAAAGTAGGATTTTATATTTGTTTGATTTTTTCATTTTGATGTTGAATCTCTAGTTTGAGTATGGATATGGTTTTTCGTCGGTAGTTGCAAGTGTGAGTGGAAGGTGCATTCTAATTATTGGTGGTGTCAAGGTTTAGTGGCAGGTTTTGATGGAGAAATTGTGAGTCAAAATGTTGGAATATGGTGTGGTGTGGAAATGGTGAGTCAAGGACTCACCATTGTGGATTTGTGGTGGTGAAATTGCCTTAGGAAAGGAATGGTTATCCATGAAATATAAAGCTGACAGTGATGGTGTGTTGTTTGAAGCAGAAGAAGAAGTCCAGCAGTGTCTCAATGAGACACCACTGTATTGACTAATTGTAGGTGTTTGTAGTGTAATGTTTGATTCCTAGTAGTAGTGGCTCATGGGGAGTGTCACTTGTAAATGTCTTGTTTTTTTGCTACTATTGGTTTTTCATGGGAACTACCTAGAGGTGTCTTATGAGACACCATTGAAAAAGGCTGGAAGTGGAAATGGGATCACCACTAACTTCTGATGGTGTATTAGATCTAAAATTGCAAACTGAAAATAAATATTTATTAACATAAATTAAAAAAATTAGAAAAAAATAAGAAATTGAAATTTAAAAAAATAATTCACCTAATTTAATAAATAAAAATTAAACTAAAAAATGAATTAATTAAAAAAGTTAAATAATAAATAAATTCAAAACCGAAAACTAAAATTAAAATTTAATTAAAAACTCACTAAAATTAATTAAATAAAGTTAAACTAATTAATAACAATAAAATAAATGATTAAAAAATAAAATAAAGAAATATTAACTAAAATAAATCTGATAATTTTAATGATTAAAGGGAACTCAAAAGGTCATAATTAATAATTTTACTAAAATAATACAAAATTGATTATAAAAAATGATTAATTTATAAATTAAACTCTGAAATTATAAAAGTTTAGTTATTGAACAAAGAAGAAAAATTAATTAATTAAATGATTAAAACATTAATAACTTATGTGGAAAATCATGTGATTTTAAGGGAATATTAAATTCCCTTACACATAGTCATTGATTGTCCTCAATCAATACCAAGATTTTTATCATTTTTAAAAATAGAGATATGTGTTTTCTAACATTCAACTCAAAAAGAAGAATGTAAAGGTATTGGAAATTAGAGTAAAACAAACTAAGATTTAGGATTTCCAAATGAATTAATAAAAACAGGTCATTCCTTAATTCAAATACCCACTAGAAGATCAAAAGAAATAAGAAACATTCATTTCGGATGATGTCATAACTCATCTATGACGCTACTTAAAGAATTAAATCAATTCAAAACTGAGTTTTAATTAAAAGAGTGATAAAAGGTTGATTATAAGTGTAATTAAGAACTTAACCAAAAGCACCTTATACTTTGACTTTCTCTGAGGTTCCAAAAAGAAATGTCTAATTATTATTTTCTAGAATATATTTATTGATACAACTAAAATTATTTTCATCTAAATCAATTTTCCCCTTCTTCATTTTGTGTTCTAAATTCCCCACACTTAAATGAACTCATTTTTGACAACTAGGAACTTTATTGTTTTTTTAATTGAATTTTACCCAGCCAAGTAACATGTGTTAAGAACTATGAATATGCACCTATTATAATAATAAAGAGGTCTTACTCAAACACATTGTGCCAAGTGTCTCAGAAATTCATCATGGGTTCCCAAATTCCCACTTTACCCCAGTTTCAAATGATTAGTATGAATAAAATTTAAATTTTCCCAATAATATGTTTTTTACTTTTTTAATAATTAAAAAATGAGTCCCCTATGATGAATCTCAAACTTCTATTTTCTTAACGTTATGATCATAAATTCATAGATATGTATCATATATCACTCTAACACTTAGATCCTAAATAGAACATTCATAACATAAATATTAATGTTCACTCAGCAATAATTTATCCTAAAAAATTTCAAATTGAAAGAATCTCTTAACTACCAATAAGTAATTGTCCTTAGAAAAGACAAATTTTAGATACAAACTGAATCCTAAATAATCTCAAATTGAAAAATAATTTTAAAAAAATATTGTCCATTTTTTAATAATAAAATTTTACAAGTTGAGGGATTTGATGGGATCCTATTAAAGAATAGATTATCTCAACATAATTTGACCCTCTCCCCCAAACATAAAACCCAACATTGTCCCCAAAGAATAATTCCAATGTGGACAAAAACAATTTTACTTTTAAATCTCAAAATAGATGTTTAAATTAGAAGTAATGTGACATGTATAAGGGAAATGGTGAAGTTAAAATAGTTTGATTTCCATAATAAAAATTTTATTATATATTCACATACAATTTCATTATATCCAGTGAATATAAATTTTTAGTAATGTTCAAAAGGTAGCATGTGAGAAATGAGTAAACAGTGAATTTGGTGTTAGAAATTAAAGAGATTTATTTCCATCGGAATTTCAACAACATATAAAAAGGTATTCTAAATAACATATTTAAATAAAAACCAACCAGGGAAAATTCCCCCATACTTAATTTCACACAGTGAATGAATTTAAAATCAATGAAACTCCATTTCAATAAAACAAGCACATATAGCAAAATTTTTCCAAAAACATCAATTCATGAATGACTCACCACTACATTCACACCAGTGAGTATATATTGTGGTGACTCACCACCATACATAAAACTATTTCTTGTTTTTTTAACATAAATAGAGAATATCAGAAAAAATACAGAAATAAAGAGAAAGAACTTCTCTGATTTTATTTTTTAGCGATGCTCCAGCATGCAACTCCATGTGAATTGAAAAATGAATGGAATTATACACCTCTAATGAAACTAGAAGATATATTTTCAAAATAAACAGACCAGATAGAACAACAAATTGTATCTAGTTGAAAAAAATAAGATAAGTATAGAAACAAAACAACACACTATTCGAAACATGTCATGAACAAAAGTAAAAAAAATAAACAACATTTTGACTCCCATGAAGCACTGAATTTTATGTATTTAGTTATATAATTTATTGAAAATCAATTATCAAGAACATTGATGGTAGCCAAGCCCATTGGGCGCCCATTAAAATACAGTTTGACTTTTGGAACATTAATAATAATTGGATTGTTTTCCACTCCTACAATCTCAAAAGATCCATTCTTCATCACTCCAACTATAGTAAAAGGTCTATACCACTTAGATTTAAGTTTACCAAAAAAGAGATTATGTCTCGAATTAAAGAGAAGGGCCTTATTTCTAGGTTTAAATTATCTATTTTGAACAAAAAATTTGGAAAAAATAAGGACCTCTCTTTGTATATCCTATAGTTATCATGATAATCTCTCCTAATCTCATCCAGCTCACTCAACTCAAGTATCCCCCTCTCTACAAAACTTTTAAAATAAAAATTCATAGCCTTAACTACCCAATATGACTTGTGTTGTAACTCCAAATCTAAATTAAAGAATTTACTAAATAACAAACAATATGGATACATACCAACTAGGGTCTCAAAAGCTATTATGTATTCCCATAAATCCTTATCTAACATAAGAGACAAATCCATCTTGAAGATATATACATTTTTCTAGAGAATCTATTTTATCTCCCTATTATAGATTTATACAAATCCACTAGACTGTGGATGGTAGGAATTACCATTCTTATGGGTGAAACCATATTTTTCCATTAAATCTTTGAATTTTTAATTTTTAGAATGGGTATAATTGTCAGTTATGAAGGCTAGAGGCACCTGAAATCTTGAAAATATGTTCTTTATGAAGAACATGTTGACACTAATAGCTTGGTTATTGGGAAGTTCTACTACCTAATTGATCCAGTGAGAAGCTTCTTGTCAAGAAATAAAGAATTTATCTCCATGAGATATTCACATTTGGTATTAGGGATCCTAGAAAGGTGGTATTCTACAACATTTTTATCAACATTCTTATCTCAAATTTTCATGTCAAATTCTTAAAACAATAGAATACCCCTAATAATCCTAGTTTTGACTTCATTCTTAAAAAATTGATATTTTAAGGCAAAATGATCTATGAATATTTTAACTTTGGAACCTAAGAGGTATTGCCTAAATTTTTCTAGAGAGAATACCACTGCTACCAAATCCTTTTCATTAGTGCCACTGTTACTTTTTGCCACATCTAGATGCCTGCTAGAGAAATATAATGTATGAAAATTCTTATGTCTCTTATATCCTAAGACACCTCCAACACCCATGTCACTTGCATCACACATTAATTAAAATGGATGTTTCCAATCAGGTGCAGTTATGATAGGTGATGATGTTTTTTTTTCTTAAGTAAATTAAAGGATTCCAGGTAGTTTTTATCAAACACAAAGGGATAATATTTGACAAGAAATGAACAAAAGGTATTTGTTATAATAGTAAAGTATTTTATAAAACTATGATAAGAATTGTAATTCCCTAAGAATCTTCAAACATACTTTTCATTTTCTGGAGGAGTTAGTTTTTTAATTACTTCTATCTTGGTAGTGTCAACCTCTAAACCTATCTTAGACACTTGATGTACTATAATTATCCCTTTGGTGACTATGAATTTTTATTTCTCCCAGTTAATAACTATTTTGTATTCTAAGCATCTTTCCAACAATAACTCCAAATTTCCTAAACAATTCTCAGATGTGATACCATCTATGGAGAAGTAATCCATGAAAATATCATTGATATTCTCCATCATATTAGAAATGATAGCAACTATACACGTTTTAAATGTTGTTGGAGCACAAAAAAATCCAAAGGGGGTCTTCTAGTAAGAAAATGTCCCAAAGGGTCATGTAAGGGTGGTTTTCTCTTAATCTTATGAATCTGTTGGAATGAGGTTTTAATCAGAATAGCTTCCGAGAAAATAATAGAATTCCTTCCCAGAAAGACTCTCTAGAATTTGATCAAGGAAGGGCATTGGAAAATGGTCCTTCTTAGTGAATAAATTATGATTCATATAATCTAAACAGACTCTCCAATTTGTGGATTTTCTCACTTAGATCTCTTTATTTTTCTCACTGTTTATTACAGTGAAACCACCCTTTTTGGGACTACATGGACCGGACCAACATTGTTACTATCAGATATAGGATGTACAATTCCAGTATCCATCATTTTAATTACTTCCTCTCTAAAAACTTCTTTAATTTTGGGGTTCAATCTTCTTTGACACTATAATCTAGGTTTGTGGTTTGGTTCTATAGGGATTTTTTACATGAAAAAAATAATGGCTAATATATTTAATATAACCTATGGTCCAACCTATGGAAGATATAAATTTCTTGAAAACACCCAATAGTTTTCTTTTTGATCAACTTTTAATTCATTAGAGATAATGATAGGTAGTGTAGAATTCTCTCCTAAAAATGATTTTTTAAGATGTGCATAGAGTGGTTTAGGCTTTAAGGTGGGTGATTTTTCACTTGAAGTAAGACTATTGGGTGTAGGAGTTATAGGGTCTTCACCAAGTATTTAATAGGGACTTTTATATGTGTAAATATTTAAAATTTCATAACCAAACTAAAGTTTTTATTCAATGTTGTCCAAAATGGACAAATAACTATCATATCTATCTATATCATAATTCCGTATATTAATCGAAGAAAAATCATCAAGTTTTCCTATCATCTATCATTATACATCATAAAATTTTTCATAAGTATTGGTGACAAGATAATCTCCATCAATTTCCCTAAAAAATCCTTATGTTCAAAATTAGATGAAACATCTCCACTTATAGTAGAAACTAGATTGTTTTCCAAATATAGAAAATTTTCAAGAGTTTTAGTTTGAGAAAATTAATAAAAAATTTAAAGGTAATTTTTAGCTTCTGTATTCATTTATTTAGTAAAGTATATATTTTTTAGACTCTTATATATTTTCAATTCACTTTACATCTTTTAAGGACTCTGTCTTAGAATAATTTTTAGAAAATATTGGTCCCTTAACATTTTTAAAGATATTGAATTATTCTTATTTCTATCCAATTTTAAAGATCATTTGACCCTTATAGACATCTATTATACCTCCTATAGTGTCTAAGAAGGGCCTACCTAGAATTATGGGCACCTCTTGGTCACATGCCATCTCCAAGAATAATAAATCTTTAGGCGTAAAAAATTTTCCAACACCAACTAGAAGATTATCTACCCTTCCCATAGGATGTGTGAACGAGGGGTCATATAACTATACGATGATAGTGATGGGTTAATGATCACCCAATATCAAATGTTAGAATAGGGAATATGGGAGAATTTTGATACTAGAACCTCATTCACACATAAAGTTGAGTTGTCTAGAATTTCCTAAAGTGCAAGACATGGAAAAACTACCCGGGTCTCTGAGATTTGGAGTTATTTTCTTTTGGAGTACAACACTATAGTTTTTAGTGAGGTTGTATGTACAAAATTATTCAAGTGTATTTTTTTTTGAAAAAAATTAAGATATTTTACGTAATATGGAATTTGGATCAAGGAATCTATGAAAGTGATATTCACTTGATTCTTGGTCAAAAGCCTATGTAATTGAAGAAGTTCAAGCTTGTTGTTACATTTGGGTTTCAATTTTTTAGGGAAAGGGATAGGTGGAGAAAATGTCCTAAAAAAAGTAGGCATTTCCCCGAATATTTCTACATTTTTTTCTCATTATTCATGTTATTTCTTGGTTCATAGAAATTTTCTCCTCGAAAATCAGGTGAAAAATTCTGATTATCTTTTTTTTCATCATTTTTCTCCATATTTTCATAATCTATGTGAAACATATTTTTATTTCTAGAGTCATAAAGTTTTTCGGTTTGGGAATTTTTAAATCCTTTTTCAGCTACATTTTTAGTATTTATCCCACTTCTTATAACAACATCCATTGCATTCACCCAAGGGAATATTTCAGTTGTTCTAAGTAGTATTCCTTTTCCCTCTGATTCGAACCCCTTACAAGTTGGCCCAGTTTAGTTTCTATATTTTTTATTCTAGCATAATTTTTAATTTTATGAGAATAATATTGGTATTATTTTTTATTCAGTTGAGTATTTAATTTTTCATTTTTAGATTCTATTAAATTTAAAATTTGATCCAATTTTGAAAACATTTGACCCTCAAAATTTCCATATGAATCAGAAGACTCTCCCCTTGGTTGATTTTGAAATAGTTTTCTTGGTTGGTTTTGGTAAAAAGGGGCAGTGTATTTCCTAATTGTACCTTTTTTTCAATGAGAGATTGGGATGGTTCCTATAGCCTTCAATATAGTTGTTAGAAAATGGTAAATCCTTATTAGACGTCCTTGGACCATAGTTAATAAAATTTAAACTTTCTTGTTGTTGGGTTGGAATTTCTAAGTTAGGATTAAAATTCTATGTGTTCCAAAATATGCCACACTGAGAAAACTATTCCCGAAGAAATTTATTTGTTTTTTGAAAGCCCAAATAATTAACATTTTTGTGTAATTTTGGTTCATTAAATTTTGATGTTAATTTATTATTTCATACCATTGGGAATTAATTTCTCTTCCTGAACCATTTTTTCATTTCTGTTCAATCTTTTCTTTCTTGACTTTTTTATTTTGATAGTTCATGGAAAGGTTGTTAAAAATTTGTCTTAACTCTTCATCATTATTAACATTATAGTTACCCTCGGCTGATTGATAATATTTTTTTGACCATAGGAGGGCAGTCTGTCATAAAAACTGTCTATGATAACATGGGATGGGAGTTGATGATAGGGACACTACCTAAGAAGGTCCCTAAATCTTTCCCAAGCCTCTTGAAATGAATATACATCCTCTTGTTTGAAATATTTGATTTTATTTCAATGTTTTCTTTTAAGTATTTGGGGATAAATTTTCATGATGAAGGAATTATAGACCTGGTCCCAGTTCTCGAATATATTCTCATCTAGACTTAAAAACCAGCTTCTATCATTCCATTTTAGGCAAAGGGAAATACTCTCATTCTAATCTCATTTTTAGTGATCCCTAAGAGTGGTGGTTGCTACAATTTATTATATAAACCTCTAATGAAGGCTATATAGTCCTAATTAAAGAGTCCATTAAAAGTTGACAGTAGAGATAGGTGCACTAAAAAACTACCCGATTAGAAAGGTTTATAACCCCTTCTAAACACATTAGCATCAGTTATGTGTAATTGCTGCTAATGTGTCGGCCTAATCCTATTGGGGGTAGTTTTAGGGAACCGCTGGTAAAGTAGTGTAAAATTTAGTGGTGGTTCATTTAATGGTGGTTAAAACCTTCTTTGGTTCCATTAATATCATATCGCGCCTCTACAGACCCCCTCTGGTTTCATTAATATATCTATCGTGTGGTCCCGTCTGTCCCCTCTCCCTTTCACCCACATGTACCTTGCATGTTTTTATGTTTCAAAATTTTCCTCTACCAGGATTCGAAGAAAATGTCGCCTCAATACACTCGCAGCACTATACCACCATGGGAATTATGATTTGTTAATATATTTACAAGCATCATTCTATTTATATATATTACAAAACTAGTTAAAATAAATATTATTTCAATAAATATTTAAATATTTATATTATTATTTAAATTAATATATACATTTTTATATTATAAATTTTAGGGAATATATTATAATAAATTTATATTATATTAAATTTATACATTTATATAAACTATATATTATATATGTTTATTTACATACATTTGAGTATATATTTTATAATTATATTATTTCTATGTATATACACATATTTTTATATATTTATAAATAAATTTATGTAAATTATTTATATACTTAAATACAAATTTATAGATTATGTACATGTTTATTTACATAATATATATATATATATATAATTATTTATTTAATATATTTATATAATGTGTTTAAAAATATAATTATATAATTTATTTCTATATATATATTTATTATTATATAAATTAACATATATTTATTTGTATAAATTATATTAAATTATATATAAATAATATTATATGGAATAAAATTTAGAATAATATTATATATGAAATAAAATATATAAACAAATTTATATAATGTTATATGAAATTTAATTTATAAAAATATATAATTAATATTATATTAAATACAATTTAATCAAATATTAATATAATGTATTTCAATACATATATTTATTATTATACACATTAATATATATGTATTTCAATATATATAATTGTATAATATTATGTAAATTAACATATATGTATATATTTATATAATGTGTTTATGTTTTTAATGTCATATATAGTTAATATTATATGAAATAATTATGTCTTATTTAGAGAAGCTCTCATTTCATCCAAGATTCTGGGTCCCATGGGTCATAGGACTCCAAAATTTCAAGATCTGATGTTAGAAAATTCACTGTAATTGCTCATCCTATAGTTTTTAAATAATGACATGAAGTTTACAAATTTTCTCCCATTGGACGGCGAATTCTATCTAAGGGGGAAAAATGATGATCGCTAAGGATTTTAGGATCGTACAATCTTGAATTATTGGTTTCTCAGACTGGGGGATGATCCCTATTAGAGGAGGATACATTCACCTTATTTTTTCATAGGAAAAAGATAGATCGAGGGCATAGAGCAATGGTTTCTACTCTCTTAACCCAAGAAACTTTATATGCTCTGTATGGGATTTATGTTTTAACTCATATCTATAGAATAATTCCATTACTCATATTTGGGTTAAAATTCATGGTTTAAGCTAGGTGTTTTGGAATCCTATAATCTTAAATGACTTATTCTCTTGCATTGGTGTCCCCATAAATATGGATGAGAATACAGTGCATAAAAAATATGATTACTTTTCTAGAGTTTTAGTTCATGCGGAATTGAAAAAAAAATTATCTAATTTTGCCACATTAGTGGTCAATGGTGAGAAATTTGAGGTTGGATGTGTATATGATTATATCCTTTAATTTTGAAACTATTAAAGGTTGGTGGGGAATGATCTTTCTAAGTATAGGAATTTGAGGAAAATTCATTTGAAAGCTGGATCTTCTTACCATAGTTAAAATTATCATGGATCCTACAATGTGAAAAAACCTCGTGGGATTCAGCCAGATGACTCTAAGGAGGAAAGACTTAAGCCCCTTGACCAAAATCTGGTCAATGTGTAGGACCCCTTAGTTCTTTCTAATCAAGGGGATATGTAGGATGGGGAACCTCAATGATTTTATGGTGCTGATGCACCAACTGACTTCAATTCAATCAGAAGAGTTAGCTCTCTATCTAGCCCTACACAAAAATAGGGTTGCGACTCTTGTAAGTTAAATTCCACTTCTTTCTTTAGTGATGTTCTTATGGCATGAATTCGAGCTAATTTTACGGATCAATGTGATGAGACTGACTTAGAACGTGATTTTCTAAATCCATGTTGATGCTCAGTTTTGGGAGGAGCGATGCTCCTCTAAAAATAGGAAAGGTAAACATGTTGAATTTACCCTCCCATTGATCAAGGATGGAGCTACTGATATGGGGGCTGAACCACTTCAGGATGCGGTTCCAATCCCTCTAATGGGACATGGGGTGGTTAGTCCTAAAAATAATGTACCGTAATCTAGGAAACATTCATTTAGTATTATGGACATTATTAATATGTAAAATATCAAGGAAGTATTCTCTGATGAATTTTGAAGTGCTCATGGATCTGAAATGAGCATTTTTGGGAGATCTGTCGTGAAGGGCCCACCAGTGTGCCCTGTCCTGGATAGATATCTGGATCCCTCTTTCCTTAAGTAATCCTAGCCAGACAACACTGACTCTCCGATGTATGAGAATCCATTGCACTGTACTATGATTTGGAGGATAGGATGAAATCTGTGAGGGAGGGGTGGTGATCATCGCTTCCACAGATGTTCACCTCTTGTTTGGATGAGTCTAACTATTGTAGAAGTTTTTGTTCACTGGTGTTTTATGTCATCTCCATCTTCAATGATTATTTTACATTTTTTTAATAAATTTTGAGATCATGGGTTGATAACCCATGGTCCTCACCGTATTTCATAAATATAATATATATATATTTATATATATTTATTTAATTTTGTCTATATTATATTTACTTTTATACATAATATAATATAAATGTATTTATACATAAATATACAATAAAAATGTATTTAATATAATATATGAATTATTTAAATCATAAAATAGATATATCATATTTATAAAACCATATATAAATTTTATATATTTGAATAAATATATTTATAATTACATTTATATTGTATATTCCAATTTTTATATATGTATACTTTTTTTATATGTATAAGTGTTTATTTATAGTATTTATATCTTGTCTTTATATATATGTGTGTGTGTGTTTATAATACATTTAAATATATTTACATAATTGTTTTATGTAATATATATGTGTATACACATAGACATGTGAACCCACAAATATATATATATATATATATATATATTATAAAATTTGAATTATTATGATATTTATTTTAAAAAATAAATAAAAATTAAGATGGGGGTTAAAAACCCCTTGTAATCAAATTGATTAGCGGGAGTTCATAAACCTCCTCTAACTTCCTGAATTAGTGGGGGTTCACAACCCCCATTAATATATTAAATTATAGGGGGTTTAAAAAAACCCCTCTAATTTCTTAAATTAGTAGGGGTTCAAAACCCCCTCTAATCTAAGAGATTAACGATAGTTTATGAACCCATATTATTTAAGATATTAGAGTGGATTGGGAACCCCCACTATTTCCTTTAAAAAACAATTTACATGTTGTATATATAGACTCTAATATATATCCAAATGAACAATATATATATATATATATCCTCTAAAATCTTATCAAGTATATAGAGCCACCAACTATTAAATTCTTGGTGGTTTGGACACAACTAACTCTAAAATACAACCAAATATTAAAAATAAAAATTGCTAAATTTTCTATAGGGGGTTTTGAACCCCCTCTAAAATGTTTTATTAGAGGGGGTTATGCATAACCCCTTCTAAAAAACCATTGATAATCTGCTGTTTTTTGTAGTGGTGGGACTGTTCGGGTTCATAGTTTCTTTCTCTATGTGAAATTCTAATAGAATATGGGTTTCTTGAAATGTGGGGGAGTTGAAACACCCTCATCCTAGGCCACTCATTTTCTTCAAATAGTTCAGGGTGAAATTTTGGTTAATTATTAGGTGAAAAAACCCTCTCTCCTAAGTTATTTACCTCGGTTTTTTTCTTTTTTATAGTAATTAAATTTTTATCAATATTAGGGTATATGGGCTCTAAAATATCAACATTTTACCTTGTGCTCATACAATGGGTAATAAAAGATGAAATTCATCATAACAACAATAATCAGTAACAAAA
Source organism: Viscum album (assembly GCA_963277665.1). Taxonomy (NCBI): domain Eukaryota; kingdom Viridiplantae; phylum Streptophyta; class Magnoliopsida; order Santalales; family Viscaceae; genus Viscum; species Viscum album. The sequence goes on from OY728166.1 coordinate 482,754,085, forward strand.
AGTGAAATAAAATTAAAATTAACATAAAAATTAAAGAAAACACAAACAAACAGTACTTGACAACACAGTAAAAAAAATTTAAGATACAATTTTCAATTTTCAATTATTTTTTAAAAAAATAAATTTTCCTTTTATTTTTTAAAAGAGTTTTAATTTTTTTGAATTGAAAAGTTTCCACTCGAAGTCATCCCTAGAAATGGTGCCAAAAACATGACCCATTCCTCGTCAAACCATGACAATGTTTAAAATTTTATATTTTCTATTAACTACTATAAAGTGGAAATCATGTTTGAACCCACAGGTAAGGTAGAGTGACCAAACCCTTTTAAAACAAACCCACAGTAAAAGTGGGTAAAGATATTTCTTTTTATGATTATTCTTATTATTTTTTCGCAGAAAACAGAAAGGTAAAACAATTATTTTTTATAAAACTTAATGAAGAATGTGATGTATTAAAATAATTAGAAACAATCATAATTTATTATCAATATGTGGAAAAATAGTGTCTAAAAAGAAAACAATCAACTAAAGTACAAGGGGAAATCTAATCTACGAATTGAATGGATAACTTCTTCATAATTATTTTTTTGAAATCACACCTTCTAAAATTATTGAACAATATACCTCATCATATTATTAGTCAATAATTGTGATAATTCATAGATTTTTCCACTCTAAGATTCATCAAACTAAGATAACAATTGAAAAGATTCAATGGAATAAAATTCACCATAATATTCCAACGTTTTGTGTTTTAAATTTAAGAAAAAGGTTTCAAGATCAATCTCGCTGATTCATCTATAAATTATAATTTTAATTTCAAAAGGTTCATACCAATTTTATTAATCTCAGAATCAATATCACGGATTGACATTAAGTATTGATCAATTTAGATAGTGAAGAAGTGAAAAAAATCAATGGATTAAAACCCCCAATAAAGAAAAGATTACCAAAAAATCATATTCTATTAAGTTAAAAAGGAAATGATTATAGTATCAAATGATGAAATAATATACAAGGAGAAGTGATCTCTTTGATGAAAATTGACGACGTGTTTCTCTGCTTCCTCTAGAAACTTTTGGGTACATCCTCTACTCCTCTATCCTCCAAGAAATTCTTAAAGGAATAGATTCAATTTTGACCCAAAATAAATTCACCCAACCTTTATTTCACACCTTTTATATTTTTAATGTCCTAAATTTTTCTATGCTGGTCAACACATCTTCCACATATCTCAATTGGTTCCCTCCCCACTCACCAAACACATGTGATTAACTCTGAAAATCTTGTCATGTTAACAAAACCCCTCTTATGACTTGTTCATCCATCCTTCTAAGTACCACTATCTAGGGCACACATTTTCATCTGGGTTGTAACATGACTTCTAATAAATGTGATCCAATCATGCATCTCCTACTATTAGTCCCAAAAACATCCATTTCTTCACTAAAAGCACTCGGGAAGGCTAATGAATCAAAATAAGAAAAATATAAAAGAGAAAAAATACCTCATAAGAAATAATTTAAGTGGAATATAATGGATTATTTGATGGAATTATTGGTCCTGGCCTCATAAAATTTCCATCATGCTGTACAAGTTAAAACTACGATTTGTTTCACATTTTCGGTAAAAGCCAAACAGACATTGTTTGGAAAACATCATGAATATTCCTTTTAAAAAAATTGTAAAAAAGTGGAACATGCGTAAAAATTTCTTTTAAAAATCACAAAATTTATATGAAATATTTAAAGATATTTTTAGAAAACATAGATTTGCAAGAAAACCAGATGTTCGACCGAAGATGGAAATAAAGTAAGATTTACTTAAAAACATTTCTTAATAATTTTAAGTAATAAAGAGTAGAAAATGGTACTAGTACTTGAAGATATCATTAATAACAAAATGTTAAGAAAATTCATGAGGATTATTGAGAACTAGATCTTAAAATTTCGACATTGCAGTAATAATAAAAAAAAATTCCCTATAAATGGTGATATTGTAACATAAGACTCTTACCCCTTTGGTAAACATTAATCATAATCACCAGGAATGAATTACATAAAATGAAATTTAAAACATCATGAGGATGATTAAATTCATGAAATTACATGTCAAAGGGGTTTTATATACACCTAGTGAAAGAATATTGGTGCATAACATAACGTACATCTCAAAAAAGGAAAATTGAGACAAAAATCAACTAATGATTTTTTAACTTTTGAACCATAAACCTCATTAAAGAGTGATCCTTAAATGGATATGAAAATAAAAAAAAATTATAATCATCATAATATACATTCTTAGTCAGTATATACACCACAGAAGAGAAATAGTTGGGGAATATGACATGTGTCTCATGGATGTAAAAAGTGGGACGGAAATCCCTTACCTTAAGTCTTGAATTCATTCATTTATGTTCAAAGTGGTAAATATAACATGTGTCTCATGGAAGTAAAAAAGTGAGATACAAATATCATACCATAAGTATTGACTTCTTTCGTTCATGTTCAAAACTCCTATATATTGATTATAAGTTTACTATACATATATTATAGAAAAATATTAATATATATCATACCATTTATTATTTTCTTATGACCATTTATTACATTTATATTAACAATTATTTTTCAATGTCTTGTTTCATGAAATAACTTCTTTGTATTTAGTGTACATTTTAACATGTTATTTCTTGGTACTATTATTTCAATCATGGTTTAATCATCTATATATTGTGAACCATGATATAAATATCATATATATTTATTATATATTTATTTATATTAATCCATAAAATTTATTGAAAGAAAATAAAAATCATAAATGATGGGGATAATAGGCCGAATGTATGCATGAACGTTATTTCCGTATTTTTATCAGTTTGAAAGAAAGAACATAAAGTGAAGTATGTTATCATTAAATATAATTTTTATGAAATATATGTACCATATTTTTATTAAATACATCCTTAATACCATCTATGTAAACTTTAAATGAATCACATCACTCTGTGAGGTGATAGTCCGTTATATACACGAATGACGTTATCACATCACCATAAAATGGAAAATATGAAGGTATGTGTGATATAATAATTCCATTATAATAATAATATCACAAATATCATATATAAAATATATAAATAATATATACATCATTATGTTCATCCTTGAGAGGTGGTAATGGAGAAATGAATGGCATAGGTATGGGAGGTGGTAGAACCATGTACACACTGATAAAGATTTTATAACCCATTTGATAGAATAAGATATGGTTTAATTAACTAACTTAACATAAAAACATTTATGTATATTAATAATAATAATTTTAATATATCATCATGGTAAAAAAATAATTTAAGGGGTGGAGGAAGAAATAAAACAAAAATACCTGCTGATGAACATGACCTCTTCTTCGAGGATACGAATACTCCAAAGGCTGGCACTAAAATCCTTCCTAGTATGGATTTATGTCTAAAATAAGGATTCTATAATGAGATTATTTAAGTTATAAAGTTATTTTTCTAGGTATTTTCTGAACCAAATAGGTTTGAAGGTGTGAATTTTTTATGGGATTGATGTCCCTTTTATAGTTGAGGAGGAGTGAAATTCTTGTAAATAATCCAAGGTATTTACTATTGGGAATTGAATATTACCTAAAGTGGAACAATATTTGATAATTAATGTTTTGGATGGATTATATTGTCAATAGATACATACAACACATATTTAAACACATGTTTTAAACATTTTTTTCATTGACTTCTATGTTTCCCTAATTTTACCGTTTTGGTTTTCACTACGGTAAATACTTTTCTAACTAAGGGAATTTATCCATTAAGACTAAATTAAAGTGATTATTTGCAGATAATTTGGATCCACTAATTATAAATATGAAATCCAAATTATTAATTAAAAATATTATGTGTTTTAAAAATTAATTTTAACACAAATTCATTTAACGTGTAAAAACATCGCTTTAACCTTAACCACACTAATTGAGTTTTTACTATTTAAAAGTCAATATATTCATTATAAAAGAAAAATTGGTCCATTAATGTAACATAAGTTTTATTTAAGAAAATTTTAAAACAATTTTCATAATATATGATTTTTATTAATTTTAAATTATTTTATAAAATATCATTTATTATAAAATAACATTAATATCAATTTTTGACATTATTTGTTTAATTTGAATTTAAAAAATAACAATATAATGATGTAATTAGCATAAATTATGTTAAAATATATTTAATATAATATATTTATCTATAAAATTAATGAAACACTATAATTCTTTCAATTTACTTCACTTTGATTATTTTTAGTATTATTTATTTTCTTTTTGTCAACTAAATAATTACAGCATTGGCATTTCTTTAGGATTTTCTGTAACTATTACATCTATGAAAATTATAGATAAATTATTATGATAAAAAATCATTTATCTTTAAGAATAATACTTATAAATGAACATTTTATGTTTTTTTCCTTATTCTAAATCTGTATAGATATTAAAGGTAAGAAAAGTATCTTTAGACTTTTTATTTAGTTAACTTATATTATGGGTCATCTTCAAAGTAAAGTAGAAATGAATTTCCATATTTTAGATAATTTTATGAAAAATATAAAAATAAACACATTAAGTAAAATTAATATAATATTTTAGGTCATTTTCACTCTTTTCATTATAGTTTAACCCCCTAATAAATCCATTTTTACTTTGACAATTATAATTAATTTTTACTATATTCACTATTAATTTTGGTCAAAAATTAACTTGACCTAATTATAAATTATAAATTAATCATATTACAAACATGGGATCCATTTTTTCAAATTCAATTCATATTGTTAGAAAAAATTAATTTAAAATTAATCCCGCAGACAAGACGAGAAAACAGGTTTTAAAGTAAAAATATCTAAAAGTTTACAAAGTTTTTATATCTAAATTAAACATAAAAACGATTCCAATGACCTAAATTAGATTTAGTGATATGTAATTGATCTAATTTCACTTTAAAACAAATTAAAATATATTTTAAAATTATGAATAATTTAAACGAACGGTGGGTTTCAATTAAAATTTAGTATTTTTCACTATTCCTAAAAAAGAAACATTTCAGAAAAATTAAAAAACTAATTCATAAGATAATTTTGTTATTCCAATTTAAAATATGAAGTTTATTTTTCCAAATAAATTTTATAAAATTGGTAAAAAATTGTTCAAAATTTGGTTTACAAAACCCAACTAATCATCTTTAAGAAAACTACATTTTTTTAGAAAAAAAAATTTCAATTAAATAATTATTATTTTATTTATAATAAATTAATTAATTAATTAATGTGTGTAAACTACATATTCTAATAATTTAATTAGTCATGTTCATACCTGCCATTCTAATAGCTCGGTAATATATTAAATAATAATATTTTAATAATATGACATGTTTCATTTAAACATAGTGTTGTGTGAACCACAAGGAAAACACATTGTTGCATATAACAAAAAATAATAAAATGAATCGATTCAATTGAAAATAAAATTCACAAAATCTTGAGGTGTTAAATTTTCCATATCCCAGTGTGGATTAGGCCACCCCTGTAAAGACCCATAAATCCTGTGGAAATTTTTTTTTTAAATACAGGGGAATTTTATGAGTCCGCAGTTTCTGACAGTGCATTATTCCTAGGCCCGGTGTGCCTAGAATCAATTTCTGAAGTTTTGTTCTAGTACGTTCAGTAAACGTACGTGCAGGATTTTATTTATTTTGAACCGGTGCTCGAAATTGACATCCAAGGACACCGATGAACTCACAGCGCCGGTAATCGCTTAAGGAGACCTTCACCGTAGTTGCGTTTTATCGGGAGTGGGAGTTAATTTTTGGGGGATTTCAAAATTTAATAAAAAATATGTGTAGCATATTTTTTTTAAAAAGTGTGGTGGTTAATTTCTCAAAAGGGAAGTTGGAGGTGGGGCCCACCCCCACATAACCTCCCATGGGAGGATATTATGTGGTGGGGCCCACACGACCACCTAACCCCTCAACTCCCCTTGAACCCCTTAAACTCCCTTGAATTTATTAAAGCCAACACTCTTATTTAACGTGGGTGAACTGTCCACCTTCCTCCTCCCATTAAGTGTTCCAATGCAATTAATTAATGTCTTCATTAATTAATTCGAGTGTTTGAATTTATTTGAAATGCATGGCACATTAAAATAATAGGGAGCCTATTATTTTATGTTTTTTGGATTTTTTTTGTGGAACGGAGGAAGAGAAGAACTAAGTAGAACTTATAATATCTCGAAGAAGAACGTCGTTCTTCAACGAAGAACGCTCCACGTCTCGAAGAACGTAAAGCAACACCTTCTACCTTCTTCAATCGGATCAAGGAAGGGAAGCACCACCACCCACGAAGTACACCGATGGTGTCGACTCGACTCGACTACACCGGGCTCTACTCCTTCCGATGTAGACAGAATAACGTCCGTCTTCCATGACGTCCATTTTCTATGACTCGTCAACGGTCAACGACAAATGTGTTAGGGTTTTGAATTCGATGTTGAATTCCTTTCTTTTAAGTTATTCTTTTCCCTTGGATAAAAACTACAACCGCGGATCGACCCCTTGAACATGTCGTTCCGCATAATGGATGTTAATTGTGGGATGGGTTAGAGATTAAGCGGGGGTTTGTTTCTTGTTCAATTATATGTTGGATTTCTGTCTGATCCTCTAACGCGGAGGGCACGACCTAACGAACAAGTTTGGACCCTCCGCCAATTTGTTCTTGATGCGCGGTTTGATGGGAGATGGGGGAACGAAAGGAAAACCCTAATTTGAGGCTGTCGCAGTGAAGTGGAGGACCCTAGGAGGTCGTAGGCGTAGATGGGAGGCAAAACGAACCACTGTAATGACTCCAGTGGCCCGCAGAAGAGTGGGGCAGTGCGGGTCGCCAGCGCGGCGGCGCCGGAAACAGGAGGCGGTGGCCGACACCGGCCGGCCGCCTGGAGGCGGCGGCACCCCTCGCGCGTCGCGGCACTGACCACAGCGGTGGAACGGAACCAACATCCTTGGGTTCCGGGAAGTTTGGGCGGTGCAAACTGGCACCGCTGTTATGGGGCACTGCCCCCCCCCCCCCCCCCGCCAGCGCGTAACGCGGTCGGTCGTGTGGGTCGGGACACAGCCACCGAGTCGGGCTGCGCCCATCGGGCTAGGCTGCACCCTACCAGGCCGGACCTAGATCCGGGTCAGGTTGACCCGGTTCGGACCGACCCAGGGCAGGTTGGGTCGGGTCGGACCGGACCTACACCCCCCTCTTCGGACCACTTTTGGTTTTTTGCCCATAACTTGAGCTACGGACCTATGAATGACACACCGTTAGTAGCATAGTATTTCTTGGATCGAGACGATCATTTCTTTATATCACACTCAAGGTTTTGGCGATGTTTGGGTATGGCCAGGTTGGTTTGAACCTGAAACCAACCGGACTCTCGGAGCGGAAAAGCTTATAACTTAAGGACCAGACGTCCGATTGGCATTCCGTCAAATATGTTAGATTCCTTTTGATGATATGGTCCTTTTTTCATACTCCTCATAGTATTTCGATGAGGTTGGAGTATGGCCAGGTTGGATTGTACTCGAAATCCAACTGACCCCTTGGAACAAAAATGCCAATAACTCTCAGACCGGGCATCCGATTGACGCACTGTCTATCGCATTGGGTTCCTTATGATGAGAAGGAACTACAGGATACATCAAATCAGGACTTCGTGATAGTTGATTTATCGACACCTGGATCGAGGAGCAAACCCTCTCAGAATCGAGCGTGTTGTGTGTAGGAACCCTTGGGCTGGCTGCGACTGAGGTTATGGAATCCTACGTGGGTTCGACAGTGATGACTACTATACCATAATCCTATGTGGGTTCGATAGTGACAAATTTTGTACTGGGATCCTCCATGGGTTCGACAGCAGTGACTTCTGTACCAGGATCCTACGTTGGTTCGACAGCGATAACTACTGTACAGGAATCCTACGTGGGTTCGACAGTGAAGAATTCTATACCAGGATACTACATGGGTTCAACAGCGATAACTACTGTACCGGAATCCTACGTGGGTTCTACAATGACGATGTAGATGGGGTTATTGGGTTCTACGTGGGTCCAGGCATGAGATTAGGGCTTCGATGATATCCCTCAACATCTCAACGTAGATGGGGGTATTAGAGAGAGCCCTCCTAGTGGAGAGTTTCCTTGTTGAACAGTCTCCAGCAGCGATACCCACCACTAGTCGACACGCACTAGAGTCTTCTGCAGCTGGCAGTAGACAGATGACGTAGGGGTCTAAGAGGACCAGACCCACAGGTGGTCGACTTCTCGACTCAGGTCTGGTTGTGCAGGGAACATGAGACAGAGCTAGTCATACGAGGAGAAGGTAGTGCTATGAATGCGGTGGGTAGGGTTACATGGCTCGAGACTGCCCGACCTGCCCTGCAGATGAGCAGCAGGTAGTAGAGGGACCTCTCAGGCAGAGGTAGAGGTTTGACCATGGTGGTCCGCCGAGAGCAGGCGGACGTGGCAGAGGAGCTGGCCAAGCAGTAGGTGGTGGACGACGTTTCAAGGCCCGACCACCACCACCAGGAGGTCCACCCCTACTACAGGGAATAGGTGGACAGGGGAGAGCTCAGCTTCAGGCTGCTAAGACCTATGACCATAGTGCTCCGGGAGCAGGTAGACAGGAGTGGGACTAGTTCCAGGCATAGAGTTCTTGTTAATAAATATTATAGCTTTGTTGATGTCATTGTTTGTGGTTTATTTGTGTCTATATACTTTGAGTTGCAATAATAAAAGACACTTGTCCTCATGACATTTTATTTCCTACCTTTTTTGTGGATAATACTAAGAGATTCTGGATAAAAGCGCTTACTTGACTCTCAAAATTGAGATTCCTACTGGAGGAGACCTAGTGACCACACACTAATACCGACAGTATGAATCAACCCTTGGAGGCGAGAGTAACAGTTGGATATCTTAGTAGTAGTGTCGAGACCTTACGACGGTGTCCATGGCATGAATTATTACCGTTCATGTCAGGATAGACTGTATTAGGCAATGGGTGTGGTTCATCCAAGGGATGAGACCGGATTTCTCTTTTCGACAAAGGAGAAATCTTAGCAGCTCTTGTAGGACGTAGGCAAAGAAGGGTGTAGACGAGTTCTTTTAAATAGGCTAGTCTCACCCATAGTTCGTTGGGAGAACGCTTTGCAGTCTCCTCTGACAACCAGATTCTCTATTATATCTTCTCTTAAAAGGACCTAAACCTGAGACAGTGGCGATGACTTGAATTCCTCCAGGACTATGACCTATAGAAAATCTATACTCCTCGAAAGGGTAACGTTGTAGCCGATGCTCTCAGTAGGAGAACAGGCATTCAACTGCTAGGAGAGGTGATAGGTCAGCTTCCCGTGTTGCAGATATCCTTTGTGGATCAGGACGGAGTATCCTTTCTACTGTCTCTCACAGTCACTTCCCCACTTCTTCAGCGAGTCAGGGAGGCGTAGCATGGGGACGCTGACTGCAAGACTCGACATGCTCAGATATCCTCAGGGCAGGAACTCGAAAGATTTTCTGAAGGTGGGGAGCACATCATTCCTTTCAGAGGGCGTACCATGTTACCAGTTGCACTTCAGGAGGAAGTGTTGCGGGATTTCCACACATCCCCCTTTAGCGGTACATCCAGGATTGGTAAAGATGTACTAGGACCTTCGATGACAGCACTGGTGGCCAGGTATGAATAAGGTAGTAGTGTATTTTTTCTCTTGATTCCTCATTTGTCAGCAATTGAAGGCAGAGCATCAGGTACCAGCAGGCTTTTTTCAGCCTTTAGAGGTCCCAAAGTGTAAGAGGGATGAGATATCCATGGACTTTGTGACGGGTTTTCCACGTACGTCCAGGGGACATGACTCGATTTGGGTGATCTTCAACCGACATACCAAGTCGGCCAACTTCCTACTGACTAGAGATGGTACGATCTACCACGAAGGAGGTACAGGTCATCCAAGAGTGGATAATGACTGTACAGAGCTGACAAAATTCATATTCTGACAGGAGACAAAGACCACTAGAATTCGAGGATGGCGACCACGTCTTTCTACGGGTCTCACCTCGACGAGGTCTATGGAGATTTAGCTGAGGTGGAAAGTTATCTCTGTGATTATTCGAACCTTTCAGGTCCTCAGTAGAGTAGGTGAGGTGGATTACCGCTTGGCCCTTCAACCTCAGTTGCATCAGGTGCACGACTTCTTCCACGTATCTTAGCTGAGAAGATACGTGCACGATCCGTCCCACATCATCGACCACAGGGATCTAGATATCGATGACGGGGCTACTTTCACGGAGGTTCCAGTGGATATTGAGGATCGACAGGAGCAGGTCCAACATGGACGGTCGATTCCTCTGGTGCGCGTTCGCTGGTAGCACAGGAACCTCCAGGAGAGCACATGGCAGCGGGAGGCTCAGATGCATGATCAGTACCACCATTTGTTCCATTAGTCTGTGTTGTAGCTTACGGGGACGTAAATCCCTGATTTGGGGAGAATTTAAAGACCCAAAAATCCTGTGGAAAATTTTCTCTTAAATACATGGGAATTTTATGAGTATGTAGTTTCTGACGGCGCTTGATTCCGAGGCCCGGTGTGCCCGGAAACAATTTCTGAAGTTTTGTTCAGGTATGTTCAGTAAACGTACGTGCGGGATTTTATATCTTTTGAACTGGTGCTTAGAATTGAAATCTTAGGACACCGATTAACTCACAGTGCTTGTAATTACATAAGGAGACCTTCACCGCATTTGCATTTTATCGGGAGTGGAAGTTAATTTTTGGGGGATTTCTAAATTTAATAAAAAAATGTGTAGCATATTTTTTTAACATGTGTGGTACTTAATTTCTCTAAAGGAAAGTTGGAGGTGGGTCCCACCACCACATAACCTCCCATGGGAGGATATTATGTTGTGGGGTCCACACGAGCACATAACCCCTCAACTCCCCTTGAACCCCTTAAACTCCCTTGAATTTATTAAAGCCAACACTCTTCTTTAATGTGCGCAAACTCTCCACCTTCCTCCTCCCATTAAGTGTGCCAATGAAATTAATTAATGTCTTCATTAATTGATTCGAGTGTTTGAATTTATTTGAAATGCATGGTACATTAAAATAATATAGATCCTATTATTTTACATTTTTTGGATTCTTTGGTGGAACAGAAGAAGGGAAGAACTAAGGAGAACTTCTAATCTCTCGACGAATAACATGAAGCAACACCTTCTACCTTCTTCAACCGGAGTAAGGAAGGGAAGCACTGCCACCCACGAAGTACACCGACGGTGTCGACTCGACTCGACTACACCGGGCTCTACTCCTTCCAACATAGACGAAACAATGTCCATCTTCTACGACATCCGTTTTCCACGACTTGTCAATGGTCAATGACAATCGAGGTAGGTTTTTGAATTAGAGGTTGAATTCCTTTATTTTAAGTTCTTCTTTTCCCTTGGATAAAAACAACAACTGCGGATCGACCCCTCGAACATGTCGATTAGCAGAACGGATTTTGATTGCGGGATGGGTTAGAGATTAATTTGGGGTTTGTTTCTGGTTCAGTTATATGTTGGATTACTATCTGAGCCTATAACGTGGAGGGCACGGGCTAACAAACAAGTCCGGACCCTCCACCAATTCTTTCTTGATGTGCGGTTTGATGGGCGACAGGTGAATAGAAAGGAAACCATGATTTGAGGTCGTCGCAGTGAAGTGCAGGACCCGAGGAGGCCGTAGGTGCAGACGGGAGGTAAAACGGACCACCGGAACGACTCCAGTGTCCCACAGAAGTGCGCGGCGGCGCGGGTTGTCGGCGCGGCGGTGGAGCGGAACCCGCATCCGCGGGTTCCGGGAAGTTTGTCCGGTGCCAGCTGGCGCCGCTGTTATGGGACACCCCCCTCCCCATGCGCCTTGTTCCTAAAGTGCTCGGCCAGCCGAACCGAGCCACGGTTAGCCGTACGGGCCGGGACGCCTGCCCCGTGGGCCGAGCAGCCTGTCACGCGGGCCGAGCCTCCATCACGCGGGATAGGCCTCCCTCGCGCAGGCCGAGCCGCGCCGCACCCACTAGGTCGGGACACGACCTACCAGGCTAGACCTAGATCCGGGTCGGGTCAACCCGGTTCGGGCCGACCCAGAGCGGGTTGGGCCGGGTCGGACATGACCCAAACCCCCCTCTTCGGACCACTTTTGGTTTTCCACCCATAACATGAGCTACGTACCTCTGATTGACACACCGTCAGTTGTGTAGGATTCCTTGGATCAAGACGGTCGTTTAAGTATATCGCACTAAAGGTTTTGGCGAAGTTTGTGTACATCCGGTTTGGTTCGAACCCGAAACCAACCGGGCTCTCGGAGCGGAAACACTTATAACTTAAGAACCGGTCTTCCGATTAACGTTTCGTCAACTAATTTGGATTCCTTTTGATGAGACAGTCCTTTTGGAATACTCCAAATAGTATTAGGATGAGGTTGGAGTATGGCCAGGTTGGATTGTACCCGAAATCCAACCGGCCCCTTGGAACAGAAATGCCAATAACTCTCAGACCGGTTGTTCGATTTATGCACCATCTTTCGTGTTGGGTTACTTATGATGAGACGGAACTACAGGATACATCGACTCAGAAATTCGTGATAGTTGATGTATCGACACTTGGCTCGAGGAGCAGACCCTTCCGGAATCGAGCATGTTGTGTACGGGAACCCTAGGGCTGGCTGAGATTGAGGTGACAGAATCCTACGTGGGTTCGACAGCGATAGCTACTGTACAGGAATACTACATGGGTTCGACAGTGATGAATTCTGTACCGGGATCCTCTTTGGGTTCGGTAGTAGTGACTTCTGTACCAGGATCCTACGTGGGTTCGACAGCTATAACTACTGTACCGTAATCCTACTTGGGTTCGATAGTGATGACTTCTGTACCAGGATCCTATGTGGGTTCGACAGCAATTACTACTGTACCAGAATCCTACGTGGGTTCGACAGTGACGACTTCTGTACCAGGATCCTACGTGGGTTTGACAGTGATAACTACTATACCGGAATCCTACATGGGTTCGACAGTGACGACTTCTATGCCAGGATCCTACGTGGGTTCGACAGCACTGATATTTTTCCATAATCCATCGTGGGTTTGACAGAGGAGATGATTCAGATGCTACATCTAATCATCTCTACCCCTCTTTGTGAATTGTATACCTATGTGATCTGAGTCATGTCTTTCAACCATTATCAACATGGTGATTGACTTTACTTTATTTGTGGAATGGTTTGTGTTTGGACTCTAGAGTTGGAGCCGGACTGTGATTGATAACTTAGGTATATGTATGGTCATATACCTAAGTAGGGTTGGTTGATACTTTGTGATCGTATATTTCTATTTTGGTTTATCCTTTGTGGATTTTGTGATACCTTGAGGGTATCTGGGTCCCTACTGAGTATAGTTATTGTAACACCCCAAGATTTTATGAAAAATATTCTTTTAATTTCATTAATGTCTTGTGTTGTATGCTACACCAAGATTACCTTGCGCTATACGCAACACCGTATTAGCTTGCAGTATACGCAACACTATTCTTGGATCGTGTTACACACAATTTTGATAATAGTTATTCTACGCAACATTGAGTAAATATATATATATGTATTCAATGTATAAATAAAATATGGTTGGATTATGATATACGAAACAACAAAGGATTCTTGCACTACATGCAACCCTGACTTGGCTTGCATTACACGCAATCGCGACCTTCCTCGATAGCGTGTCTTGTACGCAATACCGGGTTTTACTAAACAACGATATATTATTATAATATTGTTATGAACTAGCCGTTATCAATAATGTTAACTAAATTTTTAATTTTATAACATTATTATTCATCTTACACATTTCTAGAACATGGTATAAGAACAAAATAAATTTTTCGGGTAAAATAAGTATTTTTCAAAAAATGCAGTTTTGCCGCCTTTTGATGGCGCACCCACTTTAAATCTAGTTTTTGACATGTTTATAAGTTCAATTTGATAAAATAAAAATCTACTTTTGAATCAGGATATAAAAATTTACATTAGATAAAGTTTTGATATTTTTCCGATAACTTTCATATTTTAATGAATAGTAAAAACACGCTATATTTTAATTAAAAACAACTTTTTTTCATCGTAATACCTTATGTGGTTAAATTATAATATTGAATGGTTTTAAAGTATAAATAGAATATATTTTTACCATTTAATATAATGTATGTCATTAGCATTGATTTTACCTTGAATTCGTAGGTTAAATCAATTCAATCTTTTGCAATGTTTTAAAGAAAAACCCGTTTTCTTTCGACAACGGGATTAATTTTTATTTAATTTCTGCATATTTTGTGTATTTAATTTGTAAAAATGGATTCCATATTTGGAATCAGTGGGTCCAAATTATGTTAATAAGCTACTTTTTATTTTTGGGCATTGTGAATAGTAACTACGGTAAATTTTATTTACTATAGTTAAAGGTAAATCGGGTAATTAAGGGTAAATATAAGATTATAAAATTACCCTAACACTTGGAAAAATCCTATGGGATGACTAAAAGTCTACCCATATCACCTAAGAGTCGGATTAGATTCATTTAATGGACTTTTGTCCATGAAAATAATTTAATTGTTATTAAAACCAAAGAATGTGACAACATGTCACTTTCTTAAATCTTATAAGTATAATAATTTTACTTTAGTGATAAACTTCATGAAACTTAGAACATGAATAGTCTAAAGAAATCTAATACAATTATCTACATCATAGGAATTTATTTAGAATTTTTAGGGATTAAATAATTATCATTTATTATGACACAAAGATGATACAGCAATTGTCTTATTAATGAAATATTGACATAATTGATGTTATAAATGCCCAAATAAATGTAATTTGAGACTTTTTATGACTTAAATTAATTTTATAGGTTAATATGACATGTTATAGTTGATATAAGTAACTTGTTTTGAACTTATCATTCTGTTCTGAATTTCATAAAAATCATGTACCAAATAGTGTCAAAATTGAGATAAATTAGTTTTTAAAACAAATATTATATTATTAATTGTTATTTAATTCCTAAAAATCTAAGGTTCGGCCAAATGACTTAGATAAGGATATATATATTAATAATAAACAATTTGGGGTTCTTTTGTATTGTTATGGTAAGTTTATTAACCATATAGTGTAAGAAAACAAAAAGACACGGTAAAAGTTAAATTATTTAACTTAGAGTTAAATCTAATTGATAAGGTTAAAATAATAACCTAAACTTGTCTAAATCCTATTTTATGAGATTACTTCGACCCATACCCACTTTATCTTCTAAATAAGACCCTTTGGAACCATTATAAACCGAATTTGACCTTAATATAAAATAATATTTTGAGATTTTCCTAAGGTGCCCCTCTCCTCCCTTATAAAAGGGCACCTCCTCCCTCTCCTCCTCACACCAATTTGAGAATTCAAGCTTGGGCAACCCCTACCAAATTTCCTTCTCCACTTCCTTAGAAACATCCTAGAGGTTCTGTTCTTCCTCAAAGACCAATTTTAGTTCCCTAAAAAGAGATCTCAAAGAGGCACTTCAAAGAAGAGGTAATGTCCGTTACCGATTCTTTCATCTTTATTTCTTCTTCCACTTCTTCTTCTTAGGTTGTTTCATTATGAAGTAATAACATCAGTATCACTTATATACTGATATGTTATTATAATTATGAAACAACCTTATTTCACTATCTATCCATCCTACGGAAAATGAAATCACCGCGCGTGCGTACGTACGGAATACCGTCTCCACGCCGTGGTGTAATCTATTTTCCACCACCACCTTACTTGGATGGGTATAATGGTGTAAATAATAATTATATATTATTATTGTAAATTGATATTGATTCTGAAATAGTATACATACACTCCAATACAATTCCACGATCATGAGAACGATATCATCGCTCATGCGTACGTACGGACTACCATCTCCACGACGCGATGAGATTCATTCTCCACATTAACCATTCATGAATGATTATAAAGTATATATAATGAATAATAATGAAATATATGACATGTTAAATCTACTGGATTTATGTATATATATATATATATGTATGTCATCTACTTACTTCCATTCAAGACAATAAGGAAAGGAAAACTGCGTTCATGCGTACGTACGGACTACCGTCTCCATGAACGGTGTGTTTCATTTCATTTATCTATCTATTATATATATATATATATACTGAATATATATGATATATAAATCATATTTTATATTCTGGAAGTAAGTAAATCATGATATAAGTAATAATAATGTCAAGAACAACAAGTCCAAACACCTACGATAAATGAAACGATTTTACCCAAAACGCTTTTTAACATGGAATTTACAAAAGAAAGGGTAATATAAAGTCATAAGTGAACCATATATGATATCATAACAAGGAATATGATTCTGTAATAAGTTAATGACATTATTTAAATCATTATACAGGAGGTTCGGATACGTACAAAGCATATCGGACATAAGGTAAGGGAAATATCACAATCTCATTTTTATCCGAGATTGTTTATACTTTGGCATTTACTGGGGTGTATTTTATCATCCACATCCATGTTTCCTCAATATGTAATATTATTTCCATTCACCTACAATTGTTTAAATACAATTTTACCCTTCGGTTATTTTTTAGTAAAAGATATGAAAGGAATCTTTTGTCGTTTTTCGTACGAGGTACTTTTTTGACTTTTCCGACAAAAGTACGAGAAGAATGTTTTTCTAACTTATACGGCGTGAATGGATTTTTAAAACATTATTTCCAAGAAGCTTCCTTTACAAGTTTTCAAGTTTATTTTTAATCAACTTCTTTTAGTTTAAAATTGTAAGACATGTTAAGAAAGGGAAAATGTTTTTGAAGTAGAAAGGATATTTTCCTCATGAATGGAGTTCAAGTGTTTTATCAAAATTATTTTCCATCTAAGATAATAAAGGGTTCTGTTTCTATCCCAATTATTACATTGATTTGATTATGTTGTGATGGAATTATATTTATGAATTCCTTTATCTTATATGAATTGTTTTATGATGTTACTATGTTTAAGATTCCCATTTTTATTACATGGGTTATGCAATGATGTATGATTTATGATTTTGTGGCACACATAAGAATGGTATCATTATGAGATGGGTGGGACCTATATCTCCCTCCAATGCATTGGGTAAAGATTTTATATCTCATGAGATAAACATGGCTGGAACGGTAGGTTATACCGGTTCAGTGAAACAGGACTGAAACGAGGGTGACTCAGTTCAGAAATGGACTTTGTCCACTAAGATAGTCTTGGCAATGAGTCTTGACTAATAAGATATGATTATCTATGATTATGTGTGTATGCCACAAAGTTTCATGTTTTAAGTTATGATTATTGGGATTTCATTTCACTACTATGATTTATCCCATGTTATGATATTATGATCTATTTTGCAGGTTAAGATTTCCAAAATGTTATGTTCTTATGAATATGATGTGATTGATTTTTCTTTTGTTTACCCTTACTGAGCATTTGAGCTCACCCTTTTATGTTTTCTTTTCCCCAGGATATAAAGAAAGGTTTTAGGTAAGAAAAAAAGGGAAGATCTTTATGGAAGATGTTGAAGATCTTTCACCATGATTAGAAGATTACGTTCTGAGTTTCCAAAGACACTAAACTATTATGGTCCTTGTGTGTGTGTTTTTGTTATGTAATAAGTATTCCGAAAAAGTAATGTAATGTCCTTGTACGTTGATCTTCGGGTCTCTACAGTTGGTATCAGAGGAAAGGTTTAGTCAACCTTTGGAAACTAGGATGCGAAAACGTTAGTGAGATCCCTAGAGATATTTCTAAGGTATGTCTAGGGATGTCCCTAAGGATAAGCATACGTATAGGATATAGTCTTAGAACTATAGTAACGATATTATATTAAACCAAAGATGTTAGATATTGAAGTTACTCCCCCTTTATTGTGATTTTTTCCTCTCGCACTATTTTTTTGGGTTTTAGACGATGGCTGGAACCCGAAGGAACCGTGTTGATCACTGTAATGGACAATGCAATGATTTTCCTCCTGAACAAACAAGTGTTATGAGAGATGGAGTGCAAAATCTTATTTCTATACTTACACAAGCTATGAATCATTCTGGACTTCCAAATGACCAGAGAAGGGAACAATATTCTATTGAGTCCTTCATGAGGCAACGTCCACCTTCTTTCAGTGGGTCTTCTGATCCACTTGTTGCTGAACAATGGATCAGTACCACTGAAAAGATATTTTCAGCTCTTCAATGTTCTGAACATTATAAATTCATCTTAGAAATATATCGTTTGGAAGGTGAAGCTGATCAATGGTGGAATCTTATCAAGAATACGAGGCCAAGAGATGAAATTGACCCCATGGAATGGGACGAGTTAAAGAAATTATTTTTCAGTAAGTACTTCCCTTGTATTCTTCGAACAAAGATGTAAAAGGAGTTTCTTGAGCTGAAGAAGAAGGATGATGAATCTGTTGGTATATACGAATCGAATTTTACAAGACTTGTAAGGTATGCATCTGGCATTATCATCCAACCTGAAAGTAAATTTGATCGATTTTTCAGTGGCTTAAAACCAAGTCTTCGAAGGGATTAGCTATAAGAGACTTCAGTAGCTATGAAGAAATTTTGCGTTGTGCTATCAAGGTAGAAATGGAAGTTGGTGTTACATATCCATCTCATAGTTTTGACAAGAAATGAAATATGGAGTTCAAGGAGAAATCTCAGAATAATGGTGAAAAGAAGATGAATGTTTCCTTATGCACAAAGTTTGGAAAGAAGCATGGTGGAGATTGTCTTAAAGGGACTAGAAAATGTTTTAAGTGTGGAAAAGAAGGTCATCGAGCAACTGAGTGTCGAAGCAATGGAAAAAGGGTTTCTAATGATGTGAATAAAGCAAACACTGCAGAGAACACACCACCAACACTTCAATGCTTCAAGTGAAAGGAAATGGGGCATTATGCTAATAAATGCTCTAATCCAAGGGTTAGTGATGATCGACATGAGCAACCGCTTAAGGCAAAGGACAAAGGGAAGTCACATGTGATCACTATTGGCGATGTTGAATATGACAACGATGTGGTGGAATGATTAAGTGTTTATGTAATGGGATTCCAAAATAATGTTGTATCATGGAGTATTGGAATATTTATGTATTGGTCTAATGTGGTATTCAAAGTGATTGAGATATTTTTGGAAATAAGATGATATGCGCATAATGAAGGGAAAACGAGAAAATGAAATGTTTAACAGTATTCATGAGCTCATGATTGATATAAGGACTAAGTGATATCATGGTTTGAGTATATAGAATTTTGAGGATTTTGGTATGTGGAAAGTGTTAACTTTTAACTGCATTCAAGTTTTCACTATAGTTCAATGGGTATTCATTTTTTCAAGAGAATACATGATTAAGTTATTCACATGATTGGAATGTGACCAACAATATATATATATGGGGGATAAATGATGGTATTCACATGCTTGGTTGATGACATTTCAAGTAATCATTTTATTTATACTATGAATTTGGACCGAAGTATTTTAGATAAGCCTAAATATTGGAATGGATTATGTTGAACATATGCTAAGTATTGTTTAAGGATAGAACTTTTTTCGATATTACTGATGGGATTTTATAGTAATGTAGTTTTAGAAAAAGGACAACCTGCAGGATGGGCAACAGCCCATCGCGTCGGACAAGGCCGTGGGAATGGAACTCACAACCGAAGTGCGACTGGCCTTTTTCGCCTACCACTGGCCTACAGGAAGTCCCTGTTTAGTAGAAACTAGTTTTATTTTATTACGCGGTATGATATATGAAGTATAAGTTCATTCTTGGAATCGTATACAATTAACCTCACCATAGATAGACTTATGTATATTTTATAAATTCTGCTAACCTTTTGTTTGAAACAGATGGAATGACCCATCATTCTATCACATGATCTATTAACACTTCACGAATAACAAATTCAACTTCATTTCTTTAAGTTATGAAGTGGAAATTGTTCAATTCAAGAACAATAGTGAGATTGTACCAAAATCGTGTAAGTATTTATTTTAATTCATCAACTTTAGGGAAATGATATTTAAAACCAAAAATGTTGTCCTAGTGCTCTTATATCTGATGAACCAGATGGTACCCTAGATCATCACAAATTTATGGCTTTGTGATTGCTGGCTTTTCCATAGCCATGTTCTCTACCACTCTCCATCAGAACATGATGGTTAGATTTCTCTTCCATATCCATATTTTCACCTATGTGGAAACCCAGTGATTAGTATATTTGGGTAACCGTTACATTTCATACATTCGTTTTTTAAAGCTTGGTTTTGGTATTCCTTTTTACTATGTGGGTTTCTATTAAAGAAACTTTCGAATAGTAAACCATTTATAACCCCGACGAATTTCGAGGGTGAAATTCATTTTAAGGGGGGTAGAATGTAACACCCCGATATTTTATGAAAAATATTCTTTTAATTTCATTAATGTCTTGTGTTTTATGCTACACCAAGATTACATTGCGCTATACGCAACACCGTATTAGCTTTCAGTATACGCAACACTATTCTTGGATCGTGTTACACACAATTTTGATAATAGTTATTCTACGCAACATTGAGTATATATATATATATATATATATATATATTTAATGTATAAATGAAATATTGTTGGATTATGATATACGAAACAACAAAGGATTCTTGCACTACACGCAACCCTGACTTGGCTTGCATTACACGCAATCGTGACCTTCCTCGATAGCGTGTCTTGTACGCAATACCGGGTTTTACTAAACAATGATATATTATTATAATATTGTTATGAACTAGCCGTTATGAATAGTGTTAACTAAATTTTGAATTTTCTAACATTATTATTCATATTAAACATTTCTAGAACATGGTATAAGAACAAAATAAATTTTTCGGGTAAAATAAGTATTTTTCAAAAAATGCAGTTTTGCCGCCTTTTGATGGCGCACCCACTTTAAATATAGTTTTTGACATGTTTATAAGTTCAATTTGACAAAATAAAATTCTTCTTTTGAATCAGGATATAAAAATTTACATTAGATAAAGTTTTGATATTTTTCCGATAACTTTCATATTTTAATGAATAGTAAAAACGCGCTATATTTTAATTAAAAACAACTTTTTTTCATCATAATATCTTATGTGGTTAAATTATAATATTGAATGGTTTTAAAGTATAAATAGAATATATTTTTACCATTTAATATAATGTATGTCATTAGCATTTATTTTACCTTGAATTCGTAGGTTAAATCAATTCAATCTTTTGCAATGTTTTAAAGAAAAACACGTTTTCTTTCGACAACGGGATTAATTTTAATTTAATTTATGCATCTTTTGTGTATTGAATTTGGAAAAATGGATTCCATATTTGGAATCAGTGGGTCCAAATTATGTTAATAAGCTACTTTTTATTTTTAGGCATTGTGAATAGTAACTACGATAAATTTTATTTACTATAGTTAAAGGTAAATCGGGTAATTAAGGGTAAATATAAGATTATAAAATTACCCTAACACTTGTAAAAATACTATGGGATGACTAAAAGTCGACCCATATCACCTAAGTGTCGGATTAGATTCATTTAATGGACTTTTTCCATGAAAATAATTTAATTATTATTAAAACCAAAGAATGTGACAACATGTCACTTTCTTAAATCTTATAAGTATAATAATTTTAATTTAGCGATAAACTTCATTAAACTTAGAACATGAATAATCTAAAGAAAGATAATACAATTATCTACATCATAGGAGTTTATTTAGAATTTTTAGGGATTAAATAATTATCATTTATTATGACACAAAGATGATGCAGCAATTGTCTTATTAATGAAATATTGACATAATTGATGTTATAAATGCCCAAATAAATGTAATTTGAGACTTTTTATGACTTACATTAATTTTATAGGTTAATATGACATGTTATTATTGATATAAGTAACTTGGTGCGAACTTATCATTCTGTTATGAATTTCATAAAAATCATGTACCAAATAGTGTCAAAATTGACATAAATTAGTTTTTAAAACAAATATTATATTATTAATTGCTATTTAATTCCTAAAAATATAAGGTTCGGAAAAATGACTTAGATAAAAATATATATATTAATAATAAACAACTTGGGGTTCGTTTGGATTGTTATGGTAAGTTTATTAACCATATAGTGTAAGAAAACAAAAAGACACGGTAAAAGTTAAATTATTTAACTTAGAGTTAAATATAATTGATAAGGTTAAAATAATAATCTAAACTTGTCTAAATCCTATTGGATGAGATTATTTCGACCCATCCCAACTTTATCTTAGAAATAAGACCCTTTAGAACCATTATAAACCGAATTTGACCTTAATATAAAATAATATTTTGAGATTTTCCTAAGGTGCCCCTCTCCTCCCTTATAAAAGGGCACCTCCTCCCTCTCCTCCTCACACCAATTTGAGCATTTAAGCTCGGCCAACCCCTGAAGAATTCCCTTCTACAATTCCCTAGAAACATCCTAGAGGTTCTGGTTTTCCTCAAAGACCAATTTTAGTGCCCTAAAAGGAGATCTCAAAGAGGCACTTCAAAGAAGAGGTAATGTCTGTTACCGATTCTTTAATCTTTATTTCTTCTTCCACTTCTTCTTATTAGGTTGTTTCATTATGAAGTAATAACATCAGTATCACTTATATACTTATATGTTATTATAATTATGAAACAACCTTATTTCACCATCTATCCATCCTACGGAAAATGAAATCACCGCGCGTGCGTACGTACGGAATACCGTCTTCACGCCGTGGTGTAATCTATTTTCCACCACCACCTTACTTGGATGGGTATAATGGTGTACATAATAACTATATATGATTATTGTAAATTGATATTTATTCTAAAATAGTATACATACACTCCAATACAATTCCACGATCATGATAACGATATCATCGCTCGTGCGTACGTACGGACTACCGTCTCCACGACGCGATGAGATTCATTCTCCACATTAACCATTCATGAATGATTATAAAGTATATATAATGAATAATAATGAAATATATGACATGTTAAATCTATGAGATTTATGTATATATATATATGTATGTCATCTACTTACTTCCATTCAAGACAATAAGGAAAGGAAAACAGCGTTCATGCGTACGTACGGACTACCGTCTCCATGAACGGTGTGTTTCATTTCATTTATCTATCTATTATATATATATATATATATATATACTGAATATATATGATATATAAATCATATTTTATATTCTGGAAGTAAGTAAATCATGAAATAAATAATAATAATGTCAAGAACAACAAGTCCAAACACCTACGATAAATGAAACGATTTTACCCAAAACGCTTATTTAACATGGAATTTACAAAAGAACGGGTAATATAAAGTAATAAGTGAACCATATATGATATCATAACAATGAATATGATTCTGTAATAAGTTAATGACATTATTTAAATCATTATACAGGAGGTTAGGATACGTACAAAGCATATCGGACATAAGGTAAGGGAAATATCACAATCTCATTTTTATCCGAGATTGTTTATACTTTGGCATTTACTGGGGTGTATTTTATCATCCACATCCATGTTTCCTCAATATGTAATATTATTTCCATTCACCTACAATTGTTTAAATCCTATTTTACCCTTTGGTGAGTTTTTAGTAAAAGATATGAAAGGAATCTTTTGTCGTTTTTCGTACGAGGTAATTTTTTCACTTTTTCGACAAAAGTACGAGAAGAATGTTTTTCTAACTTATACGGCATGAATGGATTTTTAAAACATTATTTCCAAGAATCTTCCTTTACAAGTTTTCAAGTTTATTTTTAATCAACTTCTTTTAGTTTAAAATTTTAAGACATGTTAAGAAAGGGAAAATGTTTTTGATGTAGAAAGAAAATTTTCCTCAAGAATGGAGTTCAAGTGTTTTATCAAAATTATTTTCCATCTAAGATAATAAAGGGTTATGTTTCTATCCCAATTATTACATTGATTTGATTATGTTGTGATGTAATTATATTTATGAATTCCTTTATCTTATATGAATTGTTTTATGATGTTACGATGTTTAAGATTCCCATTTTTATTACATGGGTTATGCAATGATATATGATTTATGATTGTGTGGAACACATAAGAATGGTATCATTATGAGATGGGTGGGACCTATATCTCCCTCCAATTCATTGGGTAAATATTTTATATCTCATGAGATAGACATGGATGGAACGGTAGGTTATACCGGTTCAGTGAAACAGGACTGAAACGAGGGTGACTCGGTTCAGAAATGGACTTTGTCCACTAAGATAGTCTTGGCAATGAGTCTTGACTAATAAGATATGATTCTCTATGATTATGTGTGTATGCCACAAAGTTTCATGTATTAAGTTATGATTATTGGGATTTCATTTCACTACTATGATTTATCCCATGTTATGATATTATGATCTCTTTTGCAGGTTAAGATTTCCAAAATGTTATGTTCTTATGAATATGATGTGATTGATTTTTCTTTTGTTTACCCTTTCTGAGCATTTGAGCTCACCCTTTTATGTTCTCTTTTCCCCAGGATATAAATAAAGGTTTTAAGTAAGAAAAGAAAGGGAAGATCTTTATGGGAGATGTTGAAGATCTTTCACCATGATTAGAAAATTATGTTCCGAGTTTCCAAAGACACTAAACTATTACGGTCCTTGTGTGTGTGTTTTTGTTATGTAATAATTATTCCACAAAAGTAATGTAATTTCCTTGTACGTTAAGCTTTGGGTCTCTATAGTTGGTATCAAAGGAAAGGTTTAGTCAACCTTTGGAAACTAGGATGTGAAAACGTTATTGAGATCCCTAGAGATATTTCTAAGGTATGCCTAGGGATGTCCCTAAGGATAAGTATACGTATAGGATATAGTCCTAGAACTATGGTAACGATATTAGATTAAACCAAAGATGTTAGATATTGAATTTACTCCCCCTTTATTATGATTTTTGCCTCTCACACTATTTTTTTGGGTTTTAGACGATGGCTGGAACCCAAAGGAACCGTGTTGATCACTGTAATGGACAATGCAATGATTGTCCTCCTGAACAAACAAGTGTTATGGGAGATGGAGTGAAAAATCTTATTGCTATACTTACACAAGCTATGAATCATTCTGGACTTCCAAATGAGCAGAGAAGGGAACAATATTTTATTGAGTCCTTCATGAGGCAACGTCCACCTTCTTTCAGTGGGTCTTCCGATCCACTTGTTGCTGAACAATGGATCAGTACCACTGGAAAGATATTTTCAGTTCTTCAATGTTCTGAACATGATAAAGTCATCTTAGCAGTATATCGTTTGAAAGGTGAAGCTGATCAATGGTGGAATATTATCAAGAATAGGAGGCCAAGAGATGAAATTGAGTCCATGGAATGGGACGAGTTCAAGAAATTGTTTTTCAGTAAGTACTTCCCTCATATTCATCGAACAAAGATGGAAAAGGAGTTTCTTGAGCTGAAGTAGAAGGATGTTGAATCTGTTGGTATATACGAAGCGAATTTTACAAGACTTGAAAGGTATGCATCTGGCATTATCATCCAACATGAAAGTAAAGTTGATCGATTTTTCAGTGGCTTAAAACCAAGTCTTCGAAGGGCATTAGATATAAGATACTTCAGTATCTATGAAGAAATTGTGCGTTGTGCTTTCAAGATAGAAATGGAAGTTGGTGTTACATATCCATCTCATGGTTTTGACAAGAAACGAAAGATGGAGTTCAAGGAGAAATCTCAGAATAATGTTGAAAAGAAGATGAATGTTTCCTTATGCACAAAGTGTGGAAAGAAGCATGGTGGATATTGTCTTAAAGGGACTAGAAAATGTTTTAAGTGTGGAAAAGAAGGTCATCGAGCAGCTGAGTGTCGAAGTAATGGAAAAAGGGTTTCTAATGATGTGAATAAAGCAAACACTACAGAGAACGCACCACCAACACTTCAATGCTTCAAGTGCAAGGAAATGGGGCATTATGCTAATAAATGCCCTAATCCAAGGGTTAGTGATGATCAACATGAGCAACCGCTTAAGGAAAAGGACAAAGGGAAGTCACATGCGATCACTATTGGCGATGTTGAATATGACAACGATGTGGTGGAATGATTAAGTGTTCATGTAATGGGATTCCAAAATAATGTTGTATCATGGAGTATTGGAATATTTATGTATTGGTCTAATGTGGTATTCAAAGTGATTGAGATATTTTTGGAAATAAGATGATATGCTCATAATGAAGGTAAAACGAGAAAACGAAATGTTTAATAGTATTCATTAGCTCATGATTGATATAAGGACTAAGTGATATCATGGTTTTAGTATATAGAATTTTGAGGATTTTGGTATGTGGAAAGTGTTAACTTTTAACTGCATTCAAGTTTTCACTATGGTTCAATGGGTATTCATTTTTTCAAGAGAATACATGATTAAGGTATTCACGTGATTGGAATGTGACCAAAAATATATATATATGGGGGATAAATGATGGTATTCACATGCTTGGTTGATGACATTTCAAGTAATCGTTTTCTTTATACTATGAGCTTGGACCGAAGTATTTTAGATAAGCCTAAATATTGGAATTGATTATGTTGGACATATTCTAAGTATTGTTTAAGGATAGAACTTTTTTCGATATTACTGATGGGATTTTATAGTAATGCAGTTTTAGAAAAAGGATAACCTACAGGACGGGCGACAGCCCATCGCGTCGGACAAGGCCGTGGGAATCGAACCCACAACCGAAGTGCGACTGGCCTTTTTCGCCTACCACTGGCCTATAGGAAGTCCCTGTTTAGTAGAAACTAGTTTTATTTTATTACGTGGTATGATATATGAAGTATAAGTTCATTCTTGGAATCGTATACGATTAACCTCACCATAGATGGACTTATGTATATTTGATAACTTTTGCTAACCTTTTGTTTGAAACAGATGGAATGACCCATCATTCTATCACATGATCTATTAACACTTCACGAATAACAAATTCAACTTCATTTCTTTAAGATATGAAGTGGAAATTGTTCAATTCACGAACAATAGTGAGATTGTACCAAAATCATGTAAGTATTTCTTTTAATTCATCAACTTTAGGGAAATGATCTTTAAAACCAAAAATGTTGTCCTAGTGCTCATATATCTGATAAACCAGATGGTACCCTATATCATCACAAATTTATGTCTTTGTGATTGCTGGCTTTTCCATATCCATGTTCTCTACCACTCTCCATCATAACATGATGGTTAGATTTCTCTTCCATATCCATATTTTCACCTATGTGGAAACCGAGTGATTAGTTTATTTGGGTAACCGTTACGTTTCATACATTAGTTTTTTAAAGATTGGTTTTGGTATTCCTTTTTACGTTGTGGGTTTCTATTAAAGAAACTTTCGAATAGTAAACCATTTATAACCCCGACGAATTTCGAGGGCGAAATTCATTTTAAGGGGGGTAGAATGTAACACCCAAAGATTTTATGAAAAATATTCTTTTAATTTCATTAATGTCTTGCGTTGTATGTTACACCAAGATTACCTTGCGCTATACGCAACACCGTATTAGCTTGCAGTATACGCAACACTATTCTTGGATCGTGTTACACACAATTTTGATAATAGTTATTCTACGCAACATTGAGTATATATATATATATATATTCAATGTATAAATGAAATATGGTTGGAATATGATATACAAAACAACAAAGGATTCTTGAACTACACGCAACCCTGACTTGCCTTGCATTACACGCAATCGCGACCTTCCTCGACAGCGTGTCTTGTACGCAATACCGGGTTTTACTAAACAACGATATATTATTATAATATTGTTATAAACTAGCCATTATGAATAGTGTTAACTAAATTTTGAATTTTATAACATTATTATTCATCTTACACATTTCTAGAACATGGTATAAGAACAAATTAAATTTTTCGGGTAAAATAAGTATTTTTCAAAAAATGCAGTTTTGCCGCCTTTTGATGGCGCACCCACTTTAAATCTAGTTTTTGACATGTTTATAAGTTAAATTTGAAAAAATAAAATTCTTCTTTTGAATCAGGATATAAAAATTTACATTAGATAAAGTTTTGATATTTTTCTGATAACTTTCATATTTTAATGAATAGTAAAAACATGCTATATTTTAATTAAAAACAAATTTTTTTCATCATAATATCTTATGTGGTTAAATTATAATATTGAATGGTTTTAAAGTATAAATAGAATATATTTTTACCATTTAATATAATTTATGTCATTATCATTGATTTTACCTTGAATTCGTAGGTTAAATCAATTCAATCTTTTGCAATGTTTTAAAGAAAAACCCATTTTCTTTCGACAACGGGATTAATTTTAATTTAATTTCTGCATATTTTCTGTATTGAATTTAGAAAAATGGATTCCATATTTAGAATCAGTGGGTACAAATTATGTTAATAAGCTACTTTTTATTTTTGGGCATTGTGAATAGTAACTACGGTAAATTTTATTTACTATAGTTAAAGGTAAATCGGGTAATTAAGGGTAAATATAAGATTATAAAATTACCCTAAAACTTGGAAAAATCCTATTGGATGACTAAAAGTCGACCCATATCACCTAAGGGTCGGATTAGATTCATTTAATGGACTTTTTCCCATGAAATTAATTTAATTATTATTAAAACCAAAGAATGTGACAACATGTCACTTTCTTAAATATTATAAGTATAATAATTTTAATTTAGTAATAAACTTCATGAAACTTAAATAATGAATAGTCTACAGAAATATAATACAATTATCTACATCATAGGAATTTATTTAGAATTTTTAGGGATTAAATAATTATCATTTATTATGACACAAAGATGATGCAGCAATTGTCTTATTAATGAAATATTGACATAATTGATGTTATAAATGCCCAAATAAAGGTAATTTGAGACTTTTTATGACTTACATTAATTTTCTGGGTTAATATGACATGTTATGGTTGATATAAGTAACTTTTTTCGAACTTATCATTCTGTTATGAATTTCATAAAAATCTTGTACCAAATAGTGTCAAAATTGACATAAATTAGTTTTTAAAACAAATATTATATTATTAATTGTTATTTAATTCCAAAAAATCTAAGGTTCGGCCAAATGACTTAGATAAGGATAGATATATTAATAATAAACAACTTGGGGTTCGTTTAGATTGTTATGGTAAGTTTATTAACCATATAGTCTAAGAAAACAAAAAGACACGGTAAAAGTTAAATTATTTAACTTAGAGTTAAATCTAATTTATAAGGTTAAAATAATAACCTAAACTTTTCTAAATCCTATTGGATGAGATTATTTCGACCCATACCCACTTTATCTTCGAAATAAGACCCTTTAGAACCATTATAAACCGAATTTGACCATAATATAAAATAATATTTTGAGATTTTCTTAAGGTGCCCCTCTCCTCCCTTATAAAAGGGCACATCCTCCCTCTCCTCCTCACACCAATTTGAGCATTCAAGATCGGCCAAACCCTGCCAAATTTCCTTCTCCACTTCCCTAGAAACATCCTAGAGGTTCTGGTCTTCCTCAAATACCAATTTTAGTTCCCTAAAAGGAGATCTCAAAGAGGCACTTCAAAGAAGAGGTAATGTCTGTTACCGATTCTTTCATCTTTATTTCTTCTTCCACTTCTTCTTATTAGGTTGTTTCATTATGAAGTAATAACATCAGTATCACTTTTATACAGATATTTTATTATAATTATGAAACAACCTTATTTCACCATCTATCCATCCTACGGAAAATGAAATCACCGCGCGTGCGTACGTACGGAATACCGTCTCCACGCCGTGGTGTAATCTATTTTCCACCACCAAATTACTTGGATGGGTATAATGGTGTACATAATAACTATATATGATTATTGTAAAGTGATATTGATTCTGAAATAGTATACATACACTCCAATACAATTCCACGATCATGAGAACGATATCATCGCTCGTGCGTACGTACGGACTACCGTCTCCACGACGCGATGAGATTCATTCTCCACATTAACCATTCATGAATGATTATAAAGTATATATAATGAATAATAATGAAATATATGACATGTTAAATCTACTGTATTTATTTATATTTATATATGTATGTCATCTACTTACTTCCATTCAAGACAATAAGGAAAGGAAAACAGCGTTCATGCGTACGTACGGACTACCGTCTCCATGAACGGTGTGTTTCATTTCATTTATCTATCTATTATATATATATATATATATATACTGAATATATATGATATATAAATCATATTTTATATTCTGTAAGTAAGTAAATCATGATATAATTAATAATAATGTCAAGAACAACAAGTCCAAACACCTACGATAAATGAAACGATTTTACCCAAAACGCTTCTTTAACATGGAATTTACAAAAGAAAAGGTAATATAAAGTCATAAGTGAACCATATATGATATCATAACAATGAATATGATTCTGTAATAATTTAATGACATTATTTAAATCATTATACAGGAGGTTCGGATACGTACAAAGCATATCATACATAAGGTAAGGGAAATATCCCAATCTCATTTTTATCCGAGATTGTTTATACTTTGGCATTTACTAGGGTGTATTTTATCATCCACATCCATGTTTACTCAATATGTAATATTATTTCCATTCACCTAAAATTTTTTAAATCCTATTTTACCCTTCGGTGAGTTTTTAGTAAAAGATATGAAAGGAATGTTTTGTTGTTTTTCGTACGAGGTACTTTTTTGACTTTTCCGACAAAAGTACGAGAAGAATGTTTTTCTAACTTATACGGCATGAATGGATTTTTAAAAAATTATTTCCAAGAAGCTTTTTTTACAAGTTTTCAAGTTTATTTTTAATCAACTTCTTTTAGTTTAAAATTGTAATACATGTTAAGAAAGGGAAAATGTTTTTGAAGTAGAAAGGATATTTTCCTCAAGAACGGAGTTCAAGTGTTTTATCAAAATTATTTTCCATCTAAGATAATAAAGGGTTCTGTTTCTATCCCAATTATTACATTGATTTGATTATTTTGTTATGGAATTATATTTATGAATTTCTTTATCTTATATGAATTGTTTTATGATGTTACGATGTTTAAGATTTCCATTTTTATTACATGGGTTATGCAATGATGTATGATTTATGATTTTGTGGCACACATAAGAATGGTATCATTATGAGATGGGTGGGACCTATATCTCCCACCAATGCATTGGGTAAAGATTTTATATCTCATGAGATATACATGGCTAGAACGGTAGATTATACCGGTTCAGTGAAACAGGACTGAAACGAGGGTGACTCGGTTCAGAAATGGACTTTGTCCACTAAGATAGTCTTGGAAATGTGTCTTGACTAATAAGATATGATTCTCTATGATTATGTATGTATGCCACAAAGTTTCATGTTTTAAGTTATGATTATTGGGATTTAATTTCACTACTATGATTTATCCCATGTTATGATATTATGATCTCTTTTGCAGGTTAAGATTTCCAAAATGTTATGTTCTTATGAATATGATGTGATTGATTTTTCTTTTGTTTACCCTTACTGGGCATTTGAGCTCACCCTTTTATGTTTTCTTTTCCCTAGGATATAAAGAAAGGTTTTAGGTAAGAAAAAAAAGGGAAGATCTTTATGGGAGATGTTGAAGATCTTTCACCATGATTAGAAGATTACGTTCCGAGTTTCCAAAGACACTAAACTATTACGGTTTTTGTGTGTGTGTTTTTGTTATGTAATAAGTATTCTGCAAAAGTAATGTAATGTCCTTGTACGTTAATCTTAGGGTCTCTACATTTGGTATCAGAGGAAAGGTTTAGTCAACCTTTGGAAACTAGGATGCGAAAACGTTAGTGAGATCCCTAGAGATATTTCTAAGGTATGTCTAGGGATGTCCCTAAGGAAAAGTATACGTATAGGATATAGTCCTAGAACTATGGTAATGATATTAGATTAAACCAAAGATGTTAGATATTGAAGTTACTCCCCCTTTATTATTATTTTTTCCTCTCACACTATTTTTTTTGGGTTTTAGACGATGGTTGGAACTCGAAGGAACCGTGTTGATCACTGTAATGGACAATGCAATGATTGTCCTCCTGAACAAACAAGTGTTATGGGAGATGGAGTGAAAAATCTTATTGATATACTTACACAAGCTATGAATCATTCTGGACTTCCAAATGAGTAGAGAAGGGAACAATATTCTATTTATTCCTTCATGAGGCAACGTCCACCTTCTTTCAGTGGGTCTTCCGATCCACTTGTTGCTGAACAATGGATCAGTACCACTGAAAAGATATTTTCAGTTCTTCAATGTTCTGAACATGATAAAGTCATCTTATCAGTATATCGTTTGGAAGGTGAAGTTGATCAATGGTGTAATCTTATCAAGAATACGAGGCCAAGAGATGAAATTGAGTCCATGGAATGGGACGAGTTCAAGAAATTGTTTTTAAGTAAGTACTTCCCTCGTATTCTTTGATCAAATATGGAAAATGAGTTTCTTGAGCTGAAGCAGAAGGATGATGAATCTGTTGGTATATACGAAGCGAATTTTACAAGACTTGCAAGGTATGCATCTGGCATTATCATCCAACCTGAAAGTAAAGTTTATCGATTTTTCAGTGGCTTAAAACCAAGTCTTCGAAGGGAATTAGCTATAAGAGACTTCAGTAGCTATGAATAAATTGTGTGTTGTGCTATCAAGGTAGAAATGGAAGTTGGTGTTACCTATCCATCTCATGGTTTTGACAAGAAACGAAAAATGGAGTTCAAGGAGAAATCTCAGAATAATGGTGAAAAGAAGATGAATGTTTCCTTATGCACAAAGTGTGGAAAGAAACATGGTGGAGATTGTCTTAAAGGGACTAGAAAATGTTTTAAGTGTGGAAAAGAAGGTCATCGAGCAGCTGAGTGTCGAAGTAATAGAAAAAGGGTTTCTAATGATGTGAATAAAGCAAACACTGCAAAGAACGCACCACCAACACTTCAATGCTTCAAGTGCAAGGAAATGGGGCATTATGCTAATAAATGCCTTAATCCAAGGGTTAGTGATGATCAACATGAGCAACCGCTTAAGGAAAAGGACAAAGGGAAGTCACATGCGATCACTATTGGCGATGTTGAATATGACAACGATGTGGTGGAATGATTAAGTGTTTATGTAATGGGATTCCAAAATAATGTTGTATCATCGAGTATTGGAATATTTATGTATTGGTATAATGTGGTATTCAAAGTGATTGAGATATTTTTGGAAATAAGATGATATGCGCATAATGAAGGGAAAACGAGAAAATGAAATGTTTAACAGTATTCATGAGCTCATGATTGATATAAGGACTAAGTGATATCATGGTTTTAGTATATAGAATTTTGAGGATTTTGGTATGTGGAAAGTGTTAAATTTTAACTGCATTCAAGTTTTCACTATGGTTCAATGGGTATTCATTTTTTCAAGAGAATACATGATTAAGGTATTCACATGATTGGAATGTGACCAACAATATATATATATGGGGGATAAATGATGGTATTCACATGCTTGGTTGATGACATTTCAAGTAATCGTTTTCTTTATACTATGAGCTTGGACCGAAGTATTTTAGATAAGCCTAAATATTGGAATGGATTATGTTGGACATATTCTAACCATTGTTTAAGGATAGAACTTTTTTCGATATTACTGATGGGATTTTATAGTAATGTAGTTTTAGAAAAAGGAAAACCTGCAGGACGGGCGACAGCCCATCGCGTCGGACGAGGCCATGGGAATCGAACCCACAACCGAAGTGTGACTGGCCTTTTTCGCCTACCACTGGCCTACAGGAAGTCCCTGTTTAGTAGAAACTAGTTTTATTTTATTACGCAGTATGATATATGAAGTATAAGTTCATTCTTGGAATCGTATACGATTAACCTCACCATAGATGGACTTATGTATATTTGATAAATTTTGCTAACCTTTTGTTTGAAACAGATGGAATGACCCATCATTCTATCACATGATCTATTAACACTTCAGGAATAACAAATTCAACTTCATTTCTTTAAGATATGAAGTGGAAATTGTTTAATTCACGAACAATAGTGAGATTGTACCAAAATCATGTAAGTATTTCTTTTAATTCATCAACTTTAGGGAAATGATCTTTAAAACCAAAAATGTTGTCCTAGTGCTCTTATATCTGATGAACCAGACGTTACCCTAGATCATCACAAATTTATGGCTTTGTGATTGATGGATTTTCCATAGCCATGTTCTCTACCACTCTCCATTAGAACATGATGGTTAGATTTCTCTTCCATATCCATATTTTCACCTATGTGGAAACCCAGTGATTAGTATATTTGGGTAACCCTTATCTTTCATACATTTGTTTTTTAAAGATTGGTTTTGGTATTCCTTTTTACGATGTGGGTTTCTATTAAAGAAACTTTCGAATAGTAAACAATTTATAACCCCGATGAATTTCGAGGGCGAAATTCATTTTAAGGGGGGTAGAATGTAACATCCCGAGATTTTATGAAAAATATTCTTTTAATTTCATTAATTTCTTGTGTTTTATGCTACACCAAGATTACCTTGCGCTATACGCAACACCGTATTAGCTTGCAGTATACGCAACACTATTCTTGGATCGTGTTACACACAATTTTGATAATAGTTATTCTACGCAACATTGAGTATATATATATATATATATATTCAATGTATAAATGAAATATGGTTGGATTATGATATACGAAACAACAAAGTATTCTTGCACTACACGCAACCCTGACTTGGCTTGCATTACAGGCAATCGCGACCTTCCTCGATAGCGTGTCTTGTACGCAATATCGGGTTTTACTAAACAACGATATATTATTATAATATTGTTATGAATTAGCAGTTATGAATAGTGTTAAATAAATTTTGAATTTTATAACATTATTATTCATCTTACACATTTCTAAAACATGG
The DNA here is from genome assembly GCA_963277665.1 of Viscum album. Classification (NCBI taxonomy): domain Eukaryota; kingdom Viridiplantae; phylum Streptophyta; class Magnoliopsida; order Santalales; family Viscaceae; genus Viscum; species Viscum album. The sequence goes on from OY728166.1 coordinate 482,789,371, forward strand.
TATAAGAACAAAATAAATTTTTCGGGTAAAATAAGTATTTTTCAAAAAATGCAGTTTTTCCGCCTTTTGATGGTGCACCCACTTTAAATCTAGTTTTTGACATGTTTATAAGTTCAATTTGACAAAATAAATTTCTTCTTTTGAATCAGGATATAAAAATTTACATTAGATAAAGTTTTGATATTTTTCCGATAACTTTCATATTTTAATGAATAGTAAAAACACGCTATATTTTAATTAAAAACAACCTTTTTTCATCGTAATATCTTATTTGGATAAATTATAATATTGAATGGTTTTAGAGTATAAATAGAATATATTTTTACCATTTAATATAATGTATGTCATTAGAATTGATTTTACCTTGAATTCGTAGGTTAAATCAATTCAATCTTTTGCAATGTTTTAAAGAAAAACCCATTTTCTTTCGACAACGGGATTAATTTTAATTTAATTTCTGCATATTTTTTGTATTGAATTTGGAAAAATGGATTCCATATTTGGAATCAGTGGGTCCAAATTATGTTAATAAGCTACTTTTTATTTTTGGGCATTGTGAATAGTAACTATGATAAATTTTATTTACTATAGTTAAAGGTAAATCGGGTAATTAAGGGTAAATATAAGATTATAAAATTACCCTAACACTTGTAAAAATCCTATTGGATGACTAAAAGTAGACCCATATCACCTAAGTGTGGGATTAGATTCATTTAATGGACTTTTGTCCATGAAAATAATTTAATTATTATTAAAACCAAAGAATGTGACAACATGTCACTTTCTTAAATATTATAAGTATAATAATTTTAATTCAGTGATAAACTTAATGAAACTTAGAAAATGAATATTATCCAAAAATATAATACAATTATATACATCATAGGAATTTATTTAGAATTTTTAGGGATTAAATAATTATCATTTATTATGACACAAAGATGATGCAGCAATTGTCTTGTTAATGAAATATTGACATAATTGATGTTATAAATTCCCAAATAAATGTAATTTGAGACTTTTTATGACTTACATTAATTTTCTAGGTTAATATGACATGTTATTGTTGATATAAATAACTTGGTTTGAACTTATCATTCTGTTATGAATTTCATAAAAATCATGTACCAAATAGTTTCAAAATTGACATAAATTATTTTTTAAAACAAATATTACATTATTAATTGTTATTTAATTCCTAAAAATCTAAGTTTCGGCCAAATGACTTAGATACGGATATATATATTAATAATAAACAACTTGGGGTTCTTTTGGATTGTTATGGTAAGTTTATTAACCATATAGTGTTAGAAAAAAAAAGACACGGTAAAAGTTAAATTATTTAACTTAGAGTTAAATCTAATTGATAAGGTTAAAATAATAACCTAAACTTGTCTAAATAATATTGGATGAGATTATTGCTACCCATACCTACTTTAGATTCTAAATAAGACCCTTTGGAACCATTATAAACCGAATTTGACCTTAATATAAAATAATATTTTGAGATTTTCCTAAGGTGCCCCTCTCCTCCCTTATAAAAGGGCACCTCCTCCCTCTCCTCCTCACACCAATTTGAGCATTCATGCTCGGAAAAACCCTAAAAAATTCCCTTATACACTTCCCTAGCAACATCCTAGAGGTTCTGGTCTTCCTCAAAGACCAATTTTAGTTCCCTAAAAGGAGATCTCAAAGAGGCACTTCAAAGAAGAGGTAATGTCCGTTACCGATTCTTTCATCTTTATTTATTCTTCCACTTCTTCTTCTTAGGTTGTTTCATTATGAAGTAAAAACATCAGTATCACTTATATACTGATATGTTATTATAATTATGAAACAAACTTATTTCACCATATATCCATCCTACAGAAAATGAAATCACCACGCGTGCGTACGTACGGAATACCGTCTCCACGCCGTGGTGTAATCTATTTTCCACCACCACCTTACTTGGATGGGTATAATGGTGTACATAATAACTATATATGATTATTTTAAAGTGATATTAATTCTTAAATAGTATACATACACTCCAATACAATTCCACGATCATGAGAATGATATCATTGCTCGTGTGTACGTACGGACTACCGTCTCCACGACGCGATGAGATTCATTCTCCACATTAACCATTCATGAATGATTATAAAGTATATATAATGAATAATAATGAAATATATGACATGTTAAATCTACTGGATTTATGTATATATATATATGTATGTCATCTACTTACTTCCATTCAAGACAATAAGGAAAGGAAAACAGCGTTCATGCGTACGTACGGACTACCGTCTTCATGAACGGTGTGTTTCATTTAATTTATCTATATATTATATATATATATATATATACTGAATATATATGATATATAAATCATATTTTATATTCTGTAAGTAAGTAAATCATGATATAAGTAATAATAATGTCAAGAACAACAAGTCCAAACACCTACAATAAATGAAACGATTTTACCCAAAACGCTTCTTTAACATGGAATTTACAAAAGAACGGGTAATATAAAGTCATAAGTGAACCATATCTGATATTATAACAATGAATATGATTCTGTAATAAGTTAATGACATTATTTAAATCATTATACAGGAGGTTCGGATACATACAAAACATATCGGACATAAGGTAAGGGAAATATCACAATCTCATTTTTATCCGAGATTGTTTATACTTTGGCATTTACTGGGGTGTATTTTATCATACACATCCATGTTTCCTCAATATTTAATATTATTTCCATTCACCTACAATTGTTTAAATCCTATTTTACCCTTCGGTGAGTTTTTATTAAAATATATGAAAGGAATATTTTGTCATTTTTCGTACGAGGTACTTTTTTGACTTTTCCGACAAAAGTACGAGAAGAATGTTTTTCTAACTTATACGGCATGAATGGATTTTTAAAACATTATTTCCAAGAAGATTCCTTTAAAAGTTTTCAATTTTATTTTTAATCAACTTCTTTTAGTTTAAAATTGTAAGACATGTTAAGAAATGGAAAATGTTTTTGAAGTAGAAAGGATATTTTTCTCAAGAATGGAGTTCAAGTGTTTTATCAAAATTATTTCCCATCTAAGATAATAAAGGGTTCTGTTTCTATCCCAATTATTACATTGATTTGATTATGTTGTGATGGAATTATATTTATGAATTTCTTTATCTTATATGAATTGTTTTATGATGTTACGATGTTTAAGATTCCCATTTTTATTACATGGGTTATGCAATGATGTATGATTTATGATTTTGTGGCACACATAAGAATGGTATCATTATGAGATGGGTGGGACCTATATCTCCCTCCAATGCATTGGGTAAAGATTTTATATCTCATGAGATAGACATGGCTGGAATGGTAGGTTATACCGATTCAGTGAAACAGGACTGAAACGAGGGTGACTCGGTTCAGAAATGGACTTTGTCCACTAAGATAGTCTTGGCAATGAGTCTTGACTAATAAGATATGATTCTCTATGATTATGTGTGTATGACACAAAGTTTCATGTTTTAAGTTATGATTATTGGGATTTCATTTCACTACTATGATTTATCCCATGTTATGATATTATGATCTCTTTTACAGGTTAAGATTTCCAAAATGTTATGTTATTATGAATATGATGTGATTGATTTTTCTTTTGTTTACCCTTACTGAGCATTTGAGCTCACCCTTTTATGTTTTCTTTTCCCCAGGATATAAATAAATGTTTTAGGTAAGAAAAAAAAAGGGAAGATCTTTATGGGATATATTGAAGATCTTTCACCATGATTAGAAGATTACGTTCCAAGTTTCCAAAGACAGTAAACTATTACGGTCCTTGTGTGTGTGTTTTTGTTATGTAATAAGTATTCCGCAAAAGTAATGTAATTTCCTTGTACGTTAAGCTTCGGGTATCTACAGTTATACTCACCCCTGCACAGGCTAGGCCCGCACCTCTTTGTGTTGGATGCAGACGACGGACAGTTCTGACCGAGGTGGAGTGTACGAGGACTCGACGGTACCCAGAGGTGGACCTCACAATGAGTCAGTACTCGGAGGAGATGGACGGACATGGAGCACTAAGGAGTCTATCTGTACCTACCCTTGAGATAGAATCTATGGTGGATGATCCAAGAGCTGCTAGGCACCTTCCAGCTGTTTTCCTTTTTAGTTGAACCTGTTTGTCCTTTCCTTGTACTTTACTGTTGGGATTATATTTCTAGCCCTTGTACTTTCCAGCACTTCTTCTGTATTCAGTTTTTTCTTAGATTTTTCTTCCTCTTGTTCTCTGGTTGTGTTTGTTTGCAGTTATAAAGGCAATTCCTTCCCAATTTGAGGATTTACGCCTTTGGTGCTAGTTGCCAGCCCCTGGCCAATGGAAGGGGGGCTTGGGGTAGTTACGACACAGGCCCTGGGTGACGGGTCGTGACAACCCCAGTTCAATCAGTTGGTCATTAACACATTTTTATGTGAACATTTGTATGTATCAGAGGTTCTCCATCTACATGAATATATTTTGATATTAGTGGTTCTTGATAAATTTTACCATATATATTTATCATAGTTTCTCTATCTTATTTATTATTACTTGTTTGTACTTAATTTTAAGGTGTTATGGTTTAAAGTCACATATTTGGGTATTCTAGAGTTTATCGTCATCTAGGGAAATGGTAAATTTCTATGGTGTTTGATTGTGCCCATGAATGGGGATTCCTGCGTATAAATGTGAAAGGAATCATAACCCACATTGTTTAGTGCCACATAATAGGTTAATTTACACCTTTTATGGTCATTTGGAAAGGACTGGTCCAGGTAGTTTATTATGGTACTGTATGGATGACTCTAAAGAAGATGCCTAGAAATGGTTAGTGTTAGACTTACACATGAGAATCCAATTATAATTAACCCAATGAGAAATATGTCCTAATGATATTAGATTAGTTTCATAATGATTATGGCCCTACGATGATGGAAATCACTCGAGATATATTAGGTAATATGTCCATAGTGTAGGTGGATGAGATCTTAGAGGGAATATGACCCAATAATTAAGTATTTTCAAGCTCATGGGGAAGTGTCTTAGTGAGGAGAGACATGGATGGTCTCCACATTGAGTTTACACCTCGAGGGAATATGGACCTCTTGGTGGGGGAATGATTTTATCAATAATGTAGACTAATAGAGGGATGATCTATAGGTAATATGTCCCTAGTGAAGGTGGATGAGATCTTAGAGGGAATATGACCAAATAAATAAGGATTTTCAAGCTCATCGGGATGTTTATTTGTGAGGAGAGATGTGGATGGTCTTGACATTGAGTTTAAACCTCTAGGAGGCATCCTACATATCCCATATAACAGGAATCAAATCCCCTATAGTTCAAGGTTCAAAGTTTAATATTGTGTGATAGAAATATAGCATTTAGTATAATTTCGTACTATAAGGGAAATGTCATGTATCTTTATATTGTTTTATTAGGAAATTGGCCACACATTTTAACATCATTTGTTAATGATGTGAACATTTAATTTTTGAGTCATTCGGTTATGACTTTAAGGTGATTTATATGATTAATCTGAGTTATGATAATGTAAAGTTCAACTAAAAATCTAATACCATATGAGTCATGCTTGATTTGAGAAGCAAGTGATAAAAGATCAATCATATTACATTGGAGTAAATAACAACATATTTAATGGTAATTACACGTTAGTACCTCCATGGTTGGATTCCTATGTTGTAATAGGGGAAATAATAGGAGGATAAGAAATTCTTATTCTTGAGTTTCCCTTAGATGCCTAACATGGTAAGTGATTTTGATGAAGATATATTTGTGTATTAATCCTTATGAAGGCCCATGTGCAATGATAAATTTCAGTCTTACTCCTAGTAGGGGTCCCAATTAGAGTCATTTTAATTATGTTAATGAAAAAATTGACTTAAATCTCTAAGACCATGTGAGTCTTGCTCATTGGGAGATAAAATAGATTATATAATATTGAGTGCATTGTATGAAATTTAATAATTAAATTTGAATATGGATTATGAATTGAGGCTTCCAATGACTAAATAATCATTTCATGGTCGTGAAATGAGGCATCCACTATTTATTACATGGGGAATCATATATGCGTTTCATTGGATAAGCTTACTGTTTTGTGTCTTAGGCTACGTAAATTGTCCACATAGTTTAATTTTGTGTTGCGAGGATGTTATGATATAAATTTTATCATCATTCAGCTTAGATATTATGATATCTAGTTTATCATCATGCAGTTCAAATCGTATATTTTTCAAAAGGAGTGAAAATTATAGGTTGTGTGGGGATTATGTATCAAGCCTCCCAAGAATGATGTGTCTCTAATAATGTGACCCTCTGAAGGATCTTAATTTTTAAAAAGTTATATCACCATGGTCATTTTAATTGATATAGAATTGATGGATAATCATATGAAATGATAAAACATAGGAGGAGTGAATTTGTTCGTTATTTGATTTATTTTACCGATGGTTATAGGGGATTCAAATTCTTTGTGATCCATGAGCATGGAAGAGAGGGTGGAAAACACATGTAAGGCCTCCCACTTTAAATAGGATAATATGTTATCTAGGTTGAGTATGTCCCTTAAAGGGAAGTGTTTAAAGATTCTATGTGAATCACCCTTCATGAATCTCCACCCTCAAATCACCGTCAAGAACAAAGCTCGAAAAAATTATTTACGTGGGCTCTCTAGGGAGGACGTTCTTCATGGTACATATACCTTTTGTGTACTTCATAAAGGTTATGATTGATGTGTAGCTCCTCTAGACCCACACTCCTAGATCTGGTATAGAAAAAAATACTTACAACACTATATTTTATACACATCTATTATTATAATATTTTCTCACATTTACAATCCAAGGACCTTTTATTATAGAGTTTTTGAGGATTGGTAAAAATTATTAACTAATAAATCTCAAATATTCTCATCAAATGAACACTTTTTTCACTCTATATAAGAAGCTAATAAATCCATAATGAGTCTTCAATATTTACCAAAAATTCTCAATACAAGATACTCTTCTAGACTTGGGATACTTAATACTTTATTTTATAACAAGGGGAAATAAAAACATAACAAGGCATGAGCTCAGATACTTAGTAATGGAATAATCAAAGTAAATCATAAGTGTGAGTTAACTTATAAATGTATGGAATAACAACATAATATCATAAATATAATGGAATAAAGACTTTAAAAATGATAAAATATGAGAATGGAATAATCTTGATCATTTTATAAGAGCAATGAATAATAGGAATGTGGTAACAAGATAAACATGACATCACAAGAATAAGTCAAGCATCCATACCTCATTAACATGACATAGTTTTCTATGATAACATCCCACACACCATATGTATACAGTCTCACTTACCATAGGTCATGATATCCCATAAGATGGAAGATTTTTCCAATGCATTGGACAGATAAATAATTATGGGACCACCTGTCACAAAATGAAGATCCAATATATTTTTTCCGCATGGTTTCAATAAACATATCATAAAAACCCAAGGATATAAAATGGGTTTTATATTATTTTCATGTAGTTCCCTAAGGAAGGATTCATGATTGCATCAATAAACATGACATGATTAACCGATTGAAAATAAATGGGTATCCAATGACTTTAATAATAATTCTAGGTAAATACCACTCAATAAATATTATTATAAATATGTTATTTAGACTATATAGGTAATTTATATATGGTTTAGATTAATGTTTCCCAAGTAAATCAATAAATTCCACATCCAGGTGAATATCCTTCAACAATGTAATGGAATATAGGGGATTTATTAAGGAAAGCAATTGGACGTAAATCATGCCTATATAAATGGATGATTATGCAAGAGAAAAGTTTTGTTGGATCTTTCATTAATGTAAAAGATAATTTTACAATCCACCCAAATAAAGAAGTTAGATGGTATCATTTTAAGTATACACTTGATCAATCATATTATGTAGATGAAGAAAACTCTTAGAAAATTTATTAATTTTTTTTAAAAAAATAATCATTTCAATTTTCCATTAAAAAAAATTAAAAAAATTAGTATTTTATTAATCCATGAGAATGAGAATTCCCTTTTTCAAACTTCATACTATAGAGAGGATATATCTTAGAAAATGATAAAGCTATAATAAAGATATGTTTAAACAAAAAAATTTAAAAGAGATCCATTCCATCAAAGATGAAAGATGTGGGAAAATTTGACAAAATAAATAATTTTTAAAAAAAGTCCATGTAGTTTAAAATAACTTTAAAACAATTTTTATGGAATACTTTTTAAATCATTTATAACATTTCATAAAAGGAAAACCTTTTTTGAAATCTATCGCTCTAGGAAATTTTAAAAAAATATTAAAAATCAAATATTAAACCCAAATCATATAGGATAATAAAAATTTAATTTTAAAAAGGTGAAGGGAAATGTGAAGATCTCTTGAGATGATACAAATTTGGGTTATATACCACAATTTTGATAGTTAAGACATGGGAATGGAAGAAAAATATCCATTAGAAATTATAGGAGTTATTCTTATCAACATTGTTATTTTAATTGAGGAAGTTTTACATAAATGGGGAGGATATTAATGAATAGAATTAATATCCCAAAAAATAAAAAATAAATATAAAATTTGAAATGTTAATTGTTGGAAATGATACTTGGATGATCAAAATCAAGAAGATATTTCATGGCTTCTAAGAAAAAGGACTTGAGTCGAGAAACAAATTATGACTTGTGTAACATTGTATTCAAAGCCGTTAAAGTGTAAATATCTTGAAAATGAAATTTAAATACCATGAATAAAATATATATTTTATGAAAACATAACAATTGGTCCTTATATACACCATATAAAATTAAATTTGTGCATAAAGTAAAATGTGACTACATAAAGGGAGTTTGAGACCAAAATCACTTACATTATTTCACCGATAATTTTATCACAATCTAACTTCATATAAAATAACCATAACTACAATAATAATCAATTTAATAATTTTATTCATCTCTATAACCCTTTTATATACATTATTTTTAATTATTCCCTATGAATATAGTGGTTCGGTATAGTTTATATTTAACATCGGGTGTGAACACTTTAAATTGTCTTGAACATGATTTATAATGTAATTGGAGATCCTTGATCATTGATAATAAGTTCATTGTACCAATATTAACTTTGGTTATATAATATATATCCCATTATTATTTATAATTTTCCACTTTTATCTAATGATAGTTTAAATTATGAGTTATGATGATGAAGCTTGAGATAAACTTATTTCGGCATTTTTTAATGAACAATGATGATTTATTATTAACATGATAGGAATTAATATTATAAATCCAAAAACCTTATAACATATTTAATAAATAATTATTATATCTTATTAATAGTATATAATTTTATTTAATCATTCATTATATAAACATTACAACATCGCTCAAGTAAGTGGTGAACTGAACAAAACAAAAGTGTGTTGTAATGATTGAATGAGTAAGAAGATGCTATTATATAATGTAAATATAACAATTAATAAAGGTTATAAATTTAATATATATCATATATATTCATTAAATCAATTCTTATAACCATTAATTATATGTGGTGATCAAAAATGAAATTCTTTATTCATGGAGGCGGTATTCTGTACGTATGTAAGATTAACGAACTCATTTCCCAATGAATGGATGGATTGATGGTATATGAACATTTATCACATAATATTTATAATAATTTTATTAAATTAATATTATTTTACTAATTTCACCTTTATTTCCATCAATGTTATGTTTTTAAGATAAATGATACAAACAATTCATAGAGGTGGTAGTCTGCACATACGCATGATTAACGATCTAATTTATTAACGAATACAAGGAATGAAGGTAAATTAAAAAGATATTAATTTAAAAAAATTATAATTGATATAAAAAACATAATTATTTATTAAACCCATACATTAATCCTTCCATAATATGTGGTGATGAAAAATGAACTACATTGTGTCGTTGAGGTTGTAGTCTGCACATGTGGATGATTGATGAGTTTTTCCTTCTTAGTAAGTGCAATGGAATGATAGAATAATCATTTTTCATTTAATATAATGAAATATATGTATGTAGAAGATAAATAACTAATTTTATTTTAATATTTATGGAATATTAAGAAAATTCAAATTAAAAATATAGACTATAAATAAAGTAATACTAACGTTGAGAACTTTGATTTTACTTCAAATTATCCTTCAAAATGAAGGGTGTGAGACAATTAAGGGTGGTAAAATGATATGGTTAGTGGGAAAAAGTTATGGGATAAAAAAATGTGTATAGTTTCACAATGTAATTCAAATTTATGGGATTCTATAGAACGGGTGTATGTGTGTCCTCTTATAAGTTAAGGGAAGTGTAGTTTCAGAATTACATAAACTTATTAAATTATTTCTTCACACTATTCAAGTTCAAAGACCCCATACTTAAAATCAATGAATTATGGGCCATTATATGGCGGGAAACTTTCATATACAATCATTTTGGAGAAATATTTAATTAATTTATGGTATTGAACTTTCACTTTTCACTTTACCCATTTGTACTCTTTTAAGGTCACTTTTAATTTCACCTATGTTAATTAATTAAAATTATCATAATTAAATTTTATATAATAAAATTATTTTACTAATACAACACTATATGTGATATTAATTTTATAAATTGAAATAACTATAATTAAGAATGATTAATTATAAAATAAATGAACTTAACGCTTAAAATAGTTTTTAAGATAATAATTCTTTTAAGAATGAAATTTATGTGTGAGTTAAAATTATTAATGTCAATAATTTTTATAACATAAATTGATTTATTATAATTTAAATGAATTTTATGTGACATTAAAAACAATACATGGACTAATTTTACAAAAATATAAATTAATTTTAAGAAAATATATAAAACAATTTTCATTATTAAAGTAGCCTTATTCTTTATTTCTAAAAATGATTTTCATGGGATCTCTAAATTGAAATAATATTTTAAAATGAATAATTTTATTTTTTAATATCACATTTGATCACTTAAATGGTTTTTTGACCTTCTTGGTCATTAATGTATATTGATAGAGTCATGAAAATTCTAATTTTCTTAATAACCACGTTTTTTGTAAGCTACACTTTTTGGTGGTGGAGTCGAACCATCACTCCTTGACTAGAAATACCCTAACCATTGATGGAGGAGGAGGAATCACCACCCCCCTTATTTATTGTGGGAAGGGGAGGATGGTCTAGTCATGCCCTCTTTGCATTCACAGAAGATCCCCTTTATTACTTTCTCTAACCCTGACTTTTTTCCCAATTTCACGATTATTTCAATGAGCCTAAGGTTTCCAAATCTTCAATTTGGTGCTCCTCGGCTCTCGCTTTCTACATTAGAGTTCAATGAAGCCTCAAGTCTCTTGGATCTGACCTTGGTGGATCATTATAGACATCAAAGACATTCAGTGGATGATTTTGACAGGTTTGTTTTCGGTACTTGGGGGACACAAGATTGTGCAGTTTTGGGCCTCCTCGACAAACACCATTTTATGATTCATTTCTCTTTAGAAAAAGATATGATTTGTGAAAATTCTATATCTCCCGAAAAATTTAATGGTTTCAAATTCTATCACTTTTTTTTGTCGTAAAATCTTTACATGAACTGGGATGCACCCTACATCGCGGCCTAGGTTAGTAACCTTGAGTGTACTTTTCCATTTTAAATCCCATCAATTATTCATATGTAGAGGAACCTAGTGGGTTGATTTTTGTGATTTAATAGCCAAACATCATCTATGAGTTATCCAATTAATCCATGGATTTGTGTGAAAGTGTATATCTCAAGGACACTTATTGATTCTATCTGTATCATGGATGGCGAAGAATTCAGATGTAAGAAAATTGTTGTCTTTGAATCCTAGGTAGATTACTGTTTTTTGTGTAGTCAACTGGGTCACTTGGCCTCCCGCTATTTTCATAGAGTCATACAATGAAAAATTGATCTCCATTAGGGTATGGATGAATTTTTGGTCCAAGAAGCAAAGCATGAGGGATTCATAGGAACCATTCTTGATCATCCCTCATAGAGAGAAACAATAGATAAGGATGAATTTAAGATTAAGGATATTTTTGATCACCTGAAGCGCGACTAGGGGATACCATGTTGATTGTGTAGGCATATATTCTTGGGGGATCTATGGGAGTTTATGATGCTAGGTGAAACAAGCCATACCCTCTTCATAAATTGAGGAAGTATATCCAAGTGGAGTTATAACTAACCAGTTTCAAGGTGTTTTAATGAAGAATGAGGTGGTGTGGGAGGTCCTAATGAGAAATTTAAGGCTACATACCTCATTTTATGATGTTGTGAGACATGAAGGTACCCCTTATCCAAGGATAATGTTTCCAGAATATGTATTGGGTGGATCATTTAGTATCAACAGCCAGTATAATGTTATGTAGATTACTGGAGAAGTCAAAAAACACCAGACCTTACTAGGTATTGATCATCAGAACATCTTTGCAGTGTTAGGATATGATAAATCTATTCCATTAAAAGAAGGTGTGGATAAGGTAGAAGGGTTTGAATAGAATCACGCATCACGATATGGGTCAGATGTAAAAATAATAATAATGATTCGATAAATAAATCTTGGTCCTATGAGTCCATGGAAGCAGACCTTGTAGAAGAATTCCTTCACACTTCTTAGAGGAAAGGGAAAACTACCATGGTGGATTCAAATGGGTTTATTAATCATATTTAGAAGTTGTGGAGAATTAAGGACTATTGCAATATCCCTAGTCCGCATATCACATGGTCATATAACAAAGGTAAACTCCCTAAATGAAATTTCCGATTGTTTTAGACAACCCAATGAGTAATCATAAGGGACCGATCATGAATGCGGATAGTGAAGTGATAATGTGATTGGACCCTAGATAGAGGAATCAATAGCCATTTTTTGATGAATTAATATAAGGAAGATTCTATATTAGATAACTTCTAGGATCACCTAATGCATTCTATGTAGGAAATTTTGGAGGATTCCTTCAGGATCAAGGTCTCAAAGAAGGATGCCCACAGGTTGTTTAAGAGACTGATGTGAGTTAATCATAATGAAGACCAAATATCTTGGATTAGCAGAACAAAATTTTGATATGTGGTTTTAATGAGGGTAAAACAATTATGGAGGAACATGTTCATACTCGGGAAAGGATGGAATTTCACATGAGTATCTCATTAAAGACAATCCAGATAAGGAGGTTTCGTTCATTGATTGGAGAATTTTTAAGGTAAAGAATTCTAATAACTTTAAATTATTCCGGAAAGTGATGTTTATTTCTTATGCGGTCTGATTTTATATACTCTGTATCATGTTATTTTCCCACTATTTCCTTAAAAGTGCATTGAAAATAAAAATAATATTCTGACATAAAACTATATTTTTGACTAAAAAACTATATTTTTAGAAAATATTTTAAAATTTATATTATATAAACTTTCATGTGATAAATTATAAAACTAATTTTATTTTACATAATTATATTTTAAAAAATATTTTTTTTATTTTTAATAGAAAATATAATATTTAAAGATAAGCTAATTTTGTTTAAAATTTAATTTCTTAAAAATTAATTGTTTATAATATTATATAACACCAACTTCTTAATAAAATAATTTTAATATTTTATTTTATGTAAATACACCTTATATGTTATCTTAATGATCTTTTAAATATGATTATTTTTATTTACTGATACAACACAACCATTATTTTAGTGAGTGTAAAGGAAGATATCAAACTAAAAATTATTTAAAGGAAAGAATATATATATATATATATATATATATTGGGATATTTAATCCTCCCATCCCCCATAAATAAACTACACCATCACAAATTTTAGAAATATGTTAATTGAAATTTTAAAAAGATAGAATTAGAATAAGATAAAATTTCAAATGAAAATACTACATTCATATCTTTAGTAAAAATAAAATAAAAATGTTATTCCTCTATAAATTTAACTTAATTATTCATTTTCCCTTATAAAATGGATGTTTTATATTCTCATTTTCCACGCATAAAGAATTTTCTAGTTTCTTTGATACATTCCCCAGTGTTTTTCTTTCCACACTTATGACATATAGAAAATTGATACTTTTTTCATTCATCATCTCGGTCACTTGATCTTTCAAGTTAATCCATATTTATTAAAAATATTCTATTTTGGACTCTGAATATGTAACAATTATTAATAATATTTCCTAAGAGTTGATTTGGAATAATAACAATATTTATAACCTTAATTCTCATCCCAATTGATTTCAATTCGATTCAATGACCATATTTTCCATTGCATCCACTATTATCTCAGTTCCTTATTTATCTATAAATTACATTAAAATAATTTTTGGGGATTAGAATACTTAAATTAGTAAATGCTTATATTGAAAACTATGAGTTTAGAATAAATTATTTATAAATTTTGTGCATAAAAAACTTATAATATTTATCATAAATATAGGTTATATATGGACATTTTATCATTATGTTCTCTAATGTAGTTAACTACCATAAAATCATATATTAAAATACTTCATAATGGTTTGTAAAGAGAATGTGAAATAACCCAACCATATCCCCCAATATTTTATTGAAAAGTTTTTAGTTATAGCCTATTCACCACGCACTAGAATGATGATGAGATATACCTATACAACTATTTTCGGGGTTCTTATCCCTAGATTTATATGTGCTAAAATTGTGTCTACTTTATAGTATCCAGACGAGGATGAAATTTATATGAAAATTGAATAATATATATGTTACCAAAAAAACTTTAGGTTCTCCTATACTTATACTTGAACCAGAGGTTTCCACTAATGTTATCTTATCATAATCCCCAAACAACATAAAATACTCAACACATTAAAACATAAGGTTTATCTATACCATTGAAACTAATATAATATTTAACTGATCAACCCTTTATTTTTTTCAAAATCTTAAATCATCTTCAACCAACATCATCTTATCCTCTAAAGTTATGTAAAAACTAATTTGATACCAAATGTGGTAGGCCAAGACCCATAATCTTATATTCGGTTCTGAAAAAACATAAATTACTATATTTTCTTTGATAAACATATATCATTACATTATATCTATCACATTTACAATACAATGAACTTTCAGTTTAGAGTTTTTGAGAATTATTAAAAATCAATAACTAATAAATATCAAGTCTTATCATAAAATTGAATATTTATTATCCATTATGTAAATTGATAATAAATCCATAATGAGACTTCAACATCACCCATAATTTCTTATACAATAAAATATTCTAAGCATTAAATATGTAATACCTTCATTCATAACCTGTGGAAATGAAAGCATAATAAGGGGTGAACTAAGATGCTCGATAAGGGAATAATCAAAGTAAATCATAACGGTGATACAACTTATAAAAGTTAGGAGGCATAATATGTTATCATAAAGATTATATAATCAATAAATGTGAAATAATAACATAAATTAATTGAATAAGAATGATTATATTATAATATCATGGAATCATAGGAATGTAGATACAATATAAATATAACATCATTAGAATAATTCAAGTCTCCTAGTCTCATTAAAATAACATAGTTGGCCAGGTTAACCTTCCACACACCATAGTTGGTTGGGTTCACATCCCATGCACCATGATATCTCATTATATGGAAATAATACCCATTGCATTGGATGGATATATAATTATGGGCCCAACCATCACATAATGAAAATAAAACACATGTATGCCACATGGTTTTTAACAAAATATCATAAAACCCAAGGAAATAAAATGGATTTTATATCCTTTTCAAGTGATTACCTAATGTGGAATTCATGATTTTAAGAATAAATAGTACATGATAAACTTAGGAAAAATAAATGTTTGTCCAATGAATTAGAGCATCATTCTAGGTAAATACCACTAAAAAAGATGAAAACACATATGGTATCTGCATTATATAGGATATATGTGTGTGTGTGTGCCGTTTAGACAACAATTTCACCCATTAATTGATTTATTGGGAATATGGGTGAACACCCATCAATCAAGTAATGGAACATAGGGCATTCAAATTGGAAAATCATTGGAAATAAATCATTTCTATAAAAATAGATGATTGGTAAATACAAAATAAGTGATAGATCATACCAAAAATGTAAAATATAATTTTTTATCTCATCCAAATAAATTAGGTGCATGTAAATATTTCAATAATACCCTTAATCAAAAATATGACATAGATGAAGAACATTATTGGAAGAATTGCAATTTTTTAAAATAAGAAATTAATGTTTCCTTTAAAAAAAATTAAAAATAATATTTTACTAGACAATGAGAATAAAAATATCATTTCTGAAAACATAAAGTGTAGAGCGGAAGTCTCTTAGAAAATGAAAATGGTGGCTGAAAGATACTTTCACATGGAAATGTGTAAAAGATATTTGTTCAAACAAAAATAAACCATGTGGAAAAATTTGAAAGATTTTATTTTAAATAAATATTAAATAAATTCAATTTAGTTAAAAATAACTTTAATGAAATCTTTATGGAAGACTTTTTCAAATATTTATAGCATTACTTCAAAGGAAAAACCTTTATGAAAACTAACCATATAGAACATATCAAAATTACTTTAAAAACCTTTTATCAAACCCTCAATAAAAAACATAACAAAACTTTCATTTGAAAATAGGTGAATGAAAACTTGAAGTTTACATGATATGAAAAATATTTAGATTATAATCCCCACTTTCAATGGGTAAAATATGGACATGGAAGAAAAATATCCATTACAAATTATAGGAGTTATTCTAACAAAGATCCTAATTTTATTTGAGTAATAATTTCATTAAAGGGGATAATATTAATTAAGATAAGTAATAACCCGAAATAAAAAAGAAAATATATCATTTTAAATGATGATGGTACGAAAATAGTCCTGTAAGAACAAAATCAAGAAGATATTTCATGAATCATGGGAAAAGGGACTTGAGATGAGATAACAACTATGAATTTATGAATATATTAATAAATACCCTTGAAGGATGAAGACTTTAAAAATGAACCTCAAATAACATGAATAAAAAATATTTCTTTATAACATAATAATTGGGAATCATATGCACCGTATAAAAGTAAATTGGTTCATAAAGAAAAACATGTCTCAAATAATTTTCTATAAAAGATATTTTTTCACATGCATTTCAATTTTATTATTGATCCTTGATATTTGATAATATGTTCAAAATTTATATATTTATTATGGTTCGATAATATAAATCCCGTGATAATTTATAATGTTCCACCTTCATCCCATGAGATTTTTAATTATGACACATGAAGATGAGGTCATAGAAAAGATTGTTTAGATAGTTTTAATAATGGAAGGTGATATATTTTTAACATGATTATATATTAATATTATAACTCTCGAACCATTGTAAAATATTTAATACCTTATTATTAAATTTAATTAATTTAACATATGTTATACTATAAACTCAGAGTTGATAGTTATATTATATAATTGGTAAAAAGTACAATAGTTCTTGAAGGATTAAAAAAATTCCTAATCTTGGATGACCAAATACATACATACATTATCCAAGAAAAACATAAGATAAAACATAAAAATATTGTGATAAAATAATTACCCCTTCCATCATATCCTGGAAAATTACACATAGACCTCCAATAGTTTTCCTAGGGAAAGGAAAAAAAATAAGGGTGAGCCCAGATGCTCAATGACGAGTCACATACTACAGAATATTACATAATATAAACATGGAATAAGTGATGTGGAAAAAATAAATGAACATCATGAATCCATAATAAATTGATACTGAGGGAATGTTATATCCATGGTAATAAATGAAAACATGTATAATAATTATTATTTATCTCATATTGATTGAATGCATAATGATAGAAATAAAAAACATTCAATAAATTCCTTATTATAAGAAACTTTAATTTTCATATAGACCATATTCCAGACATTATAATGATATTCTAAGACTTTTCCACTAAAATTCAACTATTTTTGACTCATTAGACGTGTTGGGGCATCAATGGACTACATAATTCCAGGCTCCACCCATCACTTCTATAAGTACAATGTATTCACCAAAAGAGTTTTTAAGACATTTCATACCATTACCTGAGGAACCTATTAATAAAAAAACATGGTTATCTATATAATTAGATAGATGAATATCAAATACTTCTCCATTTAATAGACAAATTAAGATGTCCATAAGAATATTTCATAACAAAATTGGATGTTTTAAGGTATCATCAATGTAACAAGAAGTACCCTTATCAAATAAGTATAGTGTAGAGGCTTCCTAAAATGTTTTGGGTTATCCATGGAAGATATTAAGAGGATTAAATAGATTTAATTGGTAAGAGACTGAGGAAATTATAGTAAAAATCCTTCATCATGGTTCATTAATTTTGGATGAATATTCCAAATCATATCCCTTGGGAGTGTCTTACTATATGTGCAGTATTATTCCCAATCATCCTGCATCAGGGTAATAATTGAGTCAATTGTAAGACAACCATTTTTGGGTGATTAACCCTAGGTGAATCTATTCCATAGCCACATCCACTTCCCAGTATCTAGACAGGGATGTATTTTCTAGAAAATTATACACACTTTTACTTTTTCTAATATTAGTATTGGTTTTCCACCATTTAAAAGGTAACTCTTAAATAAAAGGAATATGAGATAAGGATAAAAATATACATTTTTAAGTGCCTTAAATTTCATGAGTAACATGTAAAATTATTTCATAAAAATATGTGTACCATGCAAAAGAGAATTGGCAGTGATTAAAACATGAGTCCCAAAGAATAAAAATTGAAACGAAAAACCTCACTTATGGATTGGGTAGAAATTATATCATAACCTATTGTAAAATAGGGATTTAAATTTATATCTAGATACTACGATTAAAATAATTTCATTATATAAAATATCAAATAGGTAGTATGTTCATATTATAAAAAATGTCTCAATGAGATGAATTTGAGATGAAAAGCACTGACCACTTGTCCTAAATTACAAAAATATACTTTAAAATATTATTTCATAAACATATATATATATATTAATCACATAATATATAACCTTACATATATCCATTTTCATTCATACTCTTCGTAAATGGCCAGTCTCAACATGAATTCTTCTTTTTTTCACATTAGTGTTTATAGTTTTGATCATTTGTACTAGTTTCACAATAGTGGTTCTCGTATTCATTATTAAAATGTTTAATTTTAAACACTAATTAAATTTATTGTTATAGATGATTTATAATATCCCTTTAATGAGAGTTTTAGACATTATCCTTGAAGATAAAATCTATAATAAGCTTGTTTTAGTGATTTTTGATAAAGTGAGGGCGATTCCATATTTGATGAACTATATATTGATATAATATCTCTAGAACCAAAAAAATAATTATTTACAAATTTATATCATATTATAATAGTAAATATATTCTCATTGTCATCTATGACATAAATGTATAATTTTATTCAAGTAGGTGGTTAAACCGACCCAAACATGAACTCGTAATGATTATTAGACGATTATGAGATGGTTCATTTATAATATCAATATAAAAGAAGAATAATTATATTATTTAGTTATTATTAGTGTGATATGTAAAAATTATTATTAATTTTATGAATAATTAGTTAATATGAAAACATTATATAATTTGAATAATAGATTTCCCTCTTAGTACACTTATTTTTAATGATTAAACAAATGATGATTGTATATTGGTCATATAATTAATAGGTTATTAGATTGGTCACACCAGAACCTTAATGATATCATAAAAATCATATTTATCATTTAATACAATCTTTATATCCAAACTTATAAGGTCATGATGGAAAATGATACATGTAACAATGTGGGGGTGGGTATCAGCACAACGCATGAACAACAATATTATTTTTCTTAATGGATGGGGTATATGAATAAATAATGATAATACCCTTAATATAGTAACATTATAGTATTTAAATGATAATAATATAATTATATTAGCATGTATATAATAAATTTTAAATAAAATTATTAAGAAGAAAATGAAGTAATTGATAATACCCATGTCGGGGACTGAATTTTTCCTTGGAAGCCTCCATGAATTTGAAGGGATTAGGATAACTATGAGTAACCAGGGGATTAATTTATTGGTATAGGGTTATAAGGATATAAAAAATTCTGGTAAATTCTGGTTATAATGATATAAGAATTTAATATATTCATGGATAAATTATAATGGTATGTGTTCCATGAAGTGGTGAAGATGTTCCCCTTTTATAAGTAAAGGGAATTGTAATTTTGGGAACACCTTTATATTTTTCAATAATTCCACCACACTATTCAAGGTTAAATGGTTAAAAATGAAAATAATTGTTTTTAAAACATTTATTTATTGGTAAAAAGATAAAAAATTAAATTACAGGTATTTTTTTAAATATTTTAGGACCTTTACACTAGGTAAACTCAATTTACCCTTTTCACCTTTGTAATTAATTTCTAATAGTAGTAACTAATTTTAATGAAAAAAATTAATATTATGAATCATTCATAATATAAAACTAATAATTTCATATTTTAAAATTATTTTATCAAATAAAAATTTTAAATATGTGAACATTTAATTTTAAAATAAATACTCTTAATCAAGTAAAAACCATTTTTAGTGAAATGACATTTTTAAGATTAAAATTTATATATATAATAAAATTATTTTGATTTATGATTTGAATGAACTAAAAGATATAAATTATTTTGGTTGATTATTTATTATAAAAGAAATAAATTTTAAGAGTCTTTAAAGTAAATCCAAACTAAATCTCCCTTGAAAAAACATTATTCAATGAAAATAAAAAATAACTGTTTTTATATTAAAGTAAAATTTTAATTAGTTCTAAAAATATTTTTAATAAGTTTTATAATTTCAAATAATATTGTAAAATGTACCATGTTGTTACTAAAATTCATGTTTTATTACTTAAAAGTGTATCTAAACTTATATTTAATTATTATATAACTGTAAAGTCATTCAAATAATAAGTTTCGTGAAAACAAAACTTTTTCAATATATAATGGACCATAATTGTTATACATAGATATTACATATAAATAGAATAATATTAAAAAATATTACATAAATAACCACATATTAATTTTAAGGGGTTAGTATCTTTGGAAAATTTGGAAAAAAAACAACTAGTTCCTAAAACATCTACATCATTTCCCATTTATTCCTTCATAACTTGACCACTTTTTACATGTCATATTTAATTCCTTCCTTCCAATCCTAGGGAGAATAAACATAAGTAAAGGTTAAGATCAGATGATCAATATGTAACATACATGATTTTATCTAAGGTATGCATCATAACTTTTTTTAGATCTAATTCCTTTAAAAGGCATTAAACATGATGTTTAAAAGGTTCAAGAAGGGTTAATGGGTGTATGAGGCTCATTCAAAGCTAGAACATCAAAAAACAACTAGTAAACTAGGCCGCATGGTTTGTTATCAACTGTGTGACCTACAGTACATGGACATGTGATCCATCTACAATTCATGGCAGAGAGATTTTTCACATTTGCGTACTTTTAGTCAAATAGTGTGGAAAACTGTGTAATGTGCCCATTATAGCAGTGAATGGTACATGGTTGGCATAAGATTTGGAAAAATCATGCAGCCAAACCATGTGCCATTTTAAAAATGTGTTAATCTACTAAAATTATACTCTTTAATGTTTTAAGATATTTCTTTCTTCTCTCTTGGTTTTCCTCCAGCTAATGAGCATCTTCCTCCCTCATTGAAACCATTTTTGCTTCTCAAAACTAGGAATCAAGGTGGAGCATCTAACTTTTATCTATTTCTCTCATCTTCAGAAGCATTAGAACCATAGAGTTTATCTCCGCCTTCCCCATCCCTCTATATTAAATTTTCTCCTTTATTTTTTTTTCTATTTTGGTGTAATTTCTTTCTCCCTATTTTTGGGGTTCTTGATGGTTTTTTCATTTTCATCTAATGTAGATCGAATAAAAGGTTGATACAGGATGAGGAAATCTCTATGAAGATAAGGTATGTGGTCATGTAATTTTTCCAGCATTTTATTTCATTTCATAATTTTTTTTTCATTGTGCCACTCTATGGGATATTCCAAATAAATCTCCAAAATTTGAATTTAATTATTCTGAGTTGTTTCGCATGTGTCATGTGAAAATAACTAGTTTTGAATCACCTTAGTAATTAATTTCCTTGGATTATCCCACCCCTTCGGCTGAGGTATAATTTAGAGCCCCTTATTTTCCTTTGTTTTAAAATGATTTAGCACCCCCCCTTGAAGTGTGTTTTAATATGTAAAAAATCCTTGAGTTATTATTTGAATTGATTATGGTGATAGAACTAGTTAAAATCAATTGAACCATTCCACTAGATAATGGATGGACTTAAATTGAATTGATAAAATTTTATGCCTTTTTCTTTTTTGGATTTAATTCAATATGCATAATGAAACGACTTAACCAATTAAGCCTAATATGATCTAACGTATTGAATAGAATGTAAAGTCCCATCAATTTAGCTATGTTTTGATTGATAAGGGTTTTGAGCCTATTGACTAGCCCTTTCCAAAGACACTTATGGTTGGTTGGGTTGAATGTATTGGTCAAGTGCCTATGACTTGGGCCATGTGACTTAAATGAGATTGATAAATGGTTTACCTTAACCAATGTTCCTTTTTGTAAATTCTTAATTAAAATATATATACCTCATCGCCCATGTTATATATGTGACACCTCATTAAGTTTCATTGCAAAAGTGTTGAGGGTGAGACAAGGTGTTTCCAAATTAAGGACTTTTGGATAGAATCTCATGCCATTTATTGGATTTGATTAATTGTTGTTAAATACATCAGGGTTGAAATCAGATATGCTTAAGATGTGATTTTCCTATGTTATCTGTATTCGCCTCTAGATGAGTGACACTAGTTCCATAGGGGAGACCCCTTGGATGTTCTTTGTGGAACGATTGGTTATACCATACCACGATACAGACTCAGGCCACTATGTGAGGTACTAGGTACGAACTCGGAGGTCGGTTCATTATTTTTTCACTCCATTCTAGAGTAACAATTGGGACTTCATACTTGGGTCGCCATGGATGGACTCTTGGAATATGACCTTGATCGATCCCCTTGAGAGATACTTGGAAAGTCTCTCTAGATTTCAAAGAAAGGGCTCAAGGAGTCTCGATATGTTTTATAATGAGATGATAAAACTATTTCCAAAGTAAATAACTATTTTAAAATGAGAAATGATTAGTTGGTTTAGAGAATGTAAGGATGTGTCCTCTAAGACTAGTCATAAGCTTAGGGTTAGTACGACCTATGAAACATATTACATCTCACCTTACCATTGATTTACCAATCAGTTCAGAAAAACTATATTTATCCAAAGAAGGTAGTTGGGTGGGTGTCCATGTAGTACCCAATCCAGTGCTTTAGTTATTTAATTTTTTCTTTCATTTAAACAGTTATGGAACACTATTCATGTTGATAATGTACGAAATGGAAAGACAGTGACATCATGTGTGTCGGTCAACAGAGATTATGCCTCACACCCTTCTTATGAACCATTGGAATGCAGGTAGACTTTATAATCACAGGTATAGAAAAACGGAAGCATCCATCTTCAAATACTTGATTAACATTTCTAGTATGGAGTTGGGAGGAGATGACTGAGCCTATGATCGAGATACTAGTTGTAGCAGTTTTTTTATTCTTTGTATTTTTTTGTCATTGTGTTGTATATGATCGTGTCTCCTACCAATGCTTAGTCATTTTCTATATATATGACGTACAATTATCTTTACTTGCTTCTACTTATTTATTTTTCTTCTTCGCTATATTTAATTACATTTCTTATTTATGCTTTTGGTTTCCACTGATTCTATATATTTTCATTACTTATGATGTTTCTTATAAGTCTATTATGGTTCTCTACTCTGATCAAGGAGGTAGTAATCTCCCCATGGGATTACCCAAGGCCCACACTAATAGTCGATAGCCTCTAGAATGTGGGGGGTGTGCTTGAGTTATTGTGGATAAACATCACAAGGCACTGTTGAGTGTCCCTATGGGTGGGAACCTATAAATTGGTATTAAAGAATTTTCCTTTTTTTCTTACTATTTAGGTTAGATAAGAGATTAGAACATGGGAATTTTTTTAAGAACATGTTACTAGGAGTATCTACCTCATGTATGGGGAAAACCCAAATTAATTAGGATGAGTAAATACTGTTTTTGATTGCACATGTTATGGTTTCGTTGGATTTCACCATTGGGTGACTCATTTGACTTATGTTGTTACTAATATAGAATTTATTTTATTGGGTTGTTTAGTCCAGACCCAATGATTTGATAGTGCATTGAAATCCTGTATCATACTAGGCACGATAGGACTAAATTTCCATGAATTTATTCTATGCTATATCTATTTTCTGTGTGTATTTTCTATATTGTTTATAACTGTTTCATGTGACTTATTAGTTATGTTTTGAAACATGCTACTAATTCCATTGGTGACATAATTGGATTAATTTGACTAATAATTCCATGTTAGTTGTTTTTATTAGTGAGTTTCAAGTATGTCTCAACAAAACAAAACACTTATGGCTTGTTACACCTCTTTCCTGGTGTAAGTTTCATGATGTTGTTAGTTGATGCACGAATTTAAATTTATAAGGTGTATGAGACCTTATGAGTTGGAATTGGAAATTAAATTAACAGGATCATGAATTTAATAAACAATTAAAAAATGGTCGGCCTAAATGAATTAAAATAATATGATCCCTATAATGAAATGGTTACTTTGTAAGGAAAATGTTATACTTTAGCTAGACTAGACTATAGTAGTGGTTTGTAGGCCATGTATCTTGGTTCCTTTCTATCTCACTTTCTTATTAACTAAAATTGGATCTTGGAGAAAGGTAGGGGTTTTATGTTCTTATTGGAATGTTTTTACCAGTCCTTTACATCTTTACTTACTTTTTATAAATATTTTCTGAGGCGTGTGTTTGGAAACTGTAGAGTTGCACCGCCATGAAGTCCCCGTATCGTATGCCTGGAAAGTAGCGATGAGCATACTCAATATGTGGTGCGCCTTGATCCACCTGTGATACATCCTATAGTGCCACCTGGGACACATCCTAAAGACCTTCCACTGAGTTTTGATGCCCATTTTTTGGATTTTTTTTCTCTGCTTCATGAAAACAATGCAAGTTTATCCTCAACATGCACCTCTTATGGTAGAGATGACTAGGAATTCTTATAGTAGCATCCTCCAACCTTCTCAATGCATGGTTGAACTCGGCTGATGAATCATGGTTGGAGGTTATGGTATCAATCTTTTATCACCTTGATATGCCTCCAGAGTGGAGGGTCAATCTTCTTTTCTATATATCGTGTGACTCCACAAAGTGATGGTGGGATATTATAATGCAGGCTGGTCAACGTCAGGGTATGATCTAGGTTGACTTCCAGACAGCCTTATTTGAATATTTATTCCCTCTTACTCTGAGTACAGACTAATTTGGGGAATTTGGTCACCTTAGCAATGTGACATGTTAGTGATTGAATACTTATATTACTTCAACAAATTACAGTGTTTTTCACTGATCTTGACTCCTGACGAGCTTAAAATTGTGTGGTGCTTTGAGGATAGAATTTCTTAAGAAATTATTTCATAGATGGACATGTTTTTGTTGACCACCATTTCTAAGATAGTCTACCAGGACCTTATCACTGAGCCGATCTTGAGAGAATGAGGCAACGTCTAACAGTGAAGTTTAGATTCCAGTTAGACTAGCAGTGGATTATCCAGCAGCAAGAAGTGATTCTTTGAGGTTACACATAAGGGAAGTACTATCTAGGTGGAGTGCATTGAGATTCATATAGTGTGTCACCAGTGTGTAAGTATAAGTCATAAAAATCCCCAATGTACACAGAAACCAATCGAGTGTCGGTCTTGCAATCGAATAGGTCACCTCTATAATTTTTTCTGATCTTTTCCACTAGTGCTAACTGAGTATGGTTCTGAAACACCAGTTCCTTCAAGTGAAGGTTCAATTAGACCTCTTCATGTAGGAATTTTTCCTTCTATAGGCTATTCAGAAAAAGGAGTTGGTCGAGGCTGAGGTGTTCAGGCTTCAGAGATCCATCATTTTTATAGTGGACCTTCCCAGGCTACTCAGCTAATATCTCAGGGCCACATTTCAGGCCATATATTTTTTGTTCAGACTACACCCAAGGATTAGTTACTAGGTCCATCTATAGTTAGAGGTACTATTCTGGTAGCCTATACTTTAGTATCTTCCATATTTTACATAGGTTCATCACACTCTTTTCGCTCTTCTGGAACTATGGGAAGTATGGTCTTAGTGATTGAATACTCCAGCGATGTTATGGACCCTAAGACATTGTTAGAATTTTTAAAAGAGACTATAAAATAGTGAAATGAGTCCCCCTTGGGATAGGTGGGTACCATATTCTATGGAGTTTATATGTCCTCAAGATGATGATCATCGATGTCATTCTCTATATGGACTAGCTTATTTTGTATCCAGCCCAGGTGAATCGATATCAACATCGAGTGCCTTTCACACCACTTGAGGGAAATACATATATAATTAATGGATAATGGGATATCTAAGTCAATCAAGCTAGACTCTAGTGTAATATATGGGTGGGATGACAGCCCAGAGGGCTAGTCTTTTATGAGAGGTTAGGGAATGCAATTAGTATAATTCCCTCCTATGGTGGATAATTTTAGGGATATCTTCCATTATAATTTTTCCATCTTACCTTTTGAGATATAAATTGAGTTAACCATCGATCTTATGTTAGGTGTGGCACCATTTTCCATTTTAACTTTTAGGATAGAACCTAAAGAGCTCTGGGAACTCAAAAAGAAACTTGATGATTTATATGATATGGGTTTTATTAGACCCAACACATCACCATGGGGTCCACCCATCCTTTTCTCCAAGAAGGCAGATGGTACTCTAATATTGTACATGGATTACTGTTAAATGAACCAGATTATAGTTAAGAAAATTTATCCAATGCCTTTTATAGAAACCTCTTCAAGAATATTTGGGGAGAAACTATTTTCCCTAAGATCGATTTATGGTTGGACTACCATCAGGTTTTTGTGAGAGGATCAGACATACCACTTAAAATGTTCTAGATCTGGTACAGTCAATAAAATTATCTAGTTATATAGTTTGTTATGATCAACATGCGAAAAATATTCATGAATTTTATGAATCTTTTTTTAACTCGTATCTTGATTCATTCATTGTAGTCTTCATAGATGGAATATTGGTGTACTCACATTCAGGACATGACCTTTCCAATCATCTTGTGATCATGATGAGTACATAGAAAGAGTACCAAATATAAGTGAAGCTTAGTAAATTCCATTTTAGGATCAATAAGTTTCACTTCATGGGTCATATCATATATGAGGTAGACATATCTAGTGAACCATATTAGGTGGGCATCGTAGTTTCTTGGGATGATCCCAAGAATGTTTTTGAAAAATGTAGATTTGTTGAGAAGGTTGGATATTATAGGTGATTCATCTAGGACTTCTCAACCATGGTGGTGTCGCTTACGGGCTTGACAAATAAGGGTGTGAAATTCCACTAGAATAAATTTTGTGAGATATCTTTTCCAGAGTTAAAGGGAAGACTCACATCATCACCAATTCTTATTCTTCCTGATCCGAGTAAAAGAAATACTATTTATTTTTATTCTTATGGGATTGGGATATGTGAATTTATGATGTAGGTTTAGTGAGTCATGTAATATAATCCCTCTTGGTGAGGTATCATGAGTGGAACTATTGTATGTAGGACCTCAAGTTTGCAGTTGTGGTTCATGCTCTTTGTTTTTGGACCCACTACTTGTTGGGTGAGTAGTTCATCATTTACACAGATCATAAAAGTCTCAAAAACATTTCCAATAAGTGGTAATTGAATCTAAGGTAATGTAGATTTGTTCAATACTTGAATTTATTAGACATTGAGCTTGATTACACATCGAGAAAGGGTAATGTAGTGGTTGATGCCTTGAGATAGAACACTCAGACACAAGCCATCAAGTAGGAGAGTAGTTTGTGGTGATTGATGGATTTATTTTCTGAAATTATTATTGTAGTTCAAGATCAGTAAGGTAAATTAGTTATAAAAACTCTAGCAATGACGTCCTCCCTCCTGGAGTAGGTCTAGATGAGATAGTTATCATATTCTGTGGACCTCAACTAGAGTGATAGCATTGTAAGAGATAACTCACCTCCTAGTTTGTTTTTTGATAGTAGTGATACCCTACTCTTCTATGTTCATGCATGGGTACCTTCATACATATGGTAAGAGTGGATGGGGGAATCACATACCCCGGTTTGGGAGGTTAGTCATGGGATTACCAAGAGGTATTGAGACATGAGTCATCGGTACTGGTGTCCAGATATGGAAAGGCATATAGTAGGCCTTATCACTCATTGTTCCACCAATTAGTAGTTCAAGTTAGAGCACCAATAACCTGTTGGATTTATACAAACTCTCACTATTTCAGAGTGGAAATGGAATGACGTTACCAAGGATTTTGGGACAAGATTACCTAGATCCCGTTGAGTTAGAAATATAGTATAGGTGATCGTCAATAGGTTGACCAAGGTCATGCAATTCCTTCCAATCTGAGAGACCTTATCTGTTAATGAGTTTGGAAGGATTAATATTCATGAGATAGTGTGACTTCATGGTGTTCCCTGTTTTGTCATTTTAGATAGTGATTCCTTCTTCACATCACAATTCTGGAAAGGTTTACATAAGAAACTAAGCTCATAGGTTCTCTTGAGTACTGCATATCACCCTTATAATGATGGGTAGTCCGAGAAGATCATTTAGGTGTTATAGGGTATTATTTAGGATTGTATCCTTGATTTTGGAGGTTCCTAGTTGATGCATATGCCTCTAGTCAAGTTTTCCAGAAATAATATGTTTCCAAAAATGATTCATATATTACAGTATTAGAACTTGTATGGTAGACCATGTCGTTCAGTTGTGTGTTGGTAAGAGGTAGGTGATGCAGCTCTGATGGGTCCTCATCTCATTCAGGATACTTCAGATCAGATCTACCTGATTTAGAATAATATGTCCACATATCAGTCTAGGAAGAATTCTTATACTTATCTCCATTTTAGACCTCTTGGGTTTGAGGTGGGGCATCAGGTCTTTCTACATGTATAACAAATATTGGGTCACAGGGAAAGTTATCGCCGAGATATGTTGGGCATTTTGAGAGAGTGGATAGAGTCGGGACGATAGTCTATTGATTGGTGTTACCTCATAGGTATCATGTCATTAATGATGTATTACATGTATATTAGCTTTGATAGTACAATTTCAACACGTCTCATTCCTTTTTCCCTGATGATATTGAGCTGGATGTGGGTGCATCCTTCGAGGAGCATCCAATACATATACTCGATCAATGAATGAAGGTTCTCATAGGTAGTTCAGTTCCAATTTTTTGGGTTTTGTGGAAGAATTGTTGCATAAATAATGCTACCTAGGAGTGGGAGGATGATTTACTTTCTTAGTGGCTAGAAATCTTCGTACGATGTTCAACTACCCTCAAAAGGGAAACTCGGGGATCAGTTGTCTAAAGGAGGGGAGGTTGTAATGTCCCGGGTTTTATCTAAGGTATGGAATGTTACATTTTATTGTTCTAATTCCTTTAAAATGCCCTAAAATTATTCTTAAAAGGATTAAGAAGGGTTTATGGGTTTATAAGGATTATTCAAAGTCAGAACCTCAAAGAACATACAACAGGTAGGGAAGCATTTTTTGTCTGAAACTATGTGACCTAGTGCGCATGGTCATACGAGCTGTCTGCAATCTGCGGAAGAGAGAATTTTCATATTTTGTGCATGGTTTTTCAAACCATGTGATTTTTACCTTATAATAGTGACTATGGCATGGTAGGCC
The DNA here is from genome assembly GCA_963277665.1 of Viscum album. Lineage (NCBI taxonomy): Eukaryota > Viridiplantae > Streptophyta > Magnoliopsida > Santalales > Viscaceae > Viscum > Viscum album. Next base: position 482,819,623 of record OY728166.1, read on the forward strand.
CATGGTTTGGCAAAACCATGTGGCCAAACCCTACGCCATGTTAAAAATGATTGAATTTACTAAAATGACCCTCTTTATTTTTTAATACATTTTTTATTCTCCCTTTTTCCTCCAGTGACTGAGAATCCTCCTCCCTCTTTGAAACACTTTTTCCTATAAAAAATAGGAATCAAGTTGGATCCTCCATCTCTTGTCTGTTTCTATCGCTGTCAGAATAATCTGAACAGTAGCAGTGAGCTCCTCCTTTCACATACCTCAATATTAATGTCTTTACTTTATTTATTGTTCTATTTTGGTTCAGTGTATTTTTTCATATTTTCATTACATTTGAATGTTTCTTCATTTTAATCCAATATAGGTTGAATCAAAGGATAAAACTAGACGAGGAAAGATCTACAAAGCTATGGTAGGTAGTCATACCCTATTCCACTATTTAGTTGTGTTTTATAAATTGTGTTATTGTGAATCTCATCAGGCTATTCTAATGAAGCCTCCAAAAAGTGAATTTAATTTTCTATGTTTTTTTCATGTGTTTTGGCACCCTAACTAGCATAGAATCACCTTAGAAGGTGTTTTCTCTGTCTTATGAAACACCATTGGGTAAGTTATCCTTTAGATTTCCTTATTTCCACTTATTATAAAATGATTTAACACCCCCACTTGATGTGTGATGTCTTATGAACAATGCCTTGAGTTGTTAATTTAATTGATTAGTGTGATAGACCTAATTAAATTCCCTTACACCATGACACTTGAGGGTAGTTGTACTTAAATTGAATTGATAAAATGCTTATGTCTTTTTCCTTTTTGGATTGAATGCAATATTCCCAATGAAATGGATTAACCAATCAAACCTAATATAATATAATGTATTGAATAAAATTTAAAGGAACTTCAATTGAGATATGGTTTGAATTTCTAAGGGTTTTGATCCTAGTGACTAGCCCATTCCCAAATACACTTATGGTTGTTTGGGTTGAATTTATTGGTCAAGTTCATATACATTGGGCCATGTGACTTATATGAGATTGATAAATGGTTTTCCTTAACCAATGTTCATTTTTGTAAATGATTAATTAAATTAAAGGGTCCTTGTTACACATGTTTTGTATGTGATTCCTGGTTAAGTGTTGTTTCTATAGTGCTGAGGGTGGACCAAGGAGGTTCCAACTTAAGGACCCCTTAGATGGACTCTCATGCCTTTTGTTGGATTTTATAAATGGTCGTTAAATTCCTCGAGGGATACATCACCTATTCATGAGATGGTCTTGTCATATGTTATCTGTCTTTGCATCCAAATGAGTGACACTAGTTCCCTAGGAGAAATTCCTTGGATGGTCTCGATGGCACTACTAGTTGTACTATTCCACAAGAGAGACTCGGGCCCCTATGTGTAATACTAGGTACAAACTCGGGGGGAAATTCATACTATTTTCAATCCATTTCAATGTGACACATGGGACTTCATACATGTGTCACCTTGAGTGGACTCTTGTAATTAGACCTTTACTGATCCCTTCAATTAATACTTGGAAAGTCTCTCTATATTTCTAAGGACAGTCTCAAGGAGTATCGACATGTTTTATAAAGATATGATTAAAATGTTTTCAAAGGAAATAATTTTTTTTAAATGAGAAATGGTCAGTTGGTTTAGAAAATGTAGGGACATTTCCTCCAAGACCAATAATAGGCTTAGGTCAGTCCAACCTATGGATCATATTACATCTCACCTAACCATTGCAAGTCTTATCGATTCAGACACTCCATCTTTAGCTAAAGCAGGTAGTTTAGCGGGTGTCCAATTGGAACCCAATCCAATGATTTAATTATTTAATTCTTTATTTTATTTAAAATGTTATGGATTGCTATTCAAATTTATAATGCATGAAATGGAAAGGCTTTGACAGCATGGGTGCTCGCCTACTAATATTATGTCTCACACCCTACTGAGGAACTATTATTACTTCAGTAGACTTTATGATCATAGGTGCAGACAAAGGGAAGTAGTCAGCTTCCAATGCTTGATTTATATTTTTAGGATGGATTTAGTAGCATAGGACTAAGAATATGCTAAAGATGTTAGATTTAGTAGTTTTTTACTTCTTTTTATTTTTTTTCATCATGTTCTATATGCTTGTATCACCTGCCCCAACTTAGTCATTTTTTATAAACACACTATTATCATCAGTAGATTCTTATTATTTATTATGTTTCCACACATTATTTCATTACCTTAAATATTTATGATTTAGGTTTTCACTACTATCTAAATATTTTCATTGATTATATTATTACTTATAAATCTATTATTATGCTCTACTCTAATCAAGGAGGGCATAGTCTTCCCACAGACTTATCCAAGGCCCTCACTGCTTGTCGTCAACCTCTGAAGTTTGGGGGGATGTGATTGAGGTCTTGTGGCCAACCCTCACGGGGCACTATTGAGTGGAACTCAAGGTAAGATACTACATAGTATGGGTAAACAAGGGAGACATATAACTTAATCACAAAATCATGAATATAACATTGGAAAATTTTACTCTCCATAACAAATATCATGATCTTGAGTCAGGGAATAAATCATATAATTTCATAAGATGTGAATCAAAAAAGAACATGAGAAAATAATATTGGAACAAGAATAGAATTTTGGTAAACATTTAAGCATAAAAATCATCTCTTTAGTAGTCAAAGATATTTTCCAAGACAATTATAGTGGAATGGGTTCACTTACAAAACCATCATATTAGCCATGGTTCACTCTCGAGACTATCATAGAGTATTGGGTTCACTCTCCAAACCATCTTAGTAGCCAAGGTTCACTCCCAAGACTATAATAGTGGATTGAGTTAAATCCTCAAACCATCATAGTGGGAAAAGAGATTTTATGAACTAGTTTCACATTTCATTTATGTCCTATCATACTGAACTGATTTTAATTATCATTTTAGTCTTTTATTACTAAATTGATTTTACGACGCATTTCAGTCTTGTTTATCTCATGTGATATAAACCATTACCAAATGCATTGGATGGAGATACAAGTCCCACCCATCATTGTTTATAACATAACCACCATCACAGAATGAAAAACATACATATATTCTCCAGAATAACATCAATCCTATCAGAACCCATGAAAAGAAATAGTGTTTCATAATCAATTCATCATAACATAGCCCATGTAAAAGAAATAAGTTCTATAAATATCATTCCATCATAAACATAAAACAACTATAAAAAGGATAAGGATGGTACGCTTGGATAACATACCCAATAAAGCACAAGTAACATCAAATAATGTTATCTTATAGTGAAAATAATTTTGAATGATCACTTGAATGAATTATTGAGTAAAATATCATTTTTGTACAAAATTTTTTTTAAATGTATTGCAATTATAAAATAAATCATTTCCTTTGAAAATAACCTTATAATCTTGTAAAGGAAGCTTCAAATCATTAAAGCGTCAAGAGAGTGGGAAAATCTATTCATTCTATATGAGATCAAAAATATTCCTTGTGTATTTTTGTTAGGAAAATTCATGAAGAACATCTCTTAGAAAAAGAAAAAGAGAATCCTTTTAAACAATTTTTTAAAAATTCAAACATGAGTAAAAAATATTTCAAACAATAATAGTATAATATTAAAAACATTTTTGAAAATATTTATAGAAAAAATGAAAATAAATGAAAATGGAATTTTTAAGGGAAAATTTAAAAATATAATTTTTAAATCAAAATCCATTATAAATATCATATCATTGAAGTGAGCATTAATAAAATTAGCTTATTATGTGTATTCATTGTAAATATATATAAAAACTTCAAAATGAAATATAATATAATAAAAATTCATCCCATAAATAATAATGTCATGACATAATCAATTAAATATAAGGTTAACCCAAAGAATATAAATTTCATTAAGAAATCCCATTACCACTTTGTAATTAGTCGAATCATATTCCCCATAAATGTAATTATTATAAAATGAGACATCGAATAACATTTAGTTAATGTGATTCCGAATATTATATATCCAAGGTTATTATACAAACCACACATAATAAATAAGTGGTGAATAAGTTATATATCTCTCAGAATAAAAAAGTGAGATGAGATATCCATACCTCTTCCTTCACTTTATTTTGGTATACTTTAACCATCTCTTAAATATCACCTCTATGAAGGATCCCTTAATGTCCTTGAAAATTAAATATGGGCGAGACCATTATAAATTGGATGTAAGGATAGTGATTAGTGTATATATTGGAATAGATTTGAGGAGCTTCAAGTCTTGTGAGGAGAAATGGGGTGGTGAGTGGGGGTATTTATACTAGAGGATGTGTGGTTTTAAGTGATTAAATATTAATTATTCAATAATTAAAGCCAACCACACTAAGGTGGAATTAATTTATGAAAATTTGTATGATAATTAATGTTTTAAAGGATTTTTGGGGTCAAAAAATACCTTAACTATCTATTTAATTTTATACTTTTTAGGTATTTTAATCCTTTACCTTTTAACTTTTACTTGTTTTTTATTTTATCTCTACTGCAGTAAATCCTTCATTTTAACAAGGTAAAGTTTTATGCCTAAAAATGAAAATGAAATTAATAACTAATTTGTAACTTATTATTCCAAATACCTAATCCATTTTACCAAATTCAATTCACATAATTGGAATAATTAAATTTAGAATTAATCTTGCAATCACAACGGGAAAGTAGGTTTTAAAAGTGAAAACGTTCAAAATATTAAAATGTTTTTTATATATAATTTCATTGTAAAATTGATTCAAATGACATAAATTGGATTTAATGATGTATAATTTAACTAATTATACTTTAAACCCAATTTAAAATATAATTTAACTATATAAATAAGTTAGAATAAAAAGTAGTTTTCAATTAAAATTTCGTATTTTTGACTATTCATCAAAAAACAAAACTTCTCTAAAAAACACCGAAATTTTCCCGTAAGATAATTTTTATATTATTATTTAAAAAATAAAGTTTATTTTTTAAAATAATGTATATAAAAGTGAAAAAATGTTGTTTAAATATAGGTACGCCATTAAAAGTGGAAAAATAACCTTTTAGAAAAATATATATTTTATGTATAAAATTTGATTTGTTTTTATATTGGGCCTATAAAAATTATTAGATGAATTTAAAAAAAATATTAAATATATAACATATAAATATTGTTAATATATTTCACTAATAGTGATTGATTAAATTTATTAAGATAAAATGTAATTATGGGCATAAACATAGTTTTTTTATAAAAACACTCCCTTTTGGTTCAATTGTTTTTTTCATTTACAATTAATTGGTAACCAATGAATTAATTTTATAAACATGTGACAACTAAATTTTTAAAATTTAAATAATCTCATTTATTCATGTCATTCCAATGACTATGTGATATCTATCAAAATTAAATAATTATATTTTTGGATTTCGTTTAAGCTTGTTGTTTTGTGAAAGGTAACTTATTGAATAGATTAAATTTATTTTTAAAAAAATTACCATAAAATATTGGGGTGTCACATTATACCCCCCTTAAAATGAATTTTTCATTGAAATTTGTTACTCAGATATAAATATATGAGGATAAATTTTCCTCATCACATATTTATGTTCACATGAATCTTAATCAATTAGGTGGTTTATCTACAAAACATTAACTAGGTTAGTTTTCATTTTTCATAGAACATTATCTCTGTGATATAAAATCTCAATTGGTTGTTATTTATAAGAAAGATATTTTTACAATGGTATGACCTCTAATTTTAGTACATGTGAAGGATTAGGTATGTACTTTCCCAAGAGAGATACATAGAACACATCATGAACATCAGATAGATTTATTGAAATAGTCATTTGTTGAGCTACCATACCGATTCGATCAAGAATTTCAAAAAAAATGATTCCTCAAAATTTTAAATTTACACATTGAAAACAAAATATAGATGATTGATAGTTTTACTTTATGGGAAACCCGCATTGGAAAATGGGTCAATAAAACATCTGCTTAAAAAGTGTGAAATGTGTGAATATCACCACATAATGAGGACTCCGGTTGTGAGAACATTAATGGAAAGTGAAAATATTGACCTAAATGATGATTCTAACAATCAATTTATGATAGATAATGATAGAGAAAATTTCCATTATAAGGTTAATGACAACACAATAGTAGACTAAATAGGTCTAAAAAGATCAATGATATCATCATAAGTGGTGATAATAGGATATCATTTTATTTCAAAATCATTTGAGAGTATATAATTACTTAATTTCATCTCATAAGTACAATCTCACACTTTTGTTATACCTTGATCAATTTTCTCTTCATTTCGTACTCTAATTAATGAATTTGAATATTTTGATCCTATAAGACCATTGAATCAAACGATTCATAATTTGAGGACAAGTAATTCCTTCAGCCTCTAGTTATCATCATAACAAAAAATTTCATCACATGATATCTAATATGCCTAAATATTCATATTTTTAAGTAATATATTAATATCTAAAACTCCATCCATCATTCAATGTAAACAAATTCATAATTTTTTACCCTTATAAATATTTCAGAATATTAAAATCAAATAATTTAGAATAAGGGTCTCTTAATTTTTTAAATAAAATTAACATCAATCCCTAAAACAAATTGATGTAGCTCTTATTTTCCACACACTAAACATGTAATTATCATTAACTTGTATTATTTTAAAACATGGTAATAAAATTAATTAACATTAAAAATTAGTGAAAAAATCCATGCTTCCAAAAATTAACTCTTCCCTCAAATGATAAATCAAAAAAATCTATAAAGTCAATCAATAATATCATAAATCACATATTTATCATATTAATAAACAGTTCCAAGGACATTGATACTATCACATTTATTTTATCACAAGTAAAACATATCTTGGTCAAATTATTATCCCAAAATCATGCACATATTAAGAGTTATCATTCCCTTCATCATGTGTTGCCAAAAAATATCATCTTACTAGTAAATAACCTTTCCATTCCATCAAAATTATTCCATATATCCTTTCAATTCCTTAAAGAAAAACTACAGTGGACCAATATTTCATTGAATAATTATTCCATAATACTATAAAATTACTTTTAAAACATTATTCTTCATTCCAAATACATACTTAAATCCTTCCACATCAACTATTAGCATGGAACAGGTCTTTACTTTGTCTTGAATTTAATTCTTTGGTCAGAGAATTGAGTGGATAATTACTATCAAACCTAAAAATAATATGTTGAACTCCTTGAAAATTTTTCACTAAATGAACTTCTTTTTAACATGGATAATATCTTACCTTAAATTTGATAAATTCACCTAGGTTCTTCTTCCCACCTTCTTGACATATGTAAAGATGAATCTTCATTCCTCTATGTTCATAATAACATGAAATTTTATTGAAGTCATTATTCCGCTTATTTGATCTGTTAAGAATATCACCAAGGTTGACTTTGCTAATAATATATCAAGATATCTAATAAGTAATAATCACAATGTCTTTATCACCTGAAATCATCCAATTTGGTTGTTTATAGTCACTGAATTTTTCATCAGATTCAATGTTTGTTGGATTCCTTCTAATTCTATCCATTGGAAAAAACCAAAAGAATAATGTGACCAACATTAATCATAGTGGTAAAACCACATAATATTGAGATATTACTTATAAAATTTCATTATATATCATCTTATGTTTAATCTTAGGCTATTTCCAAAATTCAAGGATTGTAACCTAGAATTATCATTTGGGATCTTACTATGGTTTTCTCATCCTAGTTTCAGAAGGTTAACTAAACCTTACTCTGATAACAACTATAACGGTCCATATTTTTCATACATATATATTACATCTAAATATATTAATATTCATTACATAAAATAAAAACCACACTTTAATCATATGGGTTTAGTTTCTGTGGAAACTTTGAAAAAAACTAGTTCATAAAACATCTTCCTTATTTACCCTTACTGAGCTTCTGAGCTCACCCTTTTCTTATGATTATTTTACCCATGATATGAAAGAGGGAATTAAATATGACATGTAAAAATGGTTCTAGTTTTTAATTAATAAATCATATAATTTTATAATACATGAATCATAAAAGAACATGAAAAAATAATATTGGCATAAGACCTAAAACTATGTCATACACATAAGCATAGAAAATCATCTCTTTAGAATTCAAGGCTCTTTTATAAGATTATTGTAGTGTAATGGGTTCACTTCCCAAACTATCATAGTATCCAAGGTTTACTCCCAAAAATATCATAATGGTTCGGGTTCACTCCCCAACCCATCTTAGTACCAAGGTTCACTCCCAAGACAATCATTTTATATTAGGTTTACCCCCCAAACAATCATAGCGAACAAAGTACTTTTTTGAACCTATTTCACTACCTATTCTAGTCTTGTATTGCTGAACTGATTTTACTTCCCCTTTTAGCCTTGTCTTACTGAAACAAGTTCACATCCCATTTTAGTTCTGTCTATATCATGAGATATAAATCATTACCCAACACATTGGAGGGAGATATAGTACCCACACACCATTGGTTATAATGTAATCACCAACACATAATGAAAATCATACATATGTGTGCCAGAATAATGTCAATCATATTAAAATCCATTAAAATAAATTGGTTTTTTTTTTAATTTCATCATAACATAACCCGTGGAAAAGAAATATTTTTTATAAATATCATGTCATAATAAAAAACAGCCATAAAAATAATAAGGATGGTATTCTTGAATAATACACCTAATAAAGTATTATTAAGATAAATAATGTTTTCTTAGTTGAAAATAATATTTCATGATCACTTGAAATAATTCTTGAGTAAAATATCCTTTCTCTTTTGAAAACATTTTTTAAGTACCACGGAATTATAAAAGAAAATATTTCCTTTGAAAATAACCTTGTATGGTTGTAAGGGAATCATTAAGGAATTAAAGAAACATGAAAGTGGGAAAATAAAATCATTTTGTACTAGTTAAAAAAACATTCCTTCCATGTTTTTATCAGGAAAAGTCATAAAGAACCTCATTTAGAAAATAGGAAAAATGAATCCTTTCAAACTATTTTGTAAAAAGTCAAAGATGAGTAAAAATTACTTTAAAAATCCTAAGATAATGTTAAAAAAAATTAGAACCAGTTTTAGAAAACATGAACATGTAAAAATGAGCTTTAAGGGAAACTTTAAAACATAATTTTTAGAAGAAAATACTTTATAAACATTGTATCATTGAGGTGATAATTAATAAAATTAATTGATTATGTTTATTCATGGTAAATCCACATAAACAAGTTAAAATGAAAAATAAGATAATAAAAATTCATCCCACACATAATCATATCATGACATAATCAATAAAGAAGAATGTTAACCAAAATAATGAAAGTTGGGCTAAGAATTCTCTTACTACTTTGTAATCAGTCGAATCGTATTCCCCATAAATGTATTAATTATCAAATAAGAAATTAAACTAAATTAAGATAATTAGATTCATGATATTATATATCAAAATAAAGTATATACACCATCCACAATAAATAATGGTTGAATAATTCACATATCTAAAATAAGAAAAAAGTTTGATGAGAATCCCTAACCCATTTCTTCCCTTCAGTTTTGTGTACTTTAAAATCTTCTTGAATGTCACCTCCTTAAAGGACCCCTTAATGTTTTTGGAAGTGGTATTTGGGTGATACCATCATCATTTGGACAAGGGTAGAGTGAGTATGAGAGGTTTTTTATTATATTTTAGGATATTAAAGGCCTTTGAGGATAAATGGGGTGGTGGGGAGTGGTATATATACTAGAGGAGGGGAGGTCTTAAGTGATTAAATGATTATTATTTTATAATTAATGCCAAAAACATTGAGGTGGAATTAATTTTAATGAATTTGGATGATAAATAATGTTTTAAAGTATGTTTAGGTTCTATAAATACCTGAACAATCCATTAAATTTTGTAGTGTTTAGGTATTTTAAGTCTTTACCTTTTAACTTTAACTTGTTTAATCATTTTACCTTAACCACATTAAATATTTCTTTCTACCAAGGTAAATTTTTAATATTTAAAAATTGAAATGGTCATACTACCTAATTTGGAACTTATTATTCCAAATATAGAATCCATTTTTCCAAATTAAAATCAAATAATCAGAAAATTTATATTTAAAATTAATCTCACATATACAATGGAAAAGTGGGTTTTAAAAGAGAAAAGTTCAAAACCTTTAAATATTTTTATATCCAATTTCAATGTGAAATTGATTCCAATTACCTAAATTGGATTGATTTATGTATAACTAAACTAATTGTACTCCAAAACCAATATAAAATATAAATTAACTATATAAATAAATTATATGGAAAATCAGTTTTCAAATAAAATTTAGTTTTTTCCACTATTCAATAAAAATTAAACTTCTCCTAAAACACCAAATTCTCACCCTAAGCTAATTTTGATATAATGATTTCAAAAATGAATTTTATTTTTTTCAAATAAAATTTATAAAAGTGTTAATATTTATTTTAAAAACATGTTGGCCATTAAAAGGTGGCAAAATTACCTTTTAGAAAAATATAAATTTTTTATTCTTAAAATTTGTTTTATTTTTATCTTAAGCCTATAAAATTTATTGGGTGAATTTAAATAATAATTATGGAATATAAAATATATAAATTTCATTAATATATTTCACTAATATTAATTTATTTATTTTGTTAAGATAAAATTTCATTATGGGCATAAACATAGTTTCTTATAAAAAAACTCCCTTTATCTTCAATTGTTTTTTATTTTCATTTATAATTTATTGGTAACCAATGAAAAAATTTTATAAACGTGGTGAAACTTTATTTTCATAATTTGGTAAATCTAATTAATTCACTCCATTCAAATGGCTTGGTGATAACTATCTCAATTAAATAATAATATTTTTAGATTTTGTTTAGGCACGGTGTCTTGTACAAAGTAAGCTATTAAAGAGATTGAATTAATTTAAAAAACAATTACCATAAAATCTTTTTGTGTTACACAATTTGAACCAAGATTCTTGATGTAATACAATCAATAAAGGTTCCCCAAGAAGCCTTGTTATTTTATAGATATAGATCCCAGAAAGGTGTTAAAGAGGTAGATCTTCTCTTATTACTAAGAAAAGAGTATACTTGGTAATGAATTCAATGATGGCCCCTATAGTATCATTCATCCTTGAATACTTTGGTATTACAATGAAAAAATACATTGTAACATTTTCCCACATCAATATAGGTAAAGTAAAAGGTTTCATTACACCCTTAGGATATTGTCTTTCAACCTACACCGGTTGGCATACTAAGAATCTGAACACATAGTGAACAATTTACCACTTCATGCCATCCCACCAAAAAATGTTCTCTTAAATCCCTATATATCATTGTGCTATCACGGTGCATGGAGAAATTCAATCTATGTGATTCATCTAGCAGTTACCTTTTTAACTCTGGTGTCGATAGAACACATAACCTCTTCAAAAATATTAACACTCCTTATTTATAGATGATTTCCATCAATTTACCATCACTCGTTCCTTTAATATTATTTTATATGTTCTCAACATCTTGTCGATAATTCTATATCCATTCTATTAATGATGGTTTATAAATTTCCTAGAAAAGAAACGATGGTTTCCATTTCTTATAAATCACCATATCATCAACATCGTCATTTATTTATTTATGGAATGGAAGGGATACACTATGGAAGTAACAAAGAAGTAAGACACCTATGGGGGCGGAAGTAGTGAAAACTAAGGGAATCACCTCTAATAAGGTTGAACCCCTCCAGCTTCAGGAGATTCGAGTTGTAAAAGAAAGAGGCACCATAACCGTGAGTACCAAGCGATGCCAGATGATCAGACACCTTTTTCCCTCCCGCCACGTCTGACTCAAAGAAGTAACATTAGAAAGAATTCCATGACATTTCTTGGGAGTGTAGATAATGGACCATGGGGTAGATCCTGGCCCTTATAGAGAATTGAGGAGGATCATTGAATCATTTTCATCCTCTGATAAGGTTATTATCCCTTTCCTGCAAAAGGTGAGACATGAGGGAGGGTAAAGTGCCTCATCCTTGAGGGATGAACGATATCCATAGCAAGAAGTGAAATATAGAATGATGGCCGCCTCAAAATCACGTTCCATCACTCCTCAATCATGATACCCATGATTCAAGACCTGTTAGTATTAAGCTTCAGCCCCGAGGTCGGAAGATTGTCTCCTCAATTTTCAGTCCAGATTGTCAACGCGAGGGGCCATTTGCAGGATATGGAGAGAAGAAGCCTCCCTCCATCTTTCAATGATCCTGAACAAGTTGAGCAGAATACTACGGGAACTAAAATGATGGCCCTCCCTAAAGAGTTGATTCCCTCATGTCTTGATCTATTTTTGGCCTACCAAAGACCCCAACAACTATCATGAAGGATAGTAGTCCTAGCCTATCTCTCCATACCCTTGTTTCCCAAGCCATGAAACCATCAGGAAAGGAACAGGTCATCAGACAGGGGATGAGAGAAGGTCATGAACTCACCAAAGAAATACCACAACTCATGTTCCCATTTTCCCTCAAAGAAAAGGTGGGAAGTGATCTCATCTTTATGGTTATTGCAACAATAGCATCATGACACCAGGGGTATTCCGCATTTCCTGATATTGTCATCAGTGGACACCACATCATTCCTTATCCTCCAAGTGAAAAAATTATACATCAGTGGAATTTTCTTATTCTATAGAGTATCATTCCAGACTTCACCCTATGCAAGTGGAAATAGAATGTGGAGAAAATTCTTCATAGATAAAGTTCCCGAGTTGTAAGGGGTGTACACACACCTATCGGTATCCTTAGAAGTTTCGATGAGATGATGAAAACGTTGTTTCGCTTTTTTTATGACTGACTTGATAAAGGCCAGAAATCTAAAAGCTTCTTGAAACATGATATCATGAGCTGGGTAGCCTAGGAAACCAAGGATTGTTCCCACCCAATTGATGTGTCATAATGGCACATTTCCCTCCCCAGTAATCCATCAAATGTGGGTTTGAATAGATAAGAAAAGAGGTATAATCATAGCAAGGAAAGGAGACAATTTTCCCTCTACCGATGTCTGACTACCCGCAAAGGATAATCACATGGTCTTACCACATAAGGTACGTCATTCATGGATCTCCCATGCCATATTTTTGTGCATGCAGAGCAGAGTTTCGGAAATGGTGTGCATGTTGATTCCTCCTTCCTAAGGTGGCCTCATCATTCTACCACATGAATCCCAAATGCACTTTCCCTCCACACGAACATCCCATATGAAGTGGGAAAGGATATTTTCGATAGAATAAATGACACCATTTGGGACCTTGACATAAGAGATCGCATGGATAGGGGTGGAAAGAAGGATGCTATTTACCAAAGCAATCTAACCCCCAAAAGAGAGGTATATATTTTTCAAATTGAGAACCTTATCCATGATATTTCTAATAATGTGGTCGAAGTCACAAATACGAATCTTGCATGATGATATGGGTACACCCAAGTAATTCATTTGAATTATCCCGATTTGCATGTCTAGAAACTTGTTATTGGTGTCCTTTGTGTGCACCTTCCTGAAATGAACAGGTTACTATTGGATTTATTTATGGCTTGACTGGTCCAGTTGTAGTATTCCTCCATTACTATTATAAGACCACATATTGATCTCCTATTGGAATTCAAGAAAATTAGAGTATCATATAGGAACATGGGATGAGTGATTGAGGGATTAATCCATTTATCCATTCCTCAAGATTTTCTAGAGCAAGCGGTTGAGAATATCTTAGGTGAGGATGAAAATGATAGGGGATAGAGAGTCTCCCTGCCTTAATCCATGGGATTCCATTAAGAATCCATGAGACTTACCCATGAAATGAAATTCCATCCATGAGGAGCTGAAGCAATGGAAAATGAGGTCATCCACCCAGGGAGAGAAACCCACACTTGATAAAACTTTGTTGATGAAGCTCCATTTTACACGATCGTAAGCCATATTCATATCCAAATTGACAGCAATATTAGTTCCATGGGCCTTGGTGTTTAAGTCCGTGACCAACTCATAAGCTAGAGCAATCACCCCTGTATTGAACGTCCCTTAACAAATCCATGTTTCTCCATGGATATCCAATGCGGTAGGTGCTGGAGAGTCTGGCGTTGATGATACATGCAAGGATTTTACCACATGAATCCCACTGACGAAGCACATGCCACCCTCGGTAAGTTGTCGCCCCAGAAGAAGTCTTGTATAGCCTCAGATAAATCACATTTAACAACCTCCCAACACTCTCTATAAAATGATCCTGGGAAGCCATCCGGCCTCGGCGCACTCTCTGACATTAGATTCATAACTACCTTGTGAAGTTTGGCCTCATTCGAAACGGCCCCCAGTGACTCATTGTCCAGGCGGGGAACTTTGTTTGAGATCTCACCCATGCAATCCACATCATCGCCTGGATAACCATTAGCCATTCTTGGGTTTGGTCCAACAAGTAGATCCTTGAAGAAGGAGTGGGCGAGACTCCCCACCTCCTACCTCTCATTTGAATAGGACTTGTCCTCCAGTGGAATGTTGGGTTTCAAAATGTGTTCTCTCTCCTTGAGGCATGTGTGAAAGAATGCAGTGTTCATGTCACCCTCTTCAAGCTATCTGATCGCCTCTCGTTCCTGTTGGAGAATCATATCCTCCAACACATACTTCATCAAGGAGAGGTCCTCAAACACCCAATCATCCAAGGTTTCCTCGATACTTACTTCAAGCCTCTCAACCTCCTAAAGAATTGCATCGATATCTCTGTCGCTTGGAGGGATAGATTTCACCCACTCCTTTAACCATCCTCTCAGTCTCCTCATCTTATTAAGTAAGTAAATACACAAACTACCCTAAATCGGCTTGCTCCAAGGGTCATGAACGAGTTGATGATAGCCCGGGCAGGTGGTTCAATGATGATAGATTCTAAAAATTTCAGGGATTTCCTGACTCACTGCGTGAGTGACAAGAAGCAGGGAGTGATCTGAAACTCTACACACCATATTTCTTACTTTGATGCTGGGGTACATTGAGATGGCTTGCGTGTTGGTGAGGCTATGATCCATACGGCTCCATGAACGACAGACACCATGTTGATTGTTACACCAAGTGAGGCGAGTGCTCGAGAACCCATGGTCCATCAAACCCTTGTCGTGAATGAATTAAACAAAATCTTTTATATCCTTCCATGGAAAATGCGCCCTTCCTTTCTTATCCTCTGCGTCTGCAATGACGTTGAAATCCACTTAGAGAATCCATGGGAGAATTTCGGGATCAAAGTCGTTGAGGTCACTCCACAGGATCTCTCTGTTGATTATCAGAGCTTCCATAAATAAAAGAGGCAAAGAAGACTCTTTCCTAATGGGTAATCTTGGTGGAAATATATTGGTCACCTTCCTACACAAGTTCCACCAAGATGCTCACATGCCAAAAAATCCATATGTGCATGTTGGAGGGTCTGCATGCATTAACCCATACAGTTTCACCCTTCTAGAGAATTCTTTAATTCTGGAAACATTTTTCTTATTCTCGAGGACATAAACAATTGTAGCCTTGTATTTTCAGGCTTCGGATGTGAGGAAATTTTTCTTCACTCAGGCTCCGAGGCCACGAGTGTTCCATATGATCATAGGAATCATTGAACATAGAGCACCCCATCATTGGCCTTGGGATTCTTAGACTTCACAGACCTGGGGGGAATCTCCCTTAGTTTTTTAGGTTGGGATCTTGTGCGCATGCCTCCACTGTTGGATGGAGATGAGAGCATAGGAGTGGACAAATTTAGGGGATGAAGACGTGCTGCACTCTGTACACTTAGGTGGGACTGAGTGGGAGTATCCTGTCCTCCTGCACTAAAAGGAGGATACGCCTCAGACCTGCAGGAAGAGTCTGCGGTTCCTAGAGTCTAGCTCATGACTGGAGGGTCCAAAAGTGTAGGATCATCAGCCATTGATAAGATCAGGGATCTGGAGAGTGGGACTGTGGATAGCTGAGGCATTGGTGAAAAAGGTAGGGACCTTAGAAGGAGGCCTAACATGCGTACCAAAGGACCATCATCTGGGACCATTAGAAGCTTAACAATCAGCTGGACTAAGGAATGGACCTGAAAAAGATAGTGTAATAAGTAACTTGGGTAGACAGGGTAGACGAAATCTTGCGACCATGTGAAGGAGTCCTTCACAGGAAGCGAGATTTTTTCTGGTGGAGGACATGAGACATCCAGCTCCACGCAAATCTGAGCCTCTGAAACATCTAAATAGTTCCTGGTCCGATCATCTGAACAGATTAATTTTCCCATGGATTCTTTAATAACCATAAGGAAGCCAACATTTGGGAAGGGTAGTGATAGACCTGGGAGACATATCTACAACGCCGCTAGGAGGAACTCCTTCCCCTGTTGGACATCCAAGTACCAGGGCGCTAGGCTGGACCACCACCTTCCCAAGACATAGGGAGCCCTACACCAGGCCTGAACAAAATCTGATTCTGAGCCTAGAACCAGAAAAAAGGTTTTCTGGTGAATTTTGGAGATTCTCGCTAGAGAGAGAAATCCCCACAAACTGAAAAAGCATTGGAAGGCCGAGATCGGAGGTTTCGCCGATCCGAAGCGTGCCGCTAAGGTCCATTTCAGACAGGCATATGCATCCTCGAACGCCACTGCTGGAACTTCCACTGAGAGTTAAGAACCCTCTCATGGGTGTGGCCGGGAAGCAAGGCTAGGAGAGACCAGAAACCGGAGCACAGAGGGCCTCTTTGAAGGAGAGAGCGCGGTTGGGATCCCCCAGGGTAGGATCCACATATGGCCACACCCCTGCACCCCCACCACTCGATGAACCAGGAATGAAGGACGACGGTTCTAGATCTGCAGCCACAAGCATTCCACATGAGGAGGTAACAGTACAAAGAATTTGAAAACTAGACGGTGCATGAGGCACATTCATTATAAATAATTTTCTATATTATAAATCACCATATCTATATATATGGGATCCTTATGGCCAGAACTCCATAGTCCCTCCTACACAATGCATCATATGCCTTCTTTTCCTACTCAAGTTTCTAGTGTATCGGGAATTCATAGTCCTTGAGTGGTTAGAACCGTATTATTTTGCTCATTTTTATCTCCTTCGATAAGAATATATACTTCAAACTCTTATGTTCAGTTTATATCTCACATAATTCCTCATATAGGTAGAGTCTCCATATTTTCAAATAAAATATTTCAGACATAATCTCAAGTTCTTGATTTAGATTTTTATTTTTATGGATTTTCAATTTCTTTGATATATAGGCAATCAATCTATCATTGTACATAAGGACACATCCAAGTACTTGATTTTATGCATCACTATAAATTAAAAACTATTACATACTTAATGATAGAGTCTATATCAGTGCATTAATAATTATTATATTTATTTCATCAAAAAATTACTTGCATTCCCTTGATAATGTGTATTTAACCTCTTTATATGTGAACTTGGTTAATGGGTTGGGAAATCAAGAAAAATCTTGAAAAAAATTCTAATAGTAATGTGATAATCCAGAAATGATTCGAATCTCAGTTATGTTCATCGGTGTATGACGTTATTTGACTTAATTTTTTATTGAAAAATCAATATATATCACATCCTTGGAGGCAATATAGGCAATAAAAGAAACTCCATTGAGCCAAAATTCAAACTTATAATACATCCCATATAATTCCATTATTTTGAGGGTCTCCAAAATTAGTTTTTATGAATATCATGCTCTTAATATGACTTATATTATATCAAGATATCATCAATTAATACCATCACAAATTTATCACGATAATCCTTAAGCACCCTATTCGTCATATTTATAGAGTCAAAAAGTGCATTAGTCAATCCAAAAGGTATTACCACAAACTCATTATGTCCATAATTTGTTTGAAATGTTTCCTTCAATGTATCATCCTTTTTCACCCTCATATGAAGATAACCATATCGATTAAATCTTGGAAATTATTAGGATACTTGGAGTTTACCAAATAATTCATCAATTGGTGGTAAAGGATACTTATTCTTTATAGTAATGTCACTGATTTCCCTATAATTGATGTACAGTTTCATAGACCCGTCCTTTTTTCAAGAATAAAATAGGTTCTCCATATGGTGAAACATAAGGGAGTATAAATAGATTATAACTCAAATACTAAAGTTGTTTATTTAACTCTACCAACTCCATTTGTTCCATTTTATAAGGATTTTTAGATATGGGTCTCGCATCAGCAATGGGTTTAATGGAGAACTCAACTTCACACTCTAGTGGATGACCAGGTAAAACTTCTCGAAAAAACATCAATGAAATTTTATACCATTGGTATATCCTCTATTATTAGGATACCTTCCTTCATCCATATATCACACTATATCTTCTTATTTTACCTTAATTTTATTAAGGAGAGCTATTGTGGGTGGATCAAGATATGATTTAGATGATACTTTTCCCCTCTAATGACAAGTAATTCTACTTCACCGTTACAATTTATAATCTATGGATTAAATTTTTTTAATTAAACATTTAAATCTAATATATAATGAGGATCATTTCAAATTCAACCATATGTATAATAACCAAGTAAGAAAATAGGGCACACCTATGAATCATAATTGAAATATCCTAGCATATCTTTGTTGTTATAAAGATCCCACTTGGTGTATTAATTGATCTCCTATTTACTTTGGTTTTAGATAAATATATAATATCTTTAGAAATTATATTATATATAAAAGATTATGAAGATATAAAATAAAATAAAACATTAGATAACTTTGAAGTAATGATAAAAGTACCTATAACCACATAATTAAAAAATTTAACTTTGTCCATGGTAACCACAAAAACTTGGCCTTGATCCCTTATCATTTTCTTTGGTAAATTACATTGTTATTTCGAGAATTGGAAATTATAATATCCCCTATACCTATAGTCAAATAATTAATCATCAATAGATTATACATTTCCCATGCATTGCGGAGCTTGATAGCCTTTTTTCCACACTTGTAGAAAACTCCCATTCCCTTCCTAGAATCCCCTATGTGTTTATTCCAACAATTATCACATGTGGAATATCCCATTATTCTTTAATTCGCGATAGCCACATTTTTCTTCCCACGATGCTCAGTGATCCTCTTATTCTTCTGATTTCCATTGAATGCATAAATCCTAGAGAACTCCTTTTCTATCTTAAAGACACATGAGACTATATCCTCACATGTTGAAAATTACAGAGAGATCATCACCCATTGAAGGCTAGACTTTAAAACATAAAAGAAATAATCAATCATACTTTATAATATACATGGATAGTTTGTAGTGTATCTAGATAACATTGTAAATCTAGCCTCATACTCTCAATTATTTCCCTAATCATTTTTTCTAAGATTGAGATATTTTATTTCCATTTCCTCTCTTTTCTCTTGAGTAAATTATTTTTAATTAGATACCTCATTGAAAATTGCATATTCCATGAACTTGATCTAATATTACCCTTTAGTGTTTTGAATTAGTGACCACCATTGGTTTGTATCTCCCTTCAAATGATTGACCATAATTGTGACTTTTTCCTTACATTACTTCCCAAAGTAAGAAATATATTATCAAAGGAATTGATCCATTGTTCATCTACTGATACATTAATATTTCCACCAAATGTTGGAGGTTTTTTGTGACATGAAGAGATCCAACATAGTTAGACTATGTTGTGGATCAGCAGGACACTCTATACGAGTGGGATTATGTTTCATACTCTCGGTCAACATCCCCAGCATAGTTATGAACTAATTAGCCCCAACTCCAACATCAATAAATAGTTCAGTGGGAATATAATTTCACTAATTATGTGTGTTGATATGGTTCACATTACTCTAATTATTCACTATATTTTTATAATGGAATACACATAAACAGATTATGATATTATAAAATACAATTCATACTATGTTTCTAGAGTGTTCCCTAGAAATATTGAGGGATTTTCATAGTACTTGTGATATATTACTTGAATTATCTAAATATAGTCCCCAAGGTTTCCACTAAAATTTATTTGATACCAACTATAACGTCTTGGAATTCAAAACCCCAAATCTCGTAGTTATATTACATAATAGGTACAAGTACAAAAATTCAAAAATGATAAAACAGTTTAGTAGTATTAGAAGACTAGATGCATTCATATATTACACTTGAAAAAAATAAGTTTCAACATGAAAATAATATGATAAAATTATTATCCCTTCCATCATATCCCAGAAAATTACACACAGTCCTTCTCTAGGTTTCCTTGGGAAAGGAAAACAAATATGGTTGAGCTCAGATGCTCAGTAAGAAGTAGCATACAATGGAAGATTATTATAATAAACATGGAATAAGTGATATTTCAAAAACTTTTTTTCAAGGTTATGTGCCAAGTCACTTTACATGTCAGCAAGACTGAGTACAAGGCATTATCTTGATATAGGAAGAGTCATACACCAAAAACCAACATGTTTTCTCGTATTATACCTGCCAATGCATCAAGGTTAAATATAAAATCTGGGACCACCCATTTCTTTTTTAACCCTGATGCATTCACCATAAGAGTCATCAAGATCTTTCATACAGTTCCCGGAGGAACCTATTACTAAAAAAACTTGGATATTGATATAATGAGATACATGGATATTAAATATTTTCATGTTCAATAAAATAATGAGTATGTCAAAGATAACATCCCTTAATAAACTTATAATTCATGGGCTATCATCAAAGTACCAAGAAGTACCCTTATCAAAACATTATAGTGGAGAGGGTACCTAAAATTTTCTATAATTCCAATGGAAGATAGTAATTTTATGTAATATATTTCATTGGTAAGGGGAAAACGAAATTTTATTAAAAGTCTTTAATCATGGTTCATAAAGAATGTGTGGATATTCCAAAGTATTCCCTTTGGGAGTGTCTTTCCTAGAGTGTAGTGTTATTCTCAATCATTGTGAATCAGGGTGATCATTGATGTTGTTAATTTATTCATGAATTTTTATTTACTCCAATTACTGATTTTCTATGAAAAGTGCATAATTGGTGTGAAATATTCATGTTTTAATATTAATAAAAAAAATCAGCATTATTTAAATTAATCCAAATTTCAGTCTGTTTATATTTTCTTAATCGTAATTATCTTAATACTAATCCAAATTGTGTTATTATTGTTTTTTATGGTTCCTTATTCAATTTGATACAAATCATTAAACTATAGTTTGGGCCAATTCGGCCATTTGAACGATCATATGATCCACACAAGAAGGCCCAAAGAATCTGTGAAGAAATTGGATCATCCATGATGATGAAATTTCTAGGCTCAATAAAGAACCCCAAATTTTATGAAACTCTATAATATGTTATTTATTATAAAAAGGAATCATGGATAAAAATTTAAAGTCCCTAATCCACCATAAGGGGTCCCAATTGATGTTTTGAATTCTATCCCACCATTCTGTCTCAGAATTAAAATCAACACCCCGTCCTTGACATTTCTAGAGATATAGACATCCAATTGATGGAGATTTTGAAGTGTGAAAGCTAAGATATAAGTGGAAGAAAATTTAGAATAAATTTTTCATATTTTAGGTCATCTTCGTATTCAAAAACCTAATCACATTATGGCCTTCAAAAAAATATGGATTAAAATGGACAAAAAAAGTTATTTATTAAAATATCCATAACATTGGCTCAAAAAGTACAATGGATGAAATATTTTTAGGATATAATTTAAACAATAATATTTCTCCATATTTAGTTGTCTCGTTTATCAAATTTTTTATCAAACTTGAGGGACATATATGGAATGGAAACAGCCCATCACCAAGGGCTATAAATACATCCCCCTATTCTCCATGAAAGGGGTTGAAATTTTAGCCCTTAAGGAGGAGTTTTGGTGTGACTAGAGAAATTCTAAGGGCCTGGGGAGAATTTTTGATTTCAATAATATAGAAATCTCCTCCACTTTTCCTTTCATGTTTTTTTACATTTGTTTTCAATTGTAATCATGTAAGTTTATTTGAATTTCAGTTTAATTTTAATGCATGTTATTTATTCATTATATATCATCCCCATACAAATTATGTTTTATAATGTTCATGGTATTAAAACAGTTTAAATCAAGTATAAAAAACTTTCCATTTTCCCACTTTCTCATTCAATCGAAAGTTTGTATTTAATTATCTCCACTGTTTGTGTGTTTCTTTAGCGAACTACTCCTATTTGGTCCCTTTTTTTCTTATCTTTTTAACTTATCACCCAAAAAAACATAAACAATATTAATAACCATCTCAATGTTTGAGTTATTATAGTATTTGGGTGATTCATAATTTTGGGATATTAAGTGATTGTGGGGTTTTTCTTGTTGAGTGTTCTTTAGGTTTACATTGTGTATATTGAAGTTAAAATGCCATGCATTAATGACATGTTTTGTTTAACATGTGGATTCCATGGATTATTGGAACCATAAAATTCACTAACATAAACAAGTGCTAATTTAAATTATAACCCTAATTTAAGTTAAGGCTTAGACTAAAGTCTCAATAATTGGGAATTCTGATCAAAATCATCTTATAAAGAGAGTATTAATTTAATGAAATATTAAGAAAATCTCAAGGATATCTTAATATTAACATCCCAAATAATGAACTCACCCCAATATTTATAAAAATTTTAAACCCAAACTCATCCATTAATTAATTTAATTAGGCTCTACAAAGAAACCTCCCATTAAAAAGAAAAAAACTACAAAAACAACTGACTATTAAAAAATATCATCGCTGAGGATTCGACCTGAGTGCCACCATACACATTAGCAGAGCACCAGACCATTGAACGGTTGATAAGAGACAATAAGAAATGCTTCAATCATTTATTCAATGCTCAACCAAATGTTTTGGGGTGATTAAACCTAGGTTCATTTATTCCACAACGACATCCAGTTGCTAATATCTATATAGGGATGTATTTGTTTTGAAATTACACACAGTTTTACTTTACCAAAACATGGAATGATTTTTCTACCATTGAAAAGGTGAATCTTGAATAAAAGGAATATGAGAGATGGATACCAATACATAATTATATATCCCATAATTTTCATTATTAATATTGAAAATTTTAGCCATAGAAATGTATGCATCATATAAAATAAATTAGGCAGTGATTACAAATGAGTCCAAATGAATAAAAATTGAGATGGAAACCCTCCCTTATGGATTTGGTAGCAATTTAATCATAACATATGGAAAAAAGAGGGCCTATATTTTATCATCAAATACCATTAATAAAATAATTTCATCATATAACATCTCAAATAGGTAGTATATTCACGACATAAAGGAAATTGGGTGCATGTTACAAAACATGTCTTAATTAGTGGAATTTGATATGGAAACCACTATTGTCCTAAATTCCATGAATGTAATTAAACCTCCTATATCATAAAAATATCTATATTAATCGCTTAATTAATAACCTTAATAATATAAATTTCCATGCATTATTTATAAATTTTCATTACCTACATGAATTATATTGATTTTCCACATTGTTGTTTACAGTTTTGATCATTTGTATTAGTTTTGTAATAGTGGTGTTCAAATTAATTATTATTACAATTTTTATTATAAATAAGTAATTATTGTTACTATTAGGGATTATTTATAATATTTCCTGATTTTTCAGATCCCTATCATCGGTGTTTTAAAAATTATCCTTGAAGATCAAGTCGATAATAAGCATGTTTTGGAGATTTTTGATGAATAGAGGGTGTTTCCTTAATTGAAGAATTATATATTGATATAATATATCCATAGCCAAAAATAATAATTATTTACACATTTAAATTATTTTATGTCATCAAATAATTTCCCATGAATGAATAGAGGATCCGACTCTAAGTCTCACATAGGGGATTCCAACAACTCTATTCAGGAAGTCCTGCTGAAGGGATCATACTTCTGTACGTAGGAATTGATACCAGAAACATTTAGGGGAAAGACTAAGGGTACGAACCCTAAGAAAGCTAGTCCAAGTCACAACAGACAAAAGGATCTAGCCATGTAAAACAGGTTACACGACGTGTAGTATGGTTACACGTCGTGTTCCTTGACTTCGGGTACTGCCTGTGTAAACAGACCGTGTCTCCAGTTCAGGTGTGTAAAACTAGACTACACGACGTGTAGTAGGATCACACGTCGTGTTCCTTGACTCTGGGCATTGCCCGTGTAGACGGCCTGTGTCTCTAGGTTTGTCGTATAAAAGTAACTACACAGCGTGTAGAAGGATTACACGTCGTGTCCGAGCACCTGGGGTTCGCTCCGTGTACGCTGGTCATGTGCCCGTACACGGTCTATGTCTGTGTCGCCTGCCCGTGTACCAGTACACGGGGTATCTCGTGTATCTGGCCGGGTCTGGCCGGGGAAGGGTATACACGTCGTGTCCTTGGTCGTGTACCCAACCCGTGTCTGCGTACTCCCGGAGTACACGCCAGGTGGTCCGCCGACGAACACACGTCGTGTAGCCCATACTACAGGTCGTGTAGTCGGGATTTCTCCATAATCGTCGTTTTCCTCCTCGCGCCTCGGCCAATCTTCCGGATCTCGATTCTGCTGTCCATTTGCCGCGAAACTCAAGATCCTAAGTCGCCTTGTCGTCGTGATGCCGAATCTGTGGGTTTCGAGCCTTCGATCGGCTCCGAAATTCGATTCCGGTCACCCGTGCGGAAATCGTTCGAAGAATGATATCTTCCAATCTGCTTTGATCCGTCCGTCACCACCATAGTCGCACCTCTGTGGGGTTGTACCGGTGCCAGATCTTCAAATTGGGATCGTTGCGTTGCATAACGAATGCGCAACGATCCATCGTCCGTCTCTCTGTGAAGAACGCGTAGAACACACACGAAGAACGCGAGAAATTGGGGAAGAAAGGCACAACAAATCGAGAGGGAAGAACATCGATCGATGTTCGTGTCGATCTTGGTTCGTCACCGTTAGAAGGTTGAACGAAGCCAAAATAACTTCAAGAATCAAATCCCCAAAATCCTCGCAAAAGCCCATCCCGCAAATACGATCGATCCGTGGGCTAATCTGTTCGTGGATTAGTCTGCGTTCGTCGTATGAATCAAGAACGGGGAAAGGAAATCAAAATCAAACATCCTACCTGGATCCGCGGCGTTCGTTGGCGAAGATCCGGTCGCCGCGTCGTCGTCGCCGGCGAAACCCGTCCAGAACGTCGTCTCCTCGTTGGGGTTTCCTCCAGAGCCTCCAGAGCCTCCAAAGGTTTCAGGGCTATGAGGTCTGTAACCCTGGACCCCTGCGCAAACCTTTATTTAAAAAGATAAAAGATATTTGTTGCCACCAGATTTAATAAAATATTTTTATTAAATATTTTATTACGATTACGTCGAAAAATTGAATTTCACCACTGACCTGCGCCAGCCGATGTTAGGTCTCCCCTGGGGTAAATCCGCTGCTCTGGACGCAACAGTGCCCTCGGATTTCCGATCCGAGCACCCGTTCAGGAGTTATTCCACTTTTTCAGAAAAACCTCACGCACGCGTAATTTAATTATTTAATTAAATTCAGACATTTGTTCCGGGCTCACCGGGCCTCAGAACTGCACGCCGTCTCAGAGCCTAGTCTCGAAAGAATTCCTATATAATATTAAAATAAAAATACGGAGAAATCTGAGACATTACAGGTTACTAAAACCGCCACCAATAAACCGTCACTAAGACCATTTTTCGTAGTGTCTTGTGATAATTTTTCATAAATTGTCCTTTGTTAATTTGATGAAAATATTGTTTGATAATCTTAACAATTATCTTTTGATAAATTTTTTATAAATTGTCCTTTCATAATTCATTGTAATTATCTTTTGATAATCCTTTGGTAATTCGATGCAATTATCTTTTGACAATTCTTGATAATTATCCTTTGATAACCGCACATAATTATCTTTTCATAATTTTATTTTTAAATTATCATTTGATAATTCGGTATAATTATCTTTTGATAATTCTTTATTATTATATTATGATAATTTTGCGTGATTATCCTTTGTAATCTTTTTAAGAATTATCCTTTGATAAATCTGGGTTTTATCGTTTTATTTTAAATTACACCATTTTTCATAATTTGAGAAGAGGAAGAAATGGAAGGAAAAAAAGAATAAACTTGGTTTACCACACATGTGAAGCGCACATGGGGGGGGTCATCGCACGTGGGTCTAGAAAAAGGGGATCGAACTTGATCGAAGGCGGCTTCCCAATACCGCGCAAAGGAGTCTTGGGATCTCTCGGATTCAACAAAATCAACCCACAATGAAAGTCAAGTGATTGAGCTATTTTGAACTCAAGTCAAATACGTGTTCGGTGTTACCAAAACTACAATTCAAAAGCCCGGTTTAATTTGTGATTCAGCCTAAATTTGAATACAGAGTTGTCATGACCCCCTCCCTCCAGAGATACTGCAATGAGGGGAGAGGTAATGACCCCTGAGTCCCGCCTTCAGTAGGCCCCGAGTTAGCAACTAGCACCGTGGATATAAAAATCTCAAAAAATGGAAGACATTACCTTATTTAATAATATAGGATCAGGATATAATGTGAATTATCCACAATAAACTCCATGATATAATATAAAAAGAAACAAAAATCATCCCATAATGCGTGTATAAATAAAACTAATGCAAATAAAAGTCTTCAAGATAAATACTCAAAATTAAAACTAAAGTAGTGACACGACATTTATCCAATATATGAGCTAGTAATGTCCACCACGGTCCATGTGATCCTCTGAAAACCTGAAAACAATTTTTATATACGTAGTGTGAGCATACAAGTATACTCAGTAGGAAAACCAAAATCTCTCGTGTACAGGTAAAAAAACATACTAATGCACCAATGAAAAAACTGTAGAACCAAACATCGCTTATACAAGTATAATTACCAAACCCAATCTCACCAAGGCACACTCACCAAATAACACAAACCAGGTAATATAATACAAGAGAATCACATTGATAAGGGTATCTTGCGCTGCTTTCCCGCTGGTATTCCGCTCTCACACCCCAACATCACACATTCTGGCGCTCCCATCTCTTTCGTATACCACACCGCCCCACAAACACAGCCACAACACATCTCACCCGAAAAAACCTGGGCTCGCTGTCCCGCAAGCACGACCACACCACATATCGCCCAAAAACACTTGGGCCACAACACAACCACTGCTAAAACCAGAGTAGTAGGGTATCGTGGACATGTAGGACATCAACCTTGTGCCCTCCTTCTACCATGCACGACCCCCACCAAAAGCCGTCTCACAAGCACAGTCGTATCACATCTCATTCGAAAACACATAGGTCATCGCCCCACAAATACGGTCACATCTCACCCGAAAACACCTGGGCTATCACAGCCACCATCCAATGCACTGACAAACCTTCGACCATCACAGTCTGTGCAATACCTGCATCGCCTGAAAGAGAGCGGGAAAGAGCGGGTACCCAGTCACCCATCCTCCTCACCGGATATCGGAAAAAGCACCCCTCATGTAATTATGCGAGTGTCGGCACGTAGTGCTCGACACGAGTGAGGTGCGTATAAAAATCACAAGGAATATACAGGTATACATATAATATCAAATACTCAAGCTCGACCTATGGGTTCACAACCAAAAGATAATTTACTCACAACACTGTCACTTTTACCGCCACCTCTAAATGCATAACACCACACAACAAGCCACGAGTCACATTTCACGTTCTAAACCAATTTCATTTAATCATCTCATTCATTTCATTATTTAGCATCAACCACATTTAACCTCACAACCCATCATTTAATTATTCATTAACCATTTCCAACCCATTAATCAAACCAACACATGTCATTTCAATCATTATTAATCATTTATTCCATCACTACCTGGAAATCTAGCACAAAACAACCACCACTTGGCCGCCCCAAAAGCACAACCAAAAAACAAATCACCTCACCACCCCAAAAGCATGACCAACAAACCAGTTCGCTTCCAAAAAAGCACGACCAACAAACCATCAACCCCACCTATCATAACCACACATCGTTGTCCCACAAGCACAGTCACGCATCACAACACATCAAGATCGGTTCACAAATTTATAAAAGGGTCTTTTATCACATTTCTCACTTTATTTTAGGGGCGTTGTCACACAAACCATAATCACTTTTTTATTAGCCAAATATAAGTGGTTAGTCAATTTCCATTTTAGAAGGATATCACAATAATCACAACAGTCACAATAGTCAAAATACGTACATCCTTCGCAAATAAAGCCCATAATGACCACAACTTTCAACGGGGCATCAAGCTCGTACAATCCACAATATCACAATAAAAAGCTGTAAAAACATGTGAATCAAACCCCTTTACCCTTCAATTTAAATTTAACCAATTCCTAAGTTTTAATTAAGTCACCACAACCATAACTCATAGGTAAATAAAATCAAACCCCTCTCGTATGATACACAATAAAGAGAAACGATAGATTCCCTACATCAAATAACTTTTGTCAACTCGTTGCGCACCGCAGGACGAAAAATAAACGCCCACAAACCACAACTGCAACACGAGAAACCATAGATTGCCAACAGGGGCCAACCGGGACCAACAAATTGAAGAAAGAGGAGAGGATAGTTGATGGTTCTCTCATGGCACCTAGGACTCTTTCAGAATGAGAGAAAGGAAGATCGGGCGTAGGGTTTGAGAGAAACCCGGGTGCTCCAAGCTTTATAACTGCACTGCATCGGGAATTTACATGACGTGTAATCCCCTTTCACATCGTGTAATCCTTGAGATTGAGTTTACGCCGAAAAACGCATCACATTTTTATTATTCAACCTCAAAAATCTACATGTCGTGTAACACCCCGTGAACCCGCCTTCACAGGTTGTGAACCACACTTACAGGGAGTGTAATCTTTACACGTTGTGTATTCACCCTGCTCTCAAACTCTTCCAGGCCCGCTCTAGGCCTCATTCAAGCACCGACAACACCAAAACTGACAAAGTAACAAGTCGGGAAGGCACAAACCATTACAAGGGTATTTATTTTCACCCCATTAAACCATTGAGAACTCAAGTGAGTAAAAAACGAGTGATTTCACGGCTTTCACACTGAAGACATGCAAAGAATGGTGGGTTATGCATGGTGTGTAGGAAGAATAAAGACCAAAAAAAAAATAAAAAATAGAAAAACGGAATAAATGGAAAAAAAAGAAAAAGAAAAGGGGTAATAAAAAAAGTAACCTACCCAATTTAACAAAACACCTGACGCGTATAAAGATTATGTTGTGCATAGGATAAAACTCATATTTCAGATTTAATGA
The DNA here is from genome assembly GCA_963277665.1 of Viscum album. Taxonomy (NCBI): domain Eukaryota; kingdom Viridiplantae; phylum Streptophyta; class Magnoliopsida; order Santalales; family Viscaceae; genus Viscum; species Viscum album. The sequence continues at coordinate 482,849,201 of OY728166.1, forward strand.
CGACTTCAGATTTATCATATGAAACACTGTTTAGAAAATATTTCATAATTTTAGAAAAATCGCGCGCATACGATATAATATATTTAATGTTTTTATTATATCAATGATGCGGTTCTAGGCTTTGGAATCGTACACTGACTCCATGTCTAACTCTGAAAATATTTGAAAGTGTTTCAAGATAAAAACGGAGTTGTTATATTGAGAAACCTCTTGCCCTTCCACAAATGCTTAAAAATACAGTGTGATTTTTATTGAAAAATTATTTTTTCGCATAAAATACTTGTAAATCACAAACAAAATAGGGCTTAATAATCAAATTAAATTGAGAATATTACAATCATCCTGTTTTCAACATTTTTTAGTGATTGTAAAAGATAACATTAAATAAACGCGATTATATAGTAGTGCAATCTCAACATTTGATAAATTGGTTTATAAAACTAGAATGTGAATATTTAAAAGTTTATCGTGACTTTATGAGGTGAAGTTGGGAAGGTTGTACTCTTAAGCTCTTCATTAGATTTTTTCCACTGAGTTTTTTCTGATAAGGTTTTAAATGAGGCGCCGTACATGAAATCACGTTTAGCTTCCTTTGTTTTTGCCATGATTTTTTTTAGTCTAAATTTTCGTTAGATTCCATGAAATTATGATATCCAAAAGTGTGTTAGAAATTATCATTTATGACGTGAATGTCACAACTTTAAATTAATGAAAACTTTTCATTTCCCAAAAATCTCCACATAACCAAACTGTCGATATTCCCATAAATAGATTTGATTTGTACTAATCATAACCATTGGATCATATCATATATACTTTACATATACGGTGATATGTGTTATGTGTTGATGAAATTATGCAATTTTGGTGGACATGTATTCATGTTCTTTATTTTTCATTTTGTTTTTTATTTTATTGTCACTGAATAGTTTTAATTCACCATTATCATCTCAAACATTCCAAGTATTGGCCTTGTGATTCGTAACACCTTCAAATCTTCACAAGAGTGCCTATGTATACCCTTTCCAAATTAATTCCCGTGTAATTCACCATTAAATTTTGATTACGTGGCGGTTCCTGATACGTTGAATTGATTAATACCAAAGTCCGCGGGAAGTGGCGGGAATGGACGGGAGCGTGGGGGACGGGGATGGGTCACGTGCACGTGGAAACAAGGAGAGCGGACAAAACAGATCATTACTTTTGAAAATCGATTTTAAATACCAATTTGAGCAAATTAATTATATTATTTTTTGAAAGCAACAAAAAAAAAAAAAAAACGATCGGAGGGAATCCAAGGGGATAAGGTCGGGGCGGGGGTCCTGACATGTAGAGTCACATCAAACGTCTCTGTGGTTCAAATTTGAAAAATGTCCCCTCCCAACTTTTCTTAATTTCAAAGTCGCCACACCCACCGTTCGTTTTTTATCCCCCACAAAAGCCACACCTGGCTCCGCCATAATTCCTACCCGTGGTATTTAATTATTATCATTATTATTTTTTGCCCCACGACTTTTACTTTATTTATTAATGAGTCCGACTTTTTAAATCCATGCCATTAAGAGATGCCGTTGGGACGCCCACGTGGTCGTTCCGCGTCGCATCTTTCCCATTTCTAACTAGCTGTACGATTCGTCCTCGTTTTATATTTCACTAGATGTATTTAATTTAAATTCCTCTAAAATAAAATAAATATTAACATTATTTGTTAATTATGACGTGATCCCCCAGTCCTAATACGCCGGGACCGAATCTAATGGAGACCTGCTGGATGTCTGACACGCGAGAAAAAAGCCGGCGAACCACCGAGCGGACCGGCGGAGGATCGGCTGGGCTGTCCTCCACCAGACGGTTCGCAACGTTTTCAAATAAATATTTTAAAAAATGATAACGGAAAGAATAAATACAGAGGTTTGGTTCGTTATAATTCTATAATTAACGCATTAAATCCAATTAAAATTATTTTATTAGATAAGTAATAACCCAATAAAACCATCTCACGAGGCGTAGGTGGGCGACAGCGCATGTGGTGGATGCCGGGTAACCCCATGCACCCGCCTTTTTTTATTTTCACGCGTCGATGAAAAAATTAGAATAAAAAAATGGAAAATAATGGGAAACAGTACGTACTCCGCTTTGCCCGCTGCGTCTCTGCGGCCATTCATTCATCTTCCCCACCATTATAAATGGCTCCTTATCGGCTTTGAATATGCATGTATACAGTTAGGTTTCCGCCATGGCAGAGCTTTCCCGGGAGAGCTCTTTCTGGTTCTTTACCCTCTCCCCTAGTTTTAGTTCCACAAATTCTTTAGTGCTTTTCCGGTTTAGGGTTTTTCGCTGTCGTCATTTTCCCTGTGGGATTATTTGTGGTCTTTCCGATTATTTCTTATAAACTCTTCCTGTTCTTTTGCCTGTAGATGTCTTTGGCGTGGTTTTCTGTTTCAAGGGGTTTTTTTTGTTATTCCAAGGGTTTTTAAAGTCTAGGGTTTAGTTGATTTTGAAGGTGTAGTTGCAGAGCTCCTTTCTAGTTCAAAAGATGGTGTGACCTGGTGGATGGAGCTGCTGATATATGGATCCCACAGCCCTAATCAGTTAAAAATGGAGAGCTGGGTAGGCTTGTGGCTTGCATATCTTGGGAGCTGTATTTCCTTTTGTTACATCTTTTTTTGGATTGAAGGGAGCTCTGCTCTTCTTCCTTATGCTTGTTAACTACGAAAAAGCGAGCTGTACTCTAATTTTTCTTTAATTTTTGTATTTTACTCTAATGGATCGTCCTCTGCAGTTAATTCATGTTTTGGTATATTTTTTACGGAAGCTTTTTATCAATAATTATAGTACGGGAATGTTTTCTTCATGCAGAAGCGATGCAGCCCTGTGGACAGACCACAGATAATATGCCCATTTGGTTTCTTCATTTATCTAATGCTGTGTCACGTTGTTTCGTAATTTACGGCGATCATTTCCAGATTTGGTTTGCCGTTACTTCCATGTATACTGAAACTTTAAAGGTGATTTTGTTTTGCCAATTCAACTTAATTTAAATTATTGTTATATTTTAGTTGCTTTTGTTTCTCAAATTTTAGTTACTATTTTAAACGATATTCTATTCTTCTCCTGGAAAATATCAGCCGATGCGGAACCGGCATGTAGATTAGTGTTAATATTTATATGTTTTTATTTTATCTTTTTAATCACCATAGTAATCTTTGAAAACCCGAAATTATTTGTAGTGATATTTCTTGAACTGCATGCTTCCTAGTCGTATTGACAGAATTTTTAATGGTTGGACTTCCAGTGAAGTTTCTTCCACTTGAGATCTTTGAAGTGCGGGCTCGGTGTTTTCGTCGCTGTAAAAACGAGCCATCAAGTTCGCCCCTCGGAAGCACAAGGGACCATTGGGGAGAATGGATCTCAGCATGTATTTTTCTTTTTTGTAATATTCTGTAATTCCATATTGTAACAATATTTGGGGTCTATGTTTCCTGTGCATAAAATTTTATGTTTCAATTTCCATAGGCTGCGTTAGTTTTGGTTCTATTTTTGATGTTTTAATAAAGTATACAGAGCGCAGTTGTGCTCTAAAAGTGTTAAAATCCTTTCATTTTTGGCTATGAATCAGAATATCTTTTAGATGTTACGTAGAAACCTTCAGAGTTTCCATTATTTCAAAATTCGTTACCTCCTTAAATTGCCCTGCAGTTCTACTCCCAGTATTACTACTGATGTTCTGGAGACCTATCTCCCGGTACTTCATGGTTTGGTGGTTATGTAGCTCTTGTTCGTTTTCTTGTAACTTACTGTTTGGGCTTCTTAGGGAATCTCCAACTCACAGCGCTAAAATGGAGTGACCTTTGCGCCAAAATAACGTATATACAGTGAAATCTTCTCCAATGTTATCTTTTACTTTATATTTTTATATGATGAAAATAAATACAAATTTGTAGCCAAATACGTAAAAGGAAACAGTGGATAGCGCTGCAACAATGCAGCGCCAAATATAGCACTGGACTGTGCAGCAGTGCTATTTTGACACTGGTTTTAGCTATGTTGAAGAAGATTGGGTACTGTATTTTAGCGATTATAGCGTGGGTTGGAGTTGGATACTGTATCTGGATACTTGTGCTTGTCTGCAGTTGTCATTCGGAGAAACTTTATTATGATCATTTGAGTCTTGACATTTACCTTTTTCATTTCATTTTTTGATCATTATATTAGACTTTCATTATTTGGACACATTCCGTTGGTTAATTTCGGTTGATTTGTCGGATCATAGTGCTTTTAGAATTTTCCACCCCATCGGTGGCTATGGATTTTGATTAATTTAGTTCATTGTCCATTTCTGCCCTAATCTTTTTGGCCATTTCATAGTGCAGGCGCTTTTCTTCTATCTCCATGGAAGATATCTTGATCATGACTGAAATATAAGTACCTACATTAAATTTTATTGAAATAAATGTATTCTCGTTTGTTGTTGAGTGGTTTCTCCAAGGGGTCTCCTCTCCACGCCCTTAGAGAATTTCAGGGTTCTGTGGCTAACCCTGGAGATTATGCTTAACAGTTAATTTAAAAGCTCCCGTTGTTGCTTTGACGCAAATTAAATAAAATAAACATTTTAATTTATTTTATTTCCTTAAAACGTCCAAAAAGTAACTTCTGCAGGCAACTCGCGCTGGTCGATGTTAGGCCTCCCATAAGGGAAAGTCGATGCTCTGAACGCAATGGTACCCTTGGTTTTTTGATTTGGACACCCGTTTAAAAGTTATTCCACCTTTTCAGGAACACTGCTAGCGCACACTATTGAAAAGTTTAATTTATTTCAAATATTTATTCCGGGCACTCCGGGTTTCGAAATCGTACGCCGTCACAAAGTCTGCTCTCGAAATAATTTCCTATAATATTTAAAAATAATACACAGAAAATCTGAGACATTACATTCTTACCCACCTTAGGGATTTTATGTCCTTAAAAAGCCAAAACAAAAGGCTACTCAAACAGATGTGTGTACTGCGCACAAATTTAAGCCTCCCGCTCCTAGAGTTCTCCTAAAGGTTCTCGTGCGGCCACCGGACACACACCAAGGGAATCGCTCACCCATGAAGGATCCTCTCATGTCGAACCTCGACCTCCACTGGGCACTCTGTGAAGGTCCCTTCATCCTTGATGTCCAGCTCACCTCAGTCGACGACGTGCGATGAGTCATGCAGGTAGCTCCTCAGCTGCGACACGTGGATGACATCATGTACCCGCTACAACTATGGTGTTAGAGTTAGGCGGTACACCACCTCGCCAACTCTGCGCAATATTTGAAAAGGGCCGATGAACCTCACAAACAAGTTGCCACCTCGACCAAATCTTCGCAACCCTCGTCGAGTTGAGACTCGAAAGAAGATATAATCTCCCTCTTTGAACTCCAGAAGTCTCTGCCATCTGCCAACATAAAACTTCTGCCGGCTCTGTAGAGTCTTCATCTGCTCATGGATGATGTGCAGTTTCTCGGTGGTAGCTCACACCAACTCTGGACCCATAAGTACTGACTCTCTGGGGTCAGTCCAACAAAGCGGTGATCGGTAGGGTCACCCATATAAAGCCTCAAACGGTGCCATATTGATGGTGGAGTGATAGATTTTGTTGTACACAAACTCCACTAGTAGTAGGTGATCCTCCCAACGGCGACCAACGTCCAATATACAAGCTCGTAACATATCCTCCAGAACCTGAATAATTCTCTTCGTCTGACCATCTGTCTGGAGATGGAATACTGTGCTCTAAGCATAAATAAGTCCTAAACGCCTGCTGCAATCCCTTCCACAACCAGGATGTGAAATGAGCATTGCGATATGAGACTATCTTCAAAGGGACACCATAAAGCCGAACTATCTCATACACGTAGAGGTGTTCCAAGCACTTTATGGAACTCCGCTCCCTGATAGCTAGGAAGTGAGCTGACTTGGTGAGTCGATCAACAAGCACCCAGATGGAATCGTGTCCCCTGAGCGTTCATGGTAAACCCGTCATGAAGTCCATCGATATTTCATCCCACTTCCACTCCGGCACATCCAGGGGGTGAGCTAACCCTACTGGAACCTGGTGCTCAACATTCACCTACTGACATGTAAGGCATCGAGAAACGAACTCTGCTACTGCCTTCTTCATACTAGTCCACCATAATTGACGCCGAAGGTCTTGGTACATTTTTTCCACTCCAGGATGTACCGCCAATGGGGATATACAAAACTTTCTCAAAACCTCCTCCCGCAACGCCACTGGAACATTTGTGCATCATCTGAAAAGAACCACGTGCTCCCTACCATGTGAATTTCCACCAGGAGCATGTCTTGTGGATAACTGAACACGTAAAGTCTTGCGGTCGACATACCCTAGCTCTACCTTTTTGACTCGTCGTAAGAGTGGAGGGGTGACAACCATCGACTGGAGATAAGCTGCATCATCTCCATTCACGAAGGATAACTGTAGCGAGACCAACTGCTCTGACGCCTCGCTCAACAACTGTGAACTCAATCTCCTACCGAGAGTATCTTCTATAATGTTCCCCTTCCTAGGAGTATAGATGATCTCGAAGTCATAATCCTGGAGGAACTCCAGCCATCGCCTCTGCCTCAGATTTAGATCCTTTTGCGAGAAGATGTACTTGAAGCTCTTGTGGTTAGAGTAGATGATAAACCATTCGTCCATCAGGTAGTGTTGCCACATCTTCAATGTGAAGACTTCCACTTCCAACTCAAGATTATGGGTTGCATAGTTCCGCTCATGTAGCCTCAACTGGCGTGAACCATAAGCAATCACCGCCTGTCTCTGCATCAGGACACAACCAAGCTCGGTCCCTGATGCGTCGCAGAAAACTACGTACTCAACACCCACTTCTGGCAATCTTAAGATCAGTGCGCTCGTCAAACTCTTCCTCAACTACTGGAAAGCCTGCTGACATTTCTCCGTCCATACGAAAGGCTACCCCTTCCGGGTTAATGCTGTCATCGGTGCTGATATTAGGGAGAAATCAGAGATAAATCTCCGATAGTATCCTGCCAACCCTAGGAAGCTCCACATATCTTTCACACTCCAGGGTGGCTCCCATGCTAACACCGCCTCGACCTTGGATGGGTCCAAAGCTACTCTATCTACTGAGATAACATGTCTCAGAAAGTGGATATCCTATATCCAGAACTGACACTTCGAGAGCTTCCCAAAAAACCGGTGCTCTCAAAGTATGTCTAGAATCATCCGTAGGTGTCTCACGTGCTCCTCCTTTGATACCGAGTACACAAGGATGTCGTCGATGAAGACCACTACGAACCGGTTTAAGTACGGCTGGAATATCCAGTTCATAAGTCCCATGAACACTGTGGGGGCGTTCATCACGCCGAAAGGCATCACCAAGTACTCGTAGTGACCGTAACGACATCTGAAAGCCGTCTTCGGTATATCCTCATCTCGTACTCGTAACTGGTGGTAATCCGATCAAAGGTCAACCTTCGAGAACCACTATGCCCCTCTTAGTTGATCGAAGAGGCTGTCGATCCTTGGTAATGGATACTCGTTCTTCACCATTACCCGATTCAGGCGCCAGTAATCTACGCACGACCTCAAACTCCCGTCAGACTTCTTGGCAAACAAAAAATGGGGCCGCCTAGGGTGAAACACTAGGTCTTACAAAGCCCTTCCTATTCAAATCCTCCAGATGCACCCTCAGCTCGCGAAGCTCCGTGGGATCCATTTGATATGCCGGTGAGGATATCAGTGTTGTCCTAGGGTGTAAGTCGATACAGAAGCTGATCTCCCGGTGGGGAGGTAGTCCTGAAACATCTTCTGGAAAGACATCCTTGTATTCCGCCATTACCGCTGGGAACTGAAATCTCAAAACATCAGATGCTCTGTAAGGGCTCGAATCCACGTGGATTGACCCTTTGCGTGTTTTCGAAGATTGAGGTGCTCAGAGAAGGCTCAGAGGAAGTCTGGATGAGTTTGGTCATGAGAAGCTGGAAATAGGGGGGTTACACGACGTGACCAAGGGGTACACGAAGTGTACAGTTCGAGTTTCAGAAAAATAAAGCAACACGCCGAGGCAACACATTTTTCGGTGTAAGTCACCTCGAGGCGGTACACGACATGGCGAAGAGGTACACGTCGTGTACTGCTCCGCCATTGGGTGTTTTAACGACACCCAACCGCTTGGTTTTTTCAAACCCTACGACTTGAGCGCATCCCCTCTCAACCCCAGACGACCCGGACGGCTACGTTTGGGGATTCCTTCATCCTGAATCGGTTCCCCACTTCCTTCTTCGACCCGTCTTCAATCCGAGGTAAGATCTACCTCTGTTCTTTGGTTTTCTTCGATTCGTTTTCTCCCGTTTCTCTTTGCCATGTTATGGCGTTTGATCTCCATGGTTCCAAGGGAGTTTCTTTTGGTTGTTGTTGATGTGGTTGTGCTACGACATCCTCTGGTGGATGCAGTTGTTGTGGGGAAGGCGACCGTGATCCGTTCTCGAGTGAAGAACTTCAGAAACCTTTTGAGGTAGGGGATTCGTTGCTTCTCTATTATTTTACGTGCAACTATAGAGTTATCATGTTTTAGCGCTTTGGATCGCAATGGAATTGACCTAATTAAATACTTGAACCAGATTAAAGGAATTGGTTTGATTGCATGTTGTTGCTTTGCACCGTGATAACGGTTTGCCTCTTGATTTGTTAGATAGTGTGATATCTATGCTTTGCTTGTTAGCATGTTGTTCTTGATGAAATTGGTGAAGAATATAAAACCAGAATTAATTGATAATTATTTGGCTAAATATAGAGACATGTAAATGAATCCGGTCGTTGTTGTAATTTTATGTTAATCGAATTAATACAGTAAGCATGTTTAATTATTTGTGATAGCTATGATAGCTTTCTGTTTAGGTTGTCCATAGTTGGAACTGTAGGTTTCGGGCGCAGCGGAAGCGCGTTGGTGGGTTTGCCCAACTTAATTTTTCGTTAAACAATGTTCAATCCGAGATCCGTCACGATATAAAACGCCGAATCTTCGGAATAGAACGAAGAACGAAAAGAAAAGATGAGTCCCGGAACCCTTGAGGATGATCATCATATGTTGATTATAATTAATTTAATTAATGCATAAGAATTACCTCGTTGGAATTCTTTCTTCGTTGATGTGTCCGGTCACGATTCGGTGATCCGTCGTTGCGTCGTAGAATCCAAGTGTAGGATTCCTCTAGCGGTGATCCACACATGTGTCACGTATCTCCGAACGTCGCCGAAGAGATCTCCGGGTGCTAGCGCGGAAGAACATTCGCTTGCGATGTCCGCCTTCGACCGCCTTGATCCGGTGGAGGATCTTGCTCTCGTAACTTGAGGGCGTTCTTGGTGGAAAGGGAATTCCCTCTTGGCTTGAGAGTATTTCCAAATCCGTTGTGCACAACAATGGCTCACAAAAAATGTTGGGGTTGTGAGGATATTTATAATCAGGTTTGAGGTTAATAGAGTTATGACAATAAATAAACGCGTTACGCGTTTTATTTATTTCATTAACTCTTATTGAAAACCCCCATGTCGAATTATTAATTCCTTGACATGTACTCACGCTGATTATAATAAATACCATTTAATAAAACAATATTAAATCCTCAAAATCCCAATTGGAAAAACTACACGGCGTGTAATAATTAATACACGGCGTGTACTTGTTTTCCATAAAACTACACAGCGTGTATATTTAATATACACGACGTGTACTTTTATTTTCCATTTTTCTCCACCACATTTATTAGACCTTGAGTAATGACTATTTATTTCTTAAATAAATGTAACTGCATTACTCGCTAATAAATATATTATTTTATCCACAGTATATTCTCTCGAATAACTAGTGTCAAAATAAATGCGATCAGACATCCTTAAATAATTATTAAACCATAGTTGGGAATAATATTTATTTAACTTGTTAAATTAATATTTAACTGAGATACATGGACACACTTAGTGTGTGACCCTCTAGGCCTCTTTCTCAGTGGCATTAGGCTGAGCCTGCCTAAAGTCCAAGGTTAGCGTCTAGCAACACGCCAAGACACCCATAGAGAAAGAAGTTAACGCCGCAATGACGTGTCACCTCCTACGAACGCTTATCGTGTAATATAATCCCTTTGTCTCGATATCTCTAATCAAGCGGGTTGCATGCTAGTGCCATCAACCCATGTGCTTGATTATTCTTTCTTTGACTTCCCGGAATTGAACTTGCCCATACCTTACCATGGCCATGGATTTATTTAGGCTATATCAATTCCATCAAAGGGCCTGAGATATCTACTTCCGTTATGGAACGGAAGGGACAAATCCTTTCTCGCATTATCTATTAATGCGGTATTACTCGTGACGCACCCAACGTATCCTACCTCGCTGTGAACAGTGTGTCGTCACAGTTTTCGTCAATACATCTAAGTGCGTGAGTTGTAATACCCATTAATAATAATCTTAAAGTCTAAGGATCAATACACACGTCCGTAGATAGGAACATCCAATGACACTATGAAATGTGGATTTCCTACTGGCAGGTCTCGTTCTCATAATATCATCCTGGATATTATCAAGGGCGCACACCATGAGAAGGTGCCTCAAAGTTTTACGAGTCCTCACCCCTAATGACCTGTATTATTTATGTCCCTCAAATAATATCATCCGGCCATAGAACATACATTCAAGAACAGTGTTATGACACTTTCGGGTTCTCATCATAGCAGGAATCCGCTACGACCCTTTAATGCAACAGCTGTCCTTATGACATTATCACATGACATGTCACGCAGAAGAACAATCAAGATGTGATAAGGCTTTTATTTAATGAATAAAGTACGAAGTAGTTGGTTCTAGACCACCAACTCCAACAGACTCCCACTTGGACTAGAGCCAACTGCTAACAACCTTTAACCCGCTAGCTCTCACATGATATTCATGCTTCTGCTGAGATAGACCTTTAGTCATGGGGTCCTCCACGTTCTCTTCCGTGGACACTCTGCTCACTACAACTTCACCCCTTTGATAGAAATCCCTCAAGAGGTGATACTTCCGGAGTATGTGCTTTGTCCGTTGATGTGACCTTGGTTCTTTTGCAAGAACCACCGCTGCAGTATTATCACAATACAATGTAATGGGATCTTTAGTGCTAGGCACCACATCAAGCTCCTGGACAAAGTTCCGAATCCAAACGGCTTCTTTGGCTGCATCAGAAGCCGCTATATACTCAGACTCCGCTGTAGAATCGGCGACAACTGGCTGCTTTGAACTCTTCCAGCTCACAGCTCCTCCATTGAGACAGAAAACATATCCAGATTGCGACTTCAGATCATTCTGATCTGTTTGAAAACCAGCATCAGAATACCCTCTGATGACAAGCTCCTCGTCTCCTCCATACACCAGGAACATATCCTTAGTTCTTCTCAGATACTTAAGGATAGTCTTAACAGCAGTCCAATGCTGTTCTCCTGGATCTGCTTGATATCTGCCTACCATGCTCAGTGCATAGGCAACATCAAGCCTGGTACATAACATGACATACATGATGGATCCTATAGCCGAAGCGTATGAGATCTTGCTCATCCTATCTTTCTCCTGTTGTGTCTGGGGACACATTTTCTTAGAAAGATGTAATCCATGTGACACTGGAACCAATCCCCTCTTGGATTTTTCCATACTAAATCTCTTTAGTATCTGGTCAATGTATGTACCCTGACTTAGTCCAAGCAGCCTCTTGGATCTATCACGAATGATCTTGATCCCTAGAATGTAGGCTGCTTCTCCTAAGTCCTTCATGGAGAAACACTTGTTCAACCTGTCCTTAACTGACTGTAAGGTTGGTACGTCGTTTCCAATAAGCAATATGTCATCAACATATACCACTAGGATGACGACCGCATTCCCATTAAACCGCTTATAAACACATGGCTCACATTCGTTCTTAATGAAACCAAATTCCTTTATGGCTTCATCAAATCGAATGTTCCATGACCTGGATGCTTGCTTTAATCCATAAATGGATTTCTGCAACTTGCAAACCCGTTTGGCTTCACCTGGTGTCACAAACCCTTCTGGTTGTGTCATATAGACATCTTCCTGAAGGTTCCCGTTAAGGAATGCTGTTTTGACATCCATCTGCCAAATCTCGTAGTCATGGTAAGCTACTATGGCAAGTATGATTCTTATGGATTTAAACATGGAAACTGGCGAGAAGGTTTCATCATAGTCAATTCCTTGACGCTGTCTGAATCCTTTAGCCACTAGCCTTGCTTTATAGGTGCTAACTTGACCTTCCATGTCCAGCTTTCTTTTGAATACCCATTTGCATCCAACAGGATTTACATCAACTGGCTCATCGACCAGAACCCAAACTTGGTTCTAATACATGGAATCCATCTCAGAATTCATAGCTTCTAGCCATCTTGCAGCTTCTGATCTTTCTACTGCTTCCTTATAGGAGAGAGGTTCATCATTGTCCAATAATAATGATTCACCATCCTCGGTGACTAGGAAACCAAATCTCTCTGGTTCCCTTACCTCTCTTGATCTCCTACGCAGTACTTGTGTTTCTGGAACCTCTTCCACGGGGACCTGTGGAACTTGTTCCTGTACCAACTCCTGTGTATCTTGAGCATCAACTTCTTCAAAGTCAATCTTGCTCCCACTATCCTTCTTGAGGATGTGATCCCTCTCAAGAAAGACGGCTTGTCTGGCGACATTCAATTTCTTGTCTTGGGGGTTATATAGGTAATATCCTTTTGTTTTCTTGGGATATCCTATAAAGATACACTTCGTGCCCCAGGGTGCTAGTTTGTTGCCTGAGAAGGCCTTAATAAACGCCTCGCATCCCCATACACGTGTGTGCGACAAAGTGGGTTTCCTTCCATTCCATAACTCAGATGGAATTCCATTTGCCGCCTTAGTCGGTACTCGGTTTAATGTGTATGCTGTAGTTTGTAATGCATATCCCCAAAAGGATAATGGAAGATCCGCATGACTCATCATCGACCTCACCATGTCCAACAAAGTGCGGTTCCTCCTTTCACTAACACCATTCCACTGTGGTGTATAAGGAGGAGTGAGCTGAGATAGAATCCCAGACTCCCGTAGAAGATCGATGAACTCTTGGTTCAGATATTCTCCACCTCGATCCGATCAAAGCTTCTTTATCTTCTTACCAAGTTGATTCTCTACTTAATTCTTGAATTCCTTAAATTTATCTAAGGACTCTGACTTATAACTCATTAAGTAGACATAGCCATATCTACTCAAATCATCAGTAAAAGTAATAAAGTAAGAATATCCACCTCTAGCTTCTACTGGAAATGGTCCACACACATCTATGTGTACCAATCCTAGAAGCTCTGTGGCCCTTTCACCTTGTCCACCAAAAGGCGGCTTGGTCATTTTTCCTTGTAAACAAGCGTGACATCTATCAAGTGGTTTTAGCTCAGTAGAGTCTAAATAGCCATCTTGGTAGAGCTTTGTCAAGCGCTTCTCGTTCACATGACCAAGACGGTGATGCCATAACTGGGTGATGTATGAGTCATGTGAGTTTGTTTCGTTATCGATTGCCAACACTTGGTTTTCGTAATTTAATACATACAAACCATTATTTAAATGTGCCATACCATAACATACGTTGTTCTTATAAAAGAGACAACCCTTATTTCCAAACTTGAAAATAAATCCATCCATATCCAAACAAGATATAGAAATTATGTTCTTGGTAACACTAGACACAAAATAACAGTTTTGTAAAACCAAAATCATGCCAGTTGGCAATGAGAGGTGATAGTCGCCAATAGCCAACGCAGCCAGCCTTGCGCCATTGGCAGCTCGAAGATCCACCTCTCCTTTGACGATCTTTCTAAATCTACTTGGTTCCTGCATTTGAATACAGATGTGAGCCCCACAAGCTGTATCTAATACCCAATGTGTAAAAATAGAAAGATTGCACTCGATAACAAACACACCTTTAGCATCCCCACGCTTCTGGGTGCAGTTCCTCTTCTAGTGGCCCTGCTTGCCACATGCAAAACACACTGCTTCCCGTTCCTTTCCCTGCCTCTGGATCTTCCCCTTCTTGGAGGGACGGTGCTCGGGGGTTTCAGACCATTTATAAGTCTTTGGCCCCTTTGCCTTGTCCTTCCTTTTCTTGTTCACCATAAGGACCGCAGGTTTGTCACGCCCCATGTCCTTATCTACCTGGCGAATCAAGGTCAGAAGCTTCGATAGACTCTTCTCATTGACGCTCATGTTATAGTTGACAATGAAGCTAGGGAAGGTCTTGGGCATTGATGATAGGATGAGATCTGTACGCAACTCATCTGGGAATTTAATCCCTAAGATGTCCAAGCGTTCAATGTAGCCAATAAGCTTGACCACATGAGGCCCAGCTGACGCAGACTCTCCAAGCTTCGTGGTAAACAAAGCATTGGAGATCTCATACCTCTCCTGTCTCACCTTCTCTTGGTAGAGATCTTTAAGGTGAGACATCATGCTATACGCATCCATGTTTTCATGTTGCTTCAAGAGCTCATTAGACATGACCGATAGCATGAAACACTGGACATCTGTGGCATCATCCATGTGTTTCATGTAGAGAGATAATTCCTCATCACTAGCCTCTTTCCCAGGCGCAACTGGAACAGGCTCTTCCAGCACATATAATTTCCTTTCGTGGTGAAGGACGACGCGTAAACGCCTCTGCCACTCTTGGAAATTGGTGCCGGTGAGAAGGTTTTCTTTTTCGAGTATGGTGCACAATGATATGTTTGAAGTCATTTTCTTGTCATTTCTACAATTTAAGATGAGCAAAGGTTTAGTACTTTATTATAAAAATTGAGACAAATAAATAAATTAATACTTATTAGTCTCCCACTATTTTATCGAAATCCAATAGCCCTCACCATTGACTTCGGAATATTCTATTGCGTGAATATTCTAGTGGCAAGGATCCATATTGCCCTTCGCATTACCCCAACTAGGGTTGGTCAAGCAACTTGAAGGGTTTTAGGTAGGCATTCCAAATGCTAACTGCATTAACTCGCAGTTCCTTGATCCGCTGAGTGGACTCCCCAATCCTGAAATCCTTTTTGGATTTCCTCAACCTTTGCCTCTTGGTCACACCAAGTCCTGCTGTGGCAGTCAACCCTTGATGCGAACCAAGTCAAGTCAACCCAAAACCTTGAATTATAATTCCCCGATAATTGAAAGCACCCCAACTAGGGTTGGTCAAGCACTTTGAACTATGGTTCGATTCTAACCAAGATTATGGAAGGCTATGCCGACTTAATATTTATTTTGAGGGATTTTATCCTTATACATAAATTGCCATTTTATTATCTTTGATTACATGCTTGTTAATATTAAGTGGGATATACTTAAGTGATTAACCATGTCTAAGATAATATTTATGTATAATCCAATTTTATTTTAGTTCCATCTTGCATGCTCGTTTAATTCATTAATTGTGTGATCGTGACAACACACCCACAATAAATAAACCATGCAACTGACAGAAATAAAATAAATGGTATGATCATGAGCTTTTCTATTGGTTAGTTTATCTAGCGGTTGATAAACTAACCCAAGACCTAGGGGAAAAACACCTTGAACCTTTCGGGTTCGTGTTTACAGCTTTCCACCTGTCCACCTTTGTATTTCCTTGGATTGGTTTCATCTTGGCTCCTGACTTGAGCCGCCTCCACTAGCTTGGGAGCTCCATCAATTACATATGCATTTATCTCACATGCAGGTGAGGGGAAAAAAGGGGTTTTTACATAAAAGAATCCTTGGGCGCGCAGGCCCTACATATTAATGAGGAGATGGCTCGCAGGCCAACAAATTTAATTTAAATAAATAAATTAAAAGAAACTATTCACATACAAAGGTCTCGGTCTAGCTCATGATCATCCATACATGCAACGATATTTACGCATAAATAAAACTAGCATTCAATTCTTTAATCGTTCTTGTTTAAGATAAATCACGCTCGAATCAATTAATTATCTTTAATTAATCAATCCTTTTATCTTAAATCCCTTTTCTGAATTTCCTTGAGATTCTCATCCATCATAATTTTAAACAAATAAATTCATTTAAAATTATCCTTGTACACAACTTGTACCTTGGAGGCAACCCGGCGAATTCCCATTTATTACGCAGATGTTAAATTAAACACATATATATAAAACACCTATCACGTGTTGTGCCTCAGCTTTACGCCTGCACCATGGTACACGTCTCAAGGGTTTGTATAATATAATAATAAATTTTAATAAATCTGCGTAATTTGGGTGAGTACACGGCGTGTAGTTCCGACTACACGGTGTGTACTTTTTCTTCACCGTCCATCCGAAGTACACGCCCAAGGATAGGGCGTGTTAATGTACTTCGGAAATTTTCGGAGTACACGACGTGTACAGTGGGACACACGCAGTGAAGTTTCCGCGTTACACGGTTTCCAGCCGGGCAGGCTATGTACGGAGTACACGACCCAACCCTAACCCGAAGGGACTACACGTCGTGTTCATCGGACCACACGGCATGTATTCTGGAAACCGTGTGCCACCTGTTTCTGATCAACACACGATGTCTTAAATTCTTAGAAAGAATCCAATACACGGCCTGATTTGGCGGATCAGTCAATGCATTGAACCTAGACTACACGGTGTGTACTTCCGAATACACGCCGTGTATTCTGGTGTTATACGACCAGAAACATTTGGATCCTCCGGATGAGTTCCTCTATTTTATTTTAATCAAAATTAAAAGAAAAATCTGTTTCTGTGAAGTGAACGAGAAACGATAAAGGAGGAACAGATCTCGATATTCAGATTTCCAGAACGATTAAACATGAATTGAAATAACTAAATTATTAAATGCGTAAATCACCAACAAAAAACTAAATAATTATAACCAACGATATGACCCCCTCTGATACCACTTGTAGGTTCCAGGCGCAGTGGAAGCGCGTTGGTGGGTTTGCCCAACTTAATTTTTCGTTAAACAATGTTCAATCCGAGATCCGTCACGATATAAAACGCCGAATCTTCGGAATAGAATGAAGAACGAAAAGAAAAGATGAGTCCCGAAACCCTTGAGGAGGATCATCATATGTTTATTATAATTAATTTAATTAATGCATAAGAATTACCTCGTTGGAATTCTTTCTTCGTTGATGTGTCCGGTCACGATTCGGTGATCCGTCGTTGCGTCGTAGAATCCAAGTGTAGGATTCCTCTAGCGGTAATCCACACGTGTGTCACGTATCTCCGGACTTTGCTGAAGAGATCTCCGGGTGCTAGCGCGGAAGAACCTTCGCTTGCGATGTCCGCCTTCGACCGCCTTGATCCGTTGGAGGATCTTGCTCTCGTAACTTGAGGGCGTTCTTAGTGGAAAGGGAATTCTCTCTTGGCTTGAGAGTATTTCCAAATCCGTTGTGCACAACAATGGCTCACAAAAAATGTTGGGGTTGCGAGGATATTTATAATCAGGTTTGAGGTTAATAGAGTTATGACAATAAATAAACGCGTTACGTGTTTTATTTATTTCATTAACTCTTATTGAAAACCCCCATGTCGAATTATTAATTCCTTGACATGCGCCCACGCTGATTATAATAAATATCATTTAATAAAACAATATTAAATCCTCAAAATCCCAATTGGAAAAACTACACGGCGTGTAATAATTAATACACGACGTGTACTTGTTTTCCATAAAACTACACAGCGTGTATATTTAATATACACGGCGTGTACTTTTATTTTCCATTTTTCTCCACCACATTTATTAGACCTTGAGTAATGACTATTTATTTCTTAAATAAATGTAACTGCATTACTCACTAATAAATATATTATTTTATCCACAGTATATTCTCTCAAATTACTAGTGTCAAAATAAATGTGATCAGACATCCTTAAATTATTATTAAACCACAGTCGGGAATAATATTTATTTAACTTGTTAAATTAATATTTAACTGAGATACATGGACACACTTAGTGTGTGACCCTCTAGGCCTCTTTCTCAGTGGCATTAGGCTGAGCCTGTCTAAAGTCCAAGGTTAGCATCTAGCAACACGCCAAGGCACCCATAGAGAAAGAAGTTAACGCCGCAATGACGTGTCACCTCCTACGAACGCTTACCGTGTAATATAATCCCTTTGTCTCGATATCTCCAATCAAGCGGGTTGCATGCTAGTGCCATCAACCCATGTCCTTGATTATTCTTTCTTTGACTTCCCAGAATTGAACTTGCCCATACCTTACCATGGCCATGGATTTATTTAGGCTATATCAATTCCATCAAAGGGCCTGAGATATCTACTTCCGTTATGGAACGGAAGGGACAAATCCTTTCTCGCATTATCTATTAATGCGGTATTACTCGTGACGCACCCAACGTATCCTACCTCGCTGCGAACAGTGTGTCGTCACAGTTTTCGCCAATACATCTAAGTGCGCGAGTTGTAATACCCATTAATAATAATCTTAAAGTCTAAGGATTAATACACACGTCCGTAGATAGGAACATCCAATGACACTATGAAATGTGGATTTCCTACTGGAGGGTCTCGTTCTCATAATATCCTCCTGGATATTACCAAGGGCGCACACCATGAGAAGGTGCCTCAAAGTTTTATGAGTCCTCACCCCTAATGACCTGTATTATTTGTGTCCCTCAAATAATATCATCCGGCCATAGAGCATACATTCAAGAACAGTGTTATGGCACTTTCAGGTTCTCATCATAGAAGGGATCTGCTACGACCCTTTAATGCAACAGCTGTCCTTAGGAAATTATCACATGACATGTCACACAGAAGAACAATCAAGATGTGATAAAGATTTTATTTAATGAATAAAGTACAAAGTAGTTGGTTCTAGACAACCAACTCTAACAGGAACCTACTAATAATGAACTGGTTAATTCAAGATAGATTAAAGAAATGACTGTTTGATAAAAGATAATGCCTGATAGGGTTTTGAGTTACCCTATTACTTGTAAGGTAGAGTGTTTTGTGCTTTGGAGCCATGAGTTTTCATTATCTATGAAGGTCATATGCATTGTTTAAGGGACAAGAGCCCAATTGATATGATGTTGTTTCCTGCTGCTTGTGTTGTAATGTGAGCCTGGATGACTGTTGTAATATGTGGGGGTAGGTAGGCCCATTGGTTGTGGTAGCAGTTGACGCCTAGAGTGACAAGATGCCTCAGTTTATGCATGTGGATGTTGGGGAGGACACCAGAGGTTATGAAACGGGTTGGATATGAATGTTGGATGCTTACTGAATCTTGCTGGTTGTTTATCTTCTTTACTTTCTCCACTGCTCAAGGCAGCCGATTTTGCTACCCTCCATCCAAAAAAAGGCGAAGACGCGTGAGGTATGCCATGTGCTTTCTTTGTTTAGCTTCTCGAGGGAGGATGAGTTTGCGCTCCTGCTATGGGTGGAAAAGATTTGACGGGTAGTTCATCTACTCACCGTGTTGATCCCCCTTGTGTTTGGTAGTTTAGAATGTTTTTCTAGAATTTCTGGGAATATAGAAAAGTAATAATGATTTTAATAAATAATTGAATAAATGATGTTAATCTATAGGGTTGGAACTTGGTGTAATGCAATGATGAAGTTAAAATTTAAAGGGACAATAGACTTTGGGTGTGATGTTCATGAAATATAATGTGAAATTGTTAATGGTTAATTAATGTTTAAAGAATTAATTAATGTAAAGTGAAACTGATAAAAAGGAAATGAAGTAACGTAATAAAATTCTTTAAATGGTTTTGTACTTATAGGATACCTAGTCTTAGCGGTGGCAGTTGGGAGTTCGAGAGACGTTAACTGCAGTTGAGTCTAAGACCAGGTTATTCCCATAGTGTAGTTGTGAGCTATAGTATATTCTGTAATTTTTGTGTTTCTATACGGTAGTCCACCCCGTCAGTTAGGGCAACTGACACCCCGATGATTCTAAGCCCTGAGGGGGGGGGGTGTTTTCTCCAACAATTCGGTGGGAGCCTTTGGACCCACTCTCTTATCTTGGTAGTTACTTGGTAGTTACTAGTGCTGGTAGGCACAACAATTAGTTTCCCCCATATATGTGTGTATAGGGATGTAATGACTTGTGGTTATTCACACACATATTCTGGATATAGTTTCCTATGGACTACTATAGGTGTAACGTGTATAGGCTGTGATGACTTGGGGATCCTTACTCGGTGTATGGGCTATAATGACTTGAGGTTTAATGCCCGACGTATGATACCCATTATACGAGCTGTATTGGCTCTCAAAAAACTACCTAGTTACTTTGCTCACGTGGACGTGGTGGTTGTGCTGCATGAGGTGCATGTTGTAGTGCTTCGCCCAGGTGTCTGCGGGCAAACATTTTTAGAGAGAGATGCTTAAGACGTGCGACGTCGGGGAAAAGCGATAGACCAATGGGGAAGTAGTAGTGGGGTACCCTTTATATTCTTTATTATATTATATAATCTTGTATGCGATACTTGGTGAGAGTATCCATGATGGGGCTGAGAACTTAGTATATCTGTTTAGGTGACAAGTTAGTTTCACTTGTTGTTCACTGTGCTTTAGCATACTTTCTTTACTTTTGCACGAGAGGTTCAGGGGAGGATTCTACTAAGTATACTGTTATACTCACCCTATTTATATATAAACTATTTTTTTTCAGGTCATTTGGATCAGGTTGGAGGTCAGGCTGATTACTACTAGCTTGAGGTTGCCGGAGCTGTTCAAGTTTTGTGGTAGCTTCCGTTTTTACTTTATTTTGGTACTTACAGTTTTCCTTTCCAGTTAAAGTAGTTTTTCATGACATTACATATGTGTACTTGAGATCTCTTTTATATTGCAGTCTTTGTTATAGTTGGTTGGTGTATGTCTTATCTCTCTCTTCTGCATGTGTTCTCGTAGAGGGTAATGCCTCTCATTTGTGTGTTTACTATACCCTCAGTGCTAGTCTCTAACTCGGGGCCTATTGGAGGTGGGACTCAGGGGGTCACTATCTCCCTTCTCACATTACTAGCCCAGGAGGGGTACACCTTGTGGGGGGGGGGGGGGTCGTGACAAAGTGGTAACAAAGGTTTGGTTTATGGATTGGATGGAGTTCAGTGTTAGGAACAAGCGAGGTTGCATGAGTTGATAGGGAAACAATGTCAGTCAAGTTTAGCAAGTGATGTAAACACTGGAGACCGACTAAGACATAGACGTTTATCCCCCCCTGTGATCTGATGCATGAACCTTTAAGTTTATAGTGACTACTAAACGAGGCGATACTGGTTGCAGGGTAGAGTCTTAGTAAATGATCATGCATCATTCTTCTTTATGCCTGTGTTTGAATGAGTAGAACTTAGGATATGTTAACCTAAAATTAATAAAAGAAAAAAATTAATTAATTAATGTTCAGTCTTCTATATTCCAGGGTTAGGGGCTCCAACCACTTGTTATTTTGTAGGTATCACTCCAGGTTGACGTCAATGTCAGGTTTGCACAGAAGATGTCTAGCAGGCTGTGCTAGCAGATCACCGCAGATGAGGAGGCCAGAGCGAAGTATTTTGAGGAGGATTTGCATCTAGAGATCCAGTGCCAGGTCACCCCATTTATGCTGAAGACATATCTTGAGGTGATGAAGATGGAAGAGGTCATTGAGAGGTCATTAGGTAGAACCAGATCATCATGAGAGGGGAGTCGTCCGGATTCCTCACGAAGCAGATCCGTGGTTCAAGGTTCTTGCTTTTCAGGGTAGAAGAGTTTCTATTTTGCTGGGGGTAGGTCCCAGCCCTCAACATCTTGTTTCTCTGGGAGTGACAACACTCAGGCATATGCCAAGGGATCAGACACTTATTTTTCTTGTGGAGGACGAGGTCATCAGCAGCGAGAGTGCCCGACCATTCAGAGCGGTCATCATGCACCATGTGTTCCGCTCCAAGTTCCTCTATTGAGGTAGTTCTAGCCGAGGTAGCAGCAGCAGGTTGTACCAACTTTGGATCAACATAGAGTAGATGAGGCACACATAGTACAACCTTAGGATACTCCCCTTACTCATAGAGCAGAGCACGACCGTGGTGGTGGTCGTCATCAGGGTCACAGAGGTCGTGGAGGAGGTCGTGGTCCGCTTCATGCTTTAGCGTTGCCAGCGCCATGCGATCCAGACGTCGTTCGAGGTACCCTTTGCTTGTTTTCTACTTGGGTGTATGCCTTGTTTGATTCAGGAGTGACACACTCCTTCATATCACCCGCCCTTTTCTATGCTTTGGGACTTGAGGTAGAGAGGTTTCCAGTGCCCTTGGCGTTGTCTACGCCAGTTGGAGGTCGAGCTGACTTGTTTGAAGTATGTAGATACTGTGAGATAGTTCTAAGGAAACGGCGCTCTTAGGGAGATTTCCTATGTTTATAGATACAACCATATTATGTCATCCTCGACATGGATTGGTTATATTCGGTGCAAGATATCGTGGATTGCTTCAGGTTACAGGTGGTGTTCTTCAATGCTGATGGAGATCCAGTAGTGTTTGTTGGCAAGCGAGACCCTCAGATGGGTCAGATGGGTGTTTCTTCCTTGTCATCCTTAATGGCTGAGTTAATGCTAAGTTCTTTAGAGGTTCAACAGTTGGCGTTTCCTAGGGTCGTAGAAGAGCACCCTGATGTCTTTCTAGAAAAGGTTGTAGCACTACCCCCTCAACGAGAGATCGAGTTTGGGATCAAGCTACAATTAAGAGCGTCTCTTATATCTATGCCTCTGTATAGGATGACCCCTTCTGAGTTATGGGAGCTATGTATACAACTCTATAGTATGTTACAATGCAGTTTTTTTGGCCGAGTGTGTCACCGTGGGGTGCACCAGTTTTGTTTGTGAAGAAGGCTGATGGTAGTTTGTGGTTGTGTATCGATTATCATCACTTAAATAAAGTGACAGTGAAGAATCGCTATCCCATTCCACAGATTGATGATTTATTCGATCAAATGAAGGGTGAAAGTTGGTTCTCAAAGATCGACTTGTAGTTAAGATATCATCAGATACGTTGTGTATCGATTATCGTCGCTTAAATAAAGTGACAGTGAAGAATCGCTATCTTATTCTACAGATTGATGATTTATTCGATCAACTGAAGGGTGAAAGTTGGTTCTCAAAGATCGACTTGCGGTTAAGATATCATCAGATACGTGTGAAGGATAAGGATATCCTGAAGAATTATTTCTATTGTTGTTATGGGCATTACGAGTTCATTGTAATGCCGTTCGGTGTGATGAATGATCGAGCTGTGTTCATGGGATTGATGAACGCTGTGTTCCGTGAGTTCCTAGATAAGTTTGTGGTGGTTTCCATTG
Source organism: Viscum album (assembly GCA_963277665.1). Classification (NCBI taxonomy): domain Eukaryota; kingdom Viridiplantae; phylum Streptophyta; class Magnoliopsida; order Santalales; family Viscaceae; genus Viscum; species Viscum album. The sequence goes on from OY728166.1 coordinate 482,872,575, forward strand.
ATGACATCCTTGTGTACTCCGCATCTGAGGAGGAGCATGCAGAGCATCTGTATGCCATTTTGGGAGTTCTTTGTCAACAACAACTATTTGGGAAGTTGTCAAAGTGTGAGTTTTGGGATTGAGAAGTTCGTTTCTTGGGGCATGTGGTGTCCCAGCAGGGAGTATCTGTGGATCCGTCGAAGATAGAAGCGATTGTGTCTTGGGAAACACCCAAGATAGTGGCAAAGGTGGGTAGTTTCCTTGGTCCCACAGGCTATTACAGGAGGTTTATAGATGATTTCTCTTGGGTTGCGACTCTTCTGACATCATTGAATAGGAAGGATCAGGCGTTCGTGTGGACTGATTGGTGCTAGAAAGCTTTCGAGTATCTGAAGGAGAAATTGGTCAGTGCTCCGATTCTTTGTATACCATCAGAGGGAGTTCAATTTGATGTTTTCTGCAATGCTTTATATCTGTGGTTAGGCTGTGTTCTAATGCAGCAGAGATCAGTCATTTCTTATAGGTCTCAGTAGATGCATCCTCATGAACGTAACTATGCCACCAATGATCTTGAGTTAGTGACAATGGTGTTTTCTATGAAGTTATGGAGACATTACCTTATTGGCGAGCACTTTATGGTTTTCATCGATCATAAGAGCTTGAGGTATGTTTTCTCTCAGCGTGACTTGAACTGGTGGCATCGTTGATGGATGAAGTTCTTACAGGAATACGACTTCGAAATCTCGTATACACCTGGAAAGGGGAATGTTGTAGCTGATGCGCTGAACATGAAGTCACATAGTGATGCAGTGCATGAATCTGGTGATTCCTGGAGAGTAATGGAGGAACTTTCAGCATTACATCTCGATATGGGAGAAGTTGGGGGCAGATGTTGTCTTTTTTAGATTATGGTGTAGTCATCCCTGGTGTAGCAAGTGGAAGAGTCCCAATTGGGGGATCTAGAGGTGGAGGTTTGGAGAGATCGAGTTATTTGTGGTGAGGACCATGATGGTTGGTCTGAGGATGAACAACACCAAGTGTTGTATCAGGGAAGACTTTTTGTTCCTTTGGTGATGCGTGAGATGGTTCTAAGAGAATTCCATAGTCTGCCTTTATCAGTGCATCTTGGCGTGACAAAGATGTACCGAGACTTGAGGAGTTAGTTTTGGTGGTCTGGGTTGAAACATGCAGTTGCAGAATTTGTGTCTTGATGTTTGGTCTGCTAGAAGGTGAAGGCTGAGCATCGTGTTCCCGGTGGTTTGCTTCAGCCGTTAGATGTTCCTCAATGGAAGAGGGAGGATATCTCGATGGACTTTGTTACCGGTTTACCTCGAGCTCACGTAGTCCATGACGCTATTTGGGTGGTAGTGGATCATTTAATGAAATCATCCCACTTCATAGCGATCAAGGAGTTGAGCTCAATGGAGGTTTTGTCGAGGTAATATTTGGAGGAGGTGGTGAGACTCTATGGAGTCCCGAGGACGATCATTTATGATTGAGATCCTCATTTTAACTATAGGGTGTGGAGAGGTCTCCATCATGATTTCGGTAATAAGCTATTCCTTAACACTTCTTTTCATCCGCAGACGGACGGTCAGACAGAGCGGACCATCCAGACTCTTGAAGACATGTTGCGCTCTTGTTTCCTGGATTTTGGAGGTTCGTGGATGAGACACTTACCCTTGGTGGAGTTTTCTTACAATAATAGTTTTCATTTCACCATTGGTTTGACACCGTTTGGAGCATTGTATGACCGACCTTTCCGTTCTCCATTGTGCTGGACTGGGGTTGGAGAGTCAACAATTCTCAGACCAGAACTAGTGCAGAATACGACAAAGATGGTTCAGGTGATTCGTGAGAGGATGAAGGCAGCGTAGGATCATCAGAAATCATATGTCGATCAAAGGAGGATACCTTTAGAGTTTGATGTTGGGGATAACATGTTTCTGAAGGTGAATCCTCATCGTGGGCAGCGAAGGTTTGGTCATGGGAATAAGCTTTCCCCCCGGTTTGTTGGGCCTTTTGAGGCATTGGATCGTGTTGGAGTTGTGGAGTATCAAGTAGCACTCCCCCCTACAGATGACCAGGGTACATGATTTTTTTCATGTGTCACAAATCCATCATTATATTTATGATGACTCTCACATCATCGATTGGGGAGAGATCGACGTTGTCGATGATGCAACCTTCGAGGAGCGGCCTGTGGAGATTTAGGACTACAAGGAGAAGGTGTTGCGCATGCGTTCTATCCCCTTGGTTCGTGTTTTGTGGGGGCACAGTGGCATGGAGGAGAGTACCTGGGAACACGATTCACAGATACACAATCAGTATCCCGAGCTATTTGATGTTTAACTCTTTCCTTGTGACGATGTTCGTTTTGTGGTTGTAGACCTTTCCTGTCTATGAGATGGATTACTTTTGTTTCTTATTGTGGATTGCTCTCTTTAAGAGGTATCTTTCTCAAGAGAGCGTTTAGAAGCTGGTTTTAGTTGTCATGAGGTGTCGCGTCGTTCTTTTGATGTTTTTGAGTTCTTTTGGTGGTGAGAGCCTTGAGAGGTATCTCAAGGGGTGGTTGTTTGGACAACCCCTTTTCTATTTCCTATTTGGGTTGGTTTTGGTTTCTTGAGGACAAGAAAGCTTTGATAGGTATCTAATGTAAGGGTCTAGATCCACATGGATCTACCCTTTGCATGTTTTCGAAGACCAAGGTGCTCGGAGAAGGCTCAGAGGAAGTCTGGAGGAGTTCGGTCGTGAGAAGCTGGAAACATGGGGGCTACACGACGTGACAAAGGGGTACACGATGTGTACCGTTCGGGTTTCAGAAAAATAAAAGAAGTGCCGAGGTGATGCATTTTTCGGGGTAAGTCTCCTCGAGGTGGTACACGACGTGACGAAGAGGTACACGACGTGACGAAGAGGTACACGTCGTGTACTACCATGTTGCTGGGTGTTTTAAAGACACCCAGCCGCTCGGGTTTTCCAAACCCTACTGCTTGAGAGCACCCCCTCTCGACCCCAGATGACCCGGACGCCTCCCTCTTCAATGTTTGGGGATACCTTCATCTTGGATCGGTTCCCCGCTTCCTTCTTTGATCTTTCTTTAATCCGAGGTAAGATCTACCACTATTCTTTGGTTTTATTTAACCCATTTTATCATGTTTCTCTTTGCCATGCTATGGAGTTTGATCTCCATGGTTCTAAGGGAGTTTATTTTGGTTGTTGTTAATGCAATTGTGCTACGACATCCTTAGGTGGATGCAGTTGTTGCAGGGAAGGCGATCATGATTCGTTGCTTTGATCTGTTCTCGAGCGAAGAACTTCAGAAACCTTTTGTGGTAGGAGATTTATTGCCTCTCTATTATTTTACGTGAAACTATATAGTTATCATATTTTAGCCCTTTGGATTGCAATGGAATTGACCTAATTAAATACTTGAACTGAATTAAATGAATTAGTTTGATCGCATGTTGTTGCTTTGCACTGTGATAACTACTTTCCTCTTGATTTTATAGATTGCGTGATATCTATGCTTTGCTTGTTAGCATGTTGTTCTTGATGAAATTAGTGAAGAACATAAATATGGAATTAATTGATAATTTATTGGCTAAAGATAAAGAGGCATGAAAATGAATTTAGTTGTTTTTGTAATTTTATGTTAATCAAATTGATGCAGTAAACATGTTTAATTATTTGTGATAGCTATGATAGATTTCTGTTTAGGTTTCCCATAGTTGGAACATACTAATAATGAAATGGTTAATTCAAGACGGATTAAAGAACTGGTTGTTTGATAAAAGATAATGCCCCATAGGGTTCTGAGTTACTCTCTTGCTTGTAAGGCCGAGTGCTGTGTGCTTTGGAGCCATGAGTTCTCATTATGTATAAAGGCTGGATGCCTTGTTTAAGGGCCAAGATCCTAATTGATATGATGTTGTTTCCTACTACTTGTGTTGTGATGTGATATAGGATGACTGTTGTGATATGTGGGGGCAGAGAGGCCCATTGGTTGTGGTAGCAGTTGACGCCTAGAGTGGCGAGATGAATCAGTTTATGCATGTGAGTGTTGGGGAGGACACCAGATGTAACATCTCAGGTAAATAAAGAATAAAGAATTTTCATATTTATTAATATTTACGAATTAAATATTAATTTTACTTTAAAGGGGTTTCTATGTTCGATAGCATACCTGATACGCAACAAAGAGTTTCATTGAAATCTTACGTTGCACACTAGTAATAAAATAATATTATTTTAAATGGTAGTTAACACATAGCCGTTGTATTGGCGGGAATGGATAGAAATAACTAAAATATGATTATATATGTTTTTTAAATGATTTTACTTTTATCTAATAAAAGATAAAGGCTTAAAATACGGAAAGAATTCAATTTTAGGCGTATATGCCCTAGTTTTCACTAAAGGTTCACTTATCGCCTTTTGATGGCGAACCATAATTAAATATAGTTTTGTTTACTCTTATACATTCTATTGGACCAAATAAAACTATTCTTTAGAATCAGGACATCAAAATTTACTTTGTGTAAATTTTTGGTATCTTTCCGATAAAGTTCATTTTTAATGAATAGTGTAAAATGTTGTATTTTAATTCAAAACCTCTTCTTAATCTAATTTATTTATATGATTATATTATCTTTTGAATTGGTTTTAAATTGAAATTAGAATATATTTTTACCATTAAATACAATAGTGGTCGTTGGAATTAATTTCACTTTGAAATCAGACTTAAACTAGTGTCAATCTTTTGATACTTATTGTTTCATAAAAAAACGCTTTTTTTCATGACAGCGGGAATTAATTATTAAATTAATTAATGTGACTACTATGTTTTGAATTTTTTAAAATAGACTTCATTTTTGAATTCAGAATATCAAATATAGTTTAGGGTGAAGTTTTGGTATTTTTCTGAAAAACTTCAATTTTTGATGAATAGTGAAACCACTAAGTGGTAGTTAAAGAAACTGATTTTTCATTTAAATGAAACTTTGTCACTTCTGTGATTTGATTTTCAAAAATCCGACATACATGGTTGTAAATAAGAAGTAAAATGTGGTTCAATGGGATTAAAATAATTTTTTGGTGAAGAGTAACTTATTAAGTTTTTAATCGCAATTAGAGGTAATTAGTGTAGTTTAAGGTAAAAATAATATTTTAATAATATGAAATGAACTTGAAACATGCCCTAACCTCATTGTATGTGTCATGGCCGACCAAGAAAATCCAGGGGTCAACTTGGGGACCCCATGGAGCCACTTTGGTTGGGAAATGACATAAATAACTTTTTATTTAATGTAAAAGTAAAAATGTCACAAACATGAGATGTTTTACTAATTTTTTTTTTACATGGGGTTATAAAAATAATATTTTTGACTATAAATATTCATTAGAAATCTAAAAATATTTCCTACATCATGATATTTTTTTTTATAATTTTTAGACATTAAATAAATTAAATTATTTATGACATCATGATGATGCATCGATGACCTCATTAATAATGGATTTAAATAAAATGAAAAGATAATGTAAAATATATGACCTAAACATGTCCAAAACCTATTGTATGGGTATATTTCGAACCCTTATCACCTTATCCTAGAATTATATCAATGTGGGACCTCTTAAATCTGAATATCATTTTAAAATAAAGTGACTTTTCTTTACTTTCCAAGAGTGCCCCTCCTCTCCTCTTATAAAAGGCCCCCACCTCTACCATCTTACCCACACTTCCAAAGCCTTTTCCTCGGACAAACACTGCCCATTTTTTCTCTCCACATCCCTATCTTACTCTTAGAAGCCTCACTTTGGTCAGAAGTCTTCCCAAGGAATCCTTTGAGCTCAAACCAAAGGGAGTTTTCGTTTTCAAGGTAATGTCTTCACTTGAGTCCTTATGTTTTATTTTGCTTCTCCAACCCCTAAACTCTTTTTATTCATTTCTTTTGTAACAAAACCAGTATCTTACATATACTAGGATGTTGTTATAATAATTATTCGAGCTACACTTACACACACCTACATCTAATGGTTAAAGAACATACTGTTTCTGTGGATGACGAATTTCTGCCTCACGAAACGATGATTGTTCAAACACTCATATAACACCTTTAAAGGTGGCCATTAAGATGTCACTATATTTATATATGATATATAATATGTTTATGTTTTCCTTAAGCTTCTTTATTTTTTTATTTATGGCATACCTTTATGGCTTCCATTATGGGTATACGCGATATCTTCATTTTAGGAAGTGCGGACTACAACCCCCTCAAAGTGATTTGATTCGTTAATGCCATACGTGAGACGTATAAAGGTTGGATTTAATGATATTATATATGATGTTATACTGGAATTATAATATACCTCTATATCATTATTATTTCACTCCATTAAAGTATGATATAGAAATGAAATTAGCGTTCATGCGTACGTACGACTTACCGTCTCCATGAACGGTGCATTTCATTTCTTATCCCCAAATGTAATGTACTATTATAGGTACATATTTATAATGGATATATATAATTTATGTTACATATAAATGATGAATATAATTCTGGAATTAAAATATACATACCTCTCATTTAGTTTTAATTCCATTAATATGACATAGAAATGAAAGTAGCGTTCATGCGTACGTACGACTTACCATCTCCATGAACGGTGCATTTCATTTCTTACCTCTAAATGATTATGTAATATTATAAATGAATTTATATGCTGGATATATATGATATATATGTTATCCAAATCAGGAATGTCATTCTAGATATAAAGAACCTTTGACCACACGGACAACATGTAATTGTAAGAAGTCCACTTTCGACTTAAGAACCAAATATCGACAAAACAAACATTATTAACTTAATGATTACATAATGTTTATAACATGGAAATAAGTGATATAAAAGGAATAATAAGCTTGAAAAAGGTTCTTAATAAAGTATAAATTAACTCAAGTTTATTATTCAGGACGTTAAAGAACGATCGAGTCAAGTCGGACCCAAGGTAAGGGACTTCGTCTCAATCTCCTTTCATTGAGGCATATTTCGTTTTATACACAACTTTATTTTATACGGTGTATAAACCCCTTTGACTTTTAATTTTATACAAAAGGAATCTTTTTCTACGAAGCGTTTTACAAAACGAAAAAAAGGAATGTTTCTTTTAACATACGCGGTGACAACGACCTTTTCTGCCACCGCGAGTATTATTTGGTCTTTGGCTTCCTGAACAAGCCGTAAGGTTTTTTTTAAAATGAAATAAATACCATACACTCTTTTATGTATTTTGGTATTGAAAATGGTTTTTATAATGGATTTGTTATGTCAATATATTTAAGTGATATATTGTGATCAAAGTGTGGAAATGTTTTCTTTCCATTATATTTGTTTTATGTCTTATGAATTTTATAATGGTACTTGGACATTTGACGGGTGGTTACGTGATAAAACATATGACGGGTGGTGCCGTGAATACCAGGATGGGTGGTTACGTTATAACCTCCAATGCATTGGGTATGGAATTTGGCTGTATGGCTATTCCATTAAGTATGTATGGAAGCTGGCCGTATGGCTATTCCATTAAGTGATATGTGTGGAAGTAGACCGTATGGTTATTCCACTTAAGTATGTTTATGTCCTAAGTTACCTTTATATGTTATGTGATCTTTTTATGGGTTTTATGGTAATATTTTGGTTACAAAAGGGTAAGTAATGATCTTTTATTCAGTGAAGAGTTTTTACTACTTCAAAAAGGTGAAAACTATTACTTTGATAAAGTATACATGGTTTACTTGTTGTTTTGATAAACTAACAGTTTTCATTCTTTGTGTATCCCTTACTGAGCTCTTTATGCTCACCCCAAGTTTATTTTAAATGTTTTTCATAGGACCTAATGTGGAATAGGGTCAATGATGGGATCAAGGGAAAGTCATGCTATATAAAACTTGGAACTAGACATGTTTCTTTTTAAGAGTTTTTTTTGTTCTATGAAAACTTAGTAGAAGTGTCTACTTTGTAATCTTTTGAGATGTAGTAGTTATGTTCTAAATCTCTAAAACTCTAAACCTAAAAAGATCCTCAATGTGAATTATTCATTTAATTCAATATTAAGAGATGTTTAAGGCCGAGGCCTTATAGTTGGTATCAGAGGTCGGTTTAGACAACTTTAGGAGTTAGAAAATTTTTATATTATGAATTAATTTATGGTATGATTGAAATGATATAGAATTTACAGATTACCATGTTGCTTCGACAAAGATATGTCTGTGTTAAGAATTATTTTTTCATAAAGGAAATAGAGCAGCTTTTCTGGGAAGGCATACAGAGAGAAATGAACTTTCAAATCAGTATCCTGAGATGGTCAGAATCAGAACTAAACAGTTTGTTGTAGTGATGGCTCAGTTGACTCAGGTGAAAAATGTTGATTGTTTTTCTTGATGATATTTTGGTGTTTTCTAAAATTAAAGAGGAGCATGAAAGTCATTTAAGGGTTATCTTGAAAACCTTAAAAGAAAAGAAACTATATGGAAAATTTAGCAAGTGTGAGTTTTGGTTAAAACAAATTTCTTTCCTGGGTCACATTGTTTCAAAAGATGGCATAACTGTTGATCCTGCTAAAACAAAAGTTGTTGAAGAATGGCCAAGACCCACAAATGTAACCGAGATCCATAGTTTTCTTGGTTTGACAGGTTACTACTGAAGGTTTGTTGAAATTTTTTCACGGTTATCTAGTCCAATGACTAAGCTAACTCGGAAGGGTGTTAAGTTTATCTGGACAAAAGAATGGGATGATTTTTTTCAGGAGTTGAAAAGAAGATTGTTGAATGCTCCAGTTTTGGCACTTCCTTCCAGGAATGATGAGTTTGTTATATACCGTGATGCTTCGTTGAAGGGACTTGGCTGTGTCCTTATGCAGAATGATCAGGTAATTGCTTATGCTTCACGTCAGTTGAAAACTCATGAGGTAAATTACCCTACACATGATTTGGAATTAGCTGCTGTGGTTTTTTCTTTAAAAATTGGAGGCATCATTTGTATGGAGTAAAGTGTGAAATATATACTGATCACAAAAGTTTAAAGTATATATTCACTCAGAAAGAATTGAACATGAGACAGAGGAGATGGCTGGAATTAATCAAGGATTATGATTGTACTATTCACTACCATTCGGGAAAAGCAAATAAAGTGGCCGATGCTTTGAGTCGAAAAAGTAATGCTTCATTAACCATGCTACATTTGGAACATGATCCTTTGGTTAAGGATTTGATGAACTTTGGCATAGAAGTTGTTGGTGAAGGATGTTCTTCTGTTTTGTTTCAGGTATCAGTGAAATCTTCTCTATCAGACAGAATCAAGCAAGCACAGAAGCAAGACAGTGAGTTACAGAAAAAGGTAGAGCTGGTTCAGAAGAGTAAGTTTCCTGAATTAAACATTGATAATGATTGTGTTTTGAGGTTTGGGAAGATATTATGTGTGCCTTGTGATTCACAGTTGAAGAATGAGTTGTTATGTGAGGCTCATAGTTCCCCATTTTCAGTTCATCCTGGAAGTACTAAGATGTACAGAGATCTGCGGGAGTATTACTGGTGGGATGGAATGAAAAGGGATATTGCTGATTTTACTGTGAAGTGTTTGACTTGTCAGCAGGTTAAAGCAGAGCGACAGTTACCGAAAGGGATGCTTCAGCCTTTACTAGTGCCAGAGTGGAAATGGGAAAATATATCCATGGACTTTGTTGTGGGATTATCGAGGACATCTCGAGGTAATAATGCAATCTGGGTTATTGTTGATCGCTTGAATAAATCTGCTCATTTCCTTTCTATACGAGATACTTTTTCACTAGATCAACTTTCCCGTTTGTATCTTAAAGAGATAGTTAGGTTACATGGAGTTCCTCTCTCCATTGTGTCCGATCGTGATCCCAGGTTTACTTCTAACTTTTGGAAAGGCCTTCAGAAGTCGTTGGGTACTGGATTAAATTTTAGTACAACTTTTCATCCTCAATTAGATGGGCAGTCAGAACGAACAATTCAGACCTTGGAGGATATGCTACGAGCTTGTTCGATGGATTATCAGGGAAGTTGGGACCAACATCTTTCGTTGGTTGAGTTTTCTTATAATAACAGTTTTCATTCCAGTATACAGATGACACCATTTGAGGCATTATATGGGAAGTGGTGTCGAACTCCAGCATTTTGGGATGAAGTGGGTGAAAGGAAGCTGATGGGACCAGAATTGGTAGAAGAGATGGCAGAAAAAGTTCAATTGATTCAGAAACACATGAGAACAGCTCAGAGCAGGCAGAAGAGTTATGCGGATAACCGGAGGAAGGATTTATCTTTCGAGGTAGGTGATCATGTTTTTCTCAAGGTTTCTCCATGGAAAAGTGTGATGAGATTTGGTAAGAAAGGAAAGCTGAGTCCAAGGTTCATTGGACCATATGAAATTCTGGAGAAAGTTGGATCAGTTGCTTACCGAGTGGCTTTACCTCCGAGTTTATCTCAGGTACAGAATGTTTTTCATGTTTTGATGTTGAGAAAGTATATGCCAGATCCATGTCATGTTTTGATCCCAGAGGTAGTTTAGTTGGAAGAGAATCTCTCTTATGAAGAACAACCAGTCCAGATTCTTGACCGTAGAGAGTAGGTGTTTCGGAATAAGGTAATTCACCAGGTAAAGGTTTTGTGGAAAAACCATATGGTTGAAGATGGAACGTGGAAATCTGAAAATGCTATGAGGGATAAATACCCCCACTTATTTTGATAAGTGAATAAAATTGCGAGGACACAATTCCCAAAAGGGGGGAAGGATGTAACATCCCAGGTAAATAAAGAATAAAGAATTTTCATATTTATTAATATTTACGAATTAAATATTAATTTTACTTTAAAGGGGTTGCTATGTTCGATAGCGTACCCGATACGCAACAAAGAGTTTCATTGAAATCTTACGTTGCACACTAGTAATAAAATAATATTATTTTAAATGGTAGTTAACACATAGCCACTGTATTGGCAGGAATGGATATAAATAACTAAAATATGATTATATATGTTTTTTAAATGTTTTTACTTTTATCTAATAAAATATAAAGGCTTAAAATACGGAAAGAATTCAATTTTAGGCGTATATGCCCTAGTTTTCACTAAAGGTTCACTTATCGCCTTTTGATGGAGAACCGTAATTAAATATAGTTTTGTTTACTCTTATACATTCTATTGTACCAAATAAAACTCTTCTTTAGAATCAGGACATCAAAATTTACTTTGTGTAAATTTTTGGTATCTTTCCGATAAAGTTCATTTTTTAATGAATAGTGTAAAATGTTGTATTTTAATTCAAAACCTCTTTTTAATCTAATTTATTTATATGATTAGATTATCTTTTGAATTGGTTTTAAAGTGAAATTAGAATATATTTTTACCATTAAATCCAATAGTGGTCGTTGGAATTAATTTCACTTTGAAATCGGACTTAAACTAGTGTCAATCTTTTGATACTTATTGTTTCATAAAAACACGCTATTTGTCATGACAATGGGAATTAATTATTAAATTAATTAATGTGACTTCTATGTTTTGAATTTTGTAAAATATACTTCATTTTTGAATTCATAATATCAAATATAGTTTAGGGTGAAGTTTTGGTATTTTTCTGAAAAACTTCAATTTTTGATGAATAGTGAAACCACTAAGTGGTAGTTAAAGAAACTGATTTTTCATTTAAATGAAACTTTGTCACTTCTGTGATTTGATTTTCAAAAATCCGACATACATGGTTGTCATTAAGAAGTAAAATGTGGTTCAATGGGATTAAAATAATTTTTTGGTGAATAGTAACTTATTAAGTTTTTAATCGCGATTAGAGGTAATTAGTGTAGTTTAAGGTAAAAATAATATTTTAATAATATGAAATGAACTTGACACATGTCCTAACCTCATTGCATGTGTCATGGACGACCAAGAAAATCCATGGGTCAACTTGGAGACCCCATGGAGCCACTTTGGTTGGGAAATGACATAAATAACTTTTTATTTAATGTAAAAGTAAAAATGACACAAACATGAGATGTTTTACTAAAAAATTTTTTACATGGGGTTATACAAATCATATTTTTGACTATAAATATTCATTAGAAATCTGAAAAGATTTCCAACATCATGATATTTTTTTATAATTTTTAGACATTAAATAAATTAAATTATTTATGACATCATGATGATGCAACGATGACCTCATTAATAATGGATTTAAATAAAATGAAAAGATAATGTAAAATATATTACCTAAACATGTCCAAAACCTATTGGATGGGTATATTTCGAACCCTTATCACCTTATCCTCAAATTATATTAATGTGGGACCTCTTAAATCCGAATATCATTTTAAAATAAAGTGACTTTTCTTTACTTTCCAAGAGTGCCCCTCCTCTCCTCTTATAAAAGGTCCCCACCTCTACCACCTTACCCACACTTCCAAAGCCTTTGGCTCGGCCAAACACTACCCATTTTGTCTCTCTACATCCCTATCTTACTCTTAGAAGCCTCACTTTGGGCAGAAGTCTTCCCAAGGAAGCCTTTGAGCTCAAACCAAAGGGAGTTTTCGTTTTCAAGGTAATGTCTTCACTTGAGTCCTTTTGTTTTATTTTGCTTCTCCAACCCCCTAAACTCTTTTTATTCATTTCTTTTGTAACAAAACCAGTATCTTAAATATAATAGGATTTTGTTATAATAATGATTCGAGCTACACTTACACACACCTACATCTAATGGTTAAAGAACATACTGTTTCTGTGGATGGAAAATTTCTACCTCACGAAACGATGATTGTTCAAACACTCATATAACACCTTTAAAGGTAGCCATTAAGATGTAACTATATTTATATATGATATATAATATGTTTATGTTTTCCTTAAGCTTCTTTATTTTTTTATTTATGGCATACCTTTATGGCTTCCATTATGGGTATACGCGATATCTTCATTTTAGGAAGTGCGGACTACCGCCCCCTCAAAGTGATTTGATTCGTTAATGCCATACGTGGGACGTATAAAGGATGGATTTAATGATATTATATATGATTTTATACTGGAATTATAATATACCTCTATATCATTATTATTTTACTCCATTAAAGTATGATATAGAAATGAAAGTAGCGTTCATACGTACGTACGACTTACCGTCTCCATAAACGGTGCATTTCATTTCTTATCCCCAAATGTAATGTACTATTATAGGTACATATTTATAATAGATATATATAATGTATGTTACATATAAATGATGAATATAATTCTGGAATTAAAATATACATACCTCTCATTTAGTTTTAATTCCATTAATATGACATAGAAATGAAAGTAACGTTCATGCGTACGTACGGCTTACCGTCTCCATGAACGGTGCATTTCATTTCTTACCTCTAAATGATTATGTAATATTATAAATGAATTTATATGCTGGATATATATGATATATATGATATCCAAATCAGGAATGTCATTATGGATATAAAGAACCTTTGACCACACAAACAACATGTAATTGTAAGAAGTCCACTTTCGACTTAAGAACCAAATATCGACAAAACAAACATTATTAACTTAATGATTACATAATGTTTATAACATGGAAATAAGTGATATAAAAGGAATAATAAGCTTGAAAAAGGTTCTTAAGAAAGTATAAATTAACTCAAGTTTATTATTCAGGACGTTAAAGAACGATCGAGTCAAGTCGGACCCGAGGTAAGGGACTTCGTCTCAATCTCCTTTCATTGAGGCATATTTCGTTTTATACACAACTTTATTTTATACGGTGTATAAACCCCTTTGAATTTTACTTTTATACAAAATGAATCTTTTTCTACAAAGTGTTTTACAAAACGACAAAAAGGAATGTTTCTTTTAACGTACGCGGTGACAACGACCTTTTCCGCTGCCGCAAGTATTATTTGGTCTTTGGCTTCCTGAACAAGACGTAAGTTTTTTTTAAAAATAAAATAAATACCATATACTCTTTTATGCATTTTGGTATTGAAAATGGTTTTTATAATGGATTTGTTATGTCAATATATTTAAGTGATATATTGTGATCAAAGTATGGAAATGTTTTCTTTCCATTATATTTGTTTTATGTCTTATGATTTTTATAATGGTACTTGGACATTTGACGGATGGTTATGTGATAAACCATATGACGGGTGGTGCCGTGAATACCAGGACGGGTGGTTATGTTATAACCTCCAATGCATTGGGTATGGAAGTTGGCCGTATGGCTATTCCATTAAGTATGTATGGAAGCTGGCCGTATGGCTATTCCATTAAGTGATATGTGTGGAAGTCGACCATATGGTTATTCCACTTAAGTATGTTTATGTCCCAAGTTACCTTTATATGTTATGTGATCTTTTTATGGGTTTTATGGTAATCTTTTGGTTACAAAAGGGTAAGTAATGATCTTTTATTCAGTGAAGAGTTTTTACTACTTCATAAAGGTGAAAACTATTACTTTGATAAAGTATACATGATTTTCTTGTTGTTTTGATAAACTAACAGTTTTCATTCTTTGTGTATCCCTTACTGAGCTCTTTATGCTCACCCCAAGTTTTTTTGAAATTTTTTTCACAGGACCTAATGTGTAATAGGGTCAATGATGGGATCAAGGGAAAGTCATGCTATATAAAACTTGGAACTAGACATGTTTCTTTTTAAGAGTTTTTTTTATTCTATGGAAACTTAGTAGAAGTGTCTACTTTGTAATCTTTTGAGATGTAGTAGTTATGTTCTAATTCTCTAAAACTCTAAACCTGAAAAGATCCTCAATGTGAATTATTCATTTAATTCAATATTAAGAGATGTTTAAGGCTGGGGCCTTATACCAGAGGTGATGAAATGAGTTGGATATGAATGTTAGATGCTTACTGAATCTTATTGGTTGTTTATCTTCTTCACTTTCCCCACTGTTCAAGGCAACTGGTTTTGCTACCCTCCTTCCAAAAAGAGGCAAAGACGCGTGGGGTATGCCACGTACTTTCTGTGTTTAGCTTCTCGAGGTAGGTGGGTCTATGGTCCCGATATAGGTAGAAAAGACTTGATGGGTAGTTCATCCACTCACTATGTTGAGCCCCCTTGAGTTTGGTAGCTTAGAATATTTTTCTAGAATTTCTAGGAATATGATAAAGCAATAACGTTGTTAATAAATGACTGATAAATGATCTTAACCCATGGGGTTGAAGCTTGGTGTAATGAAATGATGAGGTTACAATTTAAAGGAACAATGGACTTTGGGTGTGATGCTAATGAAATATAATGTGGAATTTTTAATGGTTAATTAATTTTTAAATAATTCATTAACTTAAAGTAAAACTGATAAAAAGGGAATGAAGTAACGTAATAAAGCTCTGTAAATGGTTGTGTGCTTATATGATACCTAGTCTTGGCAGTGACGCTAAGAGTCCAATAGACGTTAGCTGCAGTTGAGTCTAAGACTAGGTTATGCCCATAGTGTGGTTGTGAGCTATAGTATATTATGTACTTTTTATGATTATATATGCTACTCCGCCCCGTTAGTTAGGGAAACTGACACCCTGGGGATTCTAAGCCTTAAGGGGTGTTTTCCCCAACATTCCAGTGGGAGGATGGATGTCTAACTACCCCTTTTGGGCCCGCTCTCTTCTCTTGGTAGTTACTAGTGCTGGTAGGCACAATGATTAGTTTTCTCCATATATGTGTGTAGAGGGATGTAATGGCCTGTGGTTATTCACACATATATTATGGATATAGTTTCCTATGGACTACTATAGGTGTAATGTGTATAGGCTATGATGGCTTGAGAATCCTTACTCAGTGTATGAGCTATAATGGCTTGAGGTTTAATGCCCGATGTATGATACATGTTATACGAACAATGGTGGATTCTAGAAAATACTTGGTTACTTTGCTTACATGAAGGTGGTCATTGTTTTGCACAAGGTTCATGTTGTGGTGCTTCGCCCAGGTGTCTGCGGGCAAGCCTTTTTTGGAGAGGGATTCTTAGGACATGTGACGTTGGGGCAAAACAACAAACCAGTGAGGAATTAGTAACGGGGTACCCTTGATATTCATTATTATATTATATACTCTTGTATGCGATACTTGGTGAGAGTATCCATGATGAGGCTGAGAACTTAGTATACTTGTTTAGGTGACGAGTTAGTTTCACTTATTGTTCACTGTGCTTTAGCATGCTTTCTTTACTTTTTCATGAGAGGCTCCGAGTAGGATCCTACTGAGTATACTATTATGCCCACCCTACGTATATATAAACTATTTTTAGGTCACTTGGAGAAGGTTGGATATTAGGCTGGTTACTACTAGCTTGGGGTTGTAGGAGCTATTTGGGCTTCGTGGTTGCTGTCGTTTTTACTTTATTTTGGTACTTGCAATTTTCCCTTCCAATTATAATAGTTTTTCATGACATTACATATGTGTACTTGGGATTTCTTTTATATTGCAGTCTGAGTTGGAGTTAGTTGGTTTCTGTCTTATATCTGTCTTTTGTATGTGCTCTCTTAGAGGGTAATGCCTCCTATTTGTGTGTTTACTATACCCTCGGTACTAGTCACTAACTCGGGGCCTACTGGAGGCGGGGCTTGGGGGGTCATTATCTCCCTTCTCACATTGCCAGTCCAGGAGGGGTACACCTTGTGGGGAGGGGGTCGTGACATGCTCTAAGGGTAAGACTATACAACTCATGAGTGATCGACTGCACCCTCCTACACATGAGCTCATTATATGCTGTCTATCCTTCCATCGCTGTAGACACATCACACTCTTCGCCTAATATAGTTAATCTAGGCATGGACTGAAGATAACCAATCCATACTGAGAATGATGTCGTAAGGCCTCGACGCTGCCACCAAGAGGTTCCAACTGAATCTCTTGCCTCCAAGGGTAAGATCACACTATCGGAAAAGATTCTTGATCATTGAGTCTATTCTTGTAGGTGTCTCCAAGAGTAAGGGTCGAGTTAACAGCTCTACCAGGATCTCAAGGTTTCACACAAGACATGTGGTGAGGAAATAATGACCAGAACCTGTGTCTATAAGTACACCAACTAAGGTAGAAAAGATGCATATCATACCTCAGATCATTCCTGGATTCCCTGGGTCGTATGCCTTGACAACATGTAGCTACCCCACCCCTGTCCCCCAGCTCCCTGAGCCTAGTGCGAACCTCCTGGGGGTGGTGGTTGAAGTAGGTCAAAATGCATGCCACCTCTTGTAGGTCTCCCTGCTCCTCTTCTATGTTCGTCGCCTAGAGGGTCTGCCTACTCCACTCTATGCCTCTACCTCGGTGGTTGATCCACCGCCTCCCTTTCAGCAGTTAAACGGGTTGGTCAATCTCTATAGATATTTCCCCTACCGTTGCACGAGTAGAATCACCTCTCCCCAGGCTGACTAGATCCATCCTGAGATCCCTAGACCACAGATCCCTTGTCTTGGGTCCTCCTATGATGTCTCTCATGTCCCGATTCCTATGCCTGATGTCGGTTCCCGACTGCCGAGGTCTCTACACCTGTCTTCCTACTGCTAACTACCATTGGATGTCTCTACTTAGCCAAGAAGCTCTCGACCACCAAAGATCTCTTAAGCACTCTTTCATAAGTTGAAATTCATAGAGGTGCAACACTAGCTCGGATGTACCATCGTAGACCTCGTTCGAAGGTCCAAGCTCTGAAGTACTGATCCCTGACCATATCTATTGAGTACCTAGCGAGGTTGGTGAACCTCAATGAATAGTCTTCCACCGTTAAGCTTCCCTATTGGAGTTGAAGAAGCTCCTTGATGCACACTACTCTCAGCGTAATCGAAGAGAACTCCTCCCTAAAGAGTCTCTCAAACTCTTTCCACGAAAGAGTCTCCTCGTCGTGAGTCTGCATGGTCAAACTCCACCATCATCCCGCCGAACCCTGAAGAAGGATCGCTCCTAGGATCACCATCTGGTCTGCTAGTGTCCTCACTAGACAGAAAACTCTGGTCACCGTCTCAAGCCAGTCCTTAGCTGCCTGAGGGTCGGGCTCACCTCAGAACCTGAGGGGTCTCTGTCTTTGAAACTCATGGATCCCGCTCAGCCTGCGCTCCTTGTCTGCTGGTACTGCAGGTACCACGTGCTGTTCCACCAGTGGTGGTATAGTAGGTGCACCACCTAGAGGTAACATGGAGATTCGTTTCCCCGAAGGTATGTTTTCGGTGTCCTAAATCATTTTTACCCTAAAAAGTATACACCAGTAGGGGTTGATCCATAGAGAATTAAGAAGTTATTTGATCTTTCTTAACTTAGTTTGTATTTTTGTTTTAGCGAAGACTGCTGAATTTAGAGTCGATTTTTGTTGATTGTTTTGGATACAAAAAGAATAATTGGTTTTAAGTTTCTTTTAACAAATTGATTAACAGAATAAAATTAAAATATGGGAAAATTGGTTTTGATGTAAATAAAGATAAAAATGCATTGGGGTTATGGATTTATGAGAAGTTTGATTATTAAATAAAATTTCTTATGAGGTTGTGTTGTTCATAATAACCCAACACTATGGGTTCAATTTGTAATAAAGTTTCCTTGGTCCGGTAAACTTTATATTTAGAGCTGAAGAAACTAAATCCTTGGTCCGGTAGTTAGTGCTTAACAAATCTTTATTTGTCTTATTCCATTTTGAGTCAACAAATACTTTCAATGGTCATGAATTTATTCGTCGGTATTCTACTTTTGAATCCCTGAAAATTCTACCCTTGGCCTGGTACATAATTTCCAATGATAAGATAAAGTGATTTAAGAAGAATAATAAGATATGATTAGAACAAACACATTCATAGCAACTTAATCAAATTACAACTCATCATCTCCCACAACCCCAAAACACTGGGTGTTTAGTTACACATGGAGGTAAAGATAAACACAAGACTCTTGATACCTGATGTGATCATGCTTGGAACTTCGAGGTGAAAATGATTCTTCGGTAGATGGTGGAATGACGACAGAGCATCTCTCCTTTAGAACTTCAACCCTTTCTCCACACAATACTACTACCCACTGCCCTTGGTCCGGAGGCCAAGACCTCCTTTTATAGAAAAACTAAGTGCACGACGTGTGGACAAAGTACACACTGTGTACTGTTGTCAACGTATTTTTACCTTTGTTTTCTCCACTGGTAGGCGGCCTAACACGCCGTCTTTGACTTGGAACATGATGCTGCCTGGTAGGTAAATGTACACGGCATGTAGTGCCGCCATACATGACATGCAGTCTCATTTTTCAGTCACTAAACGCTTCTAGAAATGTATACACGGCGTGTATCAGTGGAACACGACGTGTCTCCTTCAGCCGGCCACATGGGCGTGTAGACTCTTCTCGTCCACCAACTGCTTATAGAATGATATACATGACGTGTATAGTTTGAACATGGCGTGTACCGACTTCTGGTTAATTGGGCATGTACTTGTCCTGGTCAACCCGTGTCTGAGCTTGAATGTACACAGAGTGTATATAAGTACATGCCGTGTAGTTGTAAATTTTTTCTCAGTTCTTCCCTGTTTTGTGTATTCGGCCATAAATCTCCTAGAAATGAACAAGATCACCAAAATCAAAGTATCTATTCCCTAAGCAGTAGGTAATTTCTGAAAACTTGTTCTTATTTTTCAATAGAGTATGTGAAAATGTATACACAAATAGGGTGCATCAAACTCTCCCATAATTGGTCATTTGCTTGCCCTTAATAAAATCTCAGCATCTAATTAAAAGAGTCTATATTTTAAAAGGAAGGAATCTAGTTAATCATAAATATAAATAATAAGTGATGGGAGAAATTCTCAACAAGAATACAAAACAGTTTCAATCCAGGAGATATTCTAATCATGCCTCGTATATAATTCAATTAACTACTTTCATCCTCTTTTAACACATGTTTCAACCTTTCAAAAATAAGCTAGCCACTTGATGATTACCTCACCAAAAATATTCTCAACACTCAAGATGTTTTTAATCAAAGTTATGCTCAATCAAAGATATATACACTCTATCCATAGGTTTTCAAGAAATCTAGTTCTCCACTTTAGAAAATTTGACTTAAAAAATCACGAGGGCTTTTCAATAAGGATCAGATGTTTCTGTGGATAAAGGTTGGTAGGTAAAGATGTGAAAATAAATCTAAGGCTTGAAAGAGGAGGTTAAATTCTTTAAATAAAATTGTATGAAATTCAAAGTTAAACTCAATGTAAAAACATCCTCAACAAGCTTTAT
The DNA here is from genome assembly GCA_963277665.1 of Viscum album. NCBI lineage: Eukaryota > Viridiplantae > Streptophyta > Magnoliopsida > Santalales > Viscaceae > Viscum > Viscum album. The sequence goes on from OY728166.1 coordinate 482,892,853, forward strand.
CAAATAATATCATCACCACCACCTCCTTTAGTTGGGTAAGAGTCACAAACCAATAAGTGAGTATAAGGCCCCTTTTTTTGCACCATTTTTTTAATAAAACATAAAGGGAACCATTCATAATTTCCAAAAATAGAGGTTTGGAACCCTTTTCGCCCCAAATGATCAAGATTCTCTCCCCCATACTTAATTTCTTGACAATTCATGAATTTATACCATGTGTTGCCAATCCCTTCTTTTGAGCTCAAATGAATAATCATGCGAAATCATAAAAGAATTAGGGTAGGAAGAGAAATAGGCTTGTAATATGGATTCCTATAAAGGCTATTCATGGTCTCTAGGGGCTTTACGAAGATAATATGCAGGGTAGGTATCAGGATAAAGGAGTTAAAACAATCTAATGCCTCAATCATTTTAATGTAATTCAATTTTTTTTTCATGTTTTGAAAAGAAAACTTGCAAATTTTGGTAGTTGTGTATATTCTAAGAATCTCTCAAGAAAGAGGGTATTAGAAAGAATATGACAAAGGGTTTAGAATACCTCTCAGGAGTGGGAAAAATAAATAAAGAGATAATCAGGTCATGAATTGAAAATAATTGATTAGTCTGATCAATGTAATTATCCAAGGATTACAAGTTGCAATTTAAATTATATCAGCAATCATTTTAAAATACTTAAGAACCTAAATGAACATGATTTTTTTTTAAAAAATTTCCCCTTCAGTTTTATCATTAAAAATATGATTAACCAAAAATTTCCTCACATATTAAAATATATCTTCTAATAATGATTTCTCCTAGAATGATAAAAAGAGAAAATACTAAAGTGGTCGAGAGACGCCCCCCATACTTAATACCACACGTGGTCCACCAAGTGCTAAAAAAGATGAACAAGTTTAGGTGGGGATACAATAGTGGACCAGACTGAGGGGAAGGATGGAAAGAAGTAAACTAAGAAAGAAAAGTAGATAATGGAAAAAGAAAACTCCCCTCGTTTCTAGGGGAAGAAAAACAGAATGTGATGAAATAGTGCATCCCAAAACGTTCCAGAGTACCTGTGAGGGGGGAAGAAAGAGAATACTTCAAGCATACAGAACAGTCACAGGCACAAGATATCACAAAAATATATATACAATGAAAAACATGTGTCCAAAAACCAGTCAGGGGGTCGCCTCAGAAGAGGCATCATCCAGTAAAAACCAAATGGGAGAGAAGGCTCAGGAGCCGTGGAAACTGGAGGCTCGAAATCTGCACCCGCAAGAGAAGCCGAAGAAGTAGGAGCCGCAGGTGCTGGACTCGGAATGAGAAGCTCAAAATTACTCCTTGGACTGGCAACAACGGTGGCAGCAGTAGTATCAGCAGCAGGGCCCACAATAGATAGGAGAACGAAATCCATGGCCATCGTAGGAAAGGGCGGTGGAGCTGTAGTAGAAGGGCCAAGAACCGAGGCAGAGGCAGGTGGTGGGGGTATTGGAATACTAAGATGCTGAATAATAATCCCCAACATCTGCTCCAGGCAGTCCTGGCAACTGTCGATACGAACCAAGTGCCGCTCCATCATATCGAGGTGGAGGGAAAGGGCGAGACCGACCGAGGGTGCGGGGGTGGGGGGGGGGGTAGGTGATGATATAGAATAAGGAAGGCTAGAAGAAGTGGGGTCAGTAGAAGGGGGGTGGGGTGGGGAAGCTGGAGGGGGTGGGGAAGGAGGAGGAGGGGCATCGACGGGTGCAGGAGGGTCAACAGGTGGGTGGGGTGGAGCCTAGGCAAGGACGCAGGCACCCCCTGCTTTCGGACCAATCCCATGCGAATAATCATGAGATAGTCCATCCGCTGGGGGGAACCTAATGGGTCATGGGGTAGAGAAGGCTCAAAGACCCCGAGGTGGTGGGCAAGGCGGGTGGTGTAAAACCCACCGTTCAAGTTTCCCTGACGACCGATAAACATGGCATGAAAATAGGAGGCGACAAGGTATGGGAGGTCTGGGTAGTCCTGCCGGATGACACAGGTAAGGAGATCCATGTCACGACCGGTCACGACCCCCATATCCTCATGGCGGGGGAAAATAATGGCGCTAAAGCATCGGTGGGTAAAACGAAGGATGGGGTTAGTGATAAGGGTACTCTTGCGAGGTAGGGGTGTAGCGGTGGTCAGGCCCAACAGTCTCCCGCCACATAACAACAAGCTCATAGCGCTTGGGCCTGGTTATGGTAGAAACAGGGGGTGGGGTGATGAGATGAGGATAGAAACTGCACCTTTGGCCGAACTCAGTCATGGTAAGGGAAAAACGTCAGTCGCCTACCTGAAACCAAACCACGAGTACTGCATCACAAGGTGTCTCCCGGTACTCAACTCCGTCGAACTCAAACGAGGCAACAAACTCCAAAAATAAAATGTGAAAAATAGGAGTGCTGACTTGGAAGATAAAAAGTAAGGGAGTATGTCCAAGAAGATCCTCACTCGCCCCAGATACCCAGCTGCTGAGGGACGCTGCTATCTAGATAGCAACCACTCAACGGAATCGGGCGGCGAGAAAAACGCCGAACTCTATCGTGTGCCAAGTCGGTGACTGGGAATACCATGCAAGGGTAAAGAACACCTGCAGGTCACAGCCTAGGTGGAGGTGCAACAGTAGGAGTTGGATCTGGGGGTGGATTGGCTGCAGTGCGTGGAGGCCCGCTTAATGGGGCAGTCGATGTGGGGCCAACAACTACTGAAGGGGGCACAGGAAGTGCGGCGAACGGTGGAGAAGAAACGGTGGTACTCGGAGGCTTCAGACGGGGTGGTGAAGGGGAGGCTGTGCTAGGCCCAGCCTCTACTGAGGCAGTGGGTGGTGGAAGGATGGCCAACGAAGGGAGATCGTATACCAGAGTGTCTGGGTCTGGCTGCGTCGGAGGCCGGAGTCACATCCGACGATAAATGGGCCTCTCACCCTCAGTGGCGGAGGTGGGCCGCTTCCCACGGGAAGGATCACGGTCTGCCATAACCTGAAAGAGAAATAAGAACCAAAAAAAAGAAAAAGAAAAGAAAACAAAACAAAGAAAATGTGATAAAACTGAAAAATAAAAGTACACGACATGTACATCCAGAGTACATGGCGTGTACTGAAAGCTGGGTATCATCCCGTGTTCCTTGGATAAACACACCGAGGGAGCATGGGATAGACCAAGAAAGGATACACGATGTGTACCAAATATACATGCCATGTTCATGCAAAGTAGACATGGTTGTGTATTATTAAATACACGACCACTATTTTATCTGTTCTAATAATACAGTACATGCCGTGTACTGATCCAACACGGCATGTTCATGACCAGAGGAACATGGCTGTGTGTGTGTGTGTGTGTGGGGGGGGGGGGGGGGGGGGCTAGACACGGGATGTCTGAAGGAAATGGAATACATGGCATGTACCGAACACACACGCCATGTACGTGAACATGGGGTGAGAGACCGTGTAAAGTGATACACACGGATGGGCGAAAAGAAATGGCATACACGGCGTGTACCGAACATACACGCCGTGTATATAAAAATGGTGTGTTAGGCCATGTGTAAAAGATACTCGGGCACGATGGGGGAAGGTACACGGTGTGTACCAAACATACACACCGTGTAGTTTCAAATTGAGAATCATCCAGTGTGTGGCCATGTACAAAAGTACACAGTGTGTGTTCTTCATATCGTGACCGTGTACCGCAGAAGCCGAATGGTCGGCTGATCCCGAAATCACCCTAAACGCTTCTAATAACTTGAAAGAGAGGGTGTAGAAGGGCGTACCTGGACCGAGGATCACAATTCAATAGAAATCAGAACCAGAAACACCCAAATTCCAAGGATTTGGGAGGAGGGAGTTCAAGTGTCGTACAAGGGAAGAAAACGGGAAGATGGGGAGCACTGCGCAACACGGGATGAAGCCGGGTGGTCCGTGGCTTATATAGCCAAGGTACATGGTGTGTACATACAGACTACACGCTGTGTATCACAATTTTTAATAATATATTTATATATAGATATATAATTATTATAATAAACTATATAATAATTAATATTAATAATTAAAATAATAAAATTATATATATATATATATATGTATATACATAATTTAAAAATAAAACTATACACGTGATGTATCGGGAAATACACGCCGTGTGTTCTAAAATTGTAAAAAGAGAAGTACAACCTTTGGTCCGGTGCTAGGGGCGAGTTTCGAATCGGCGATCGGCCATTCCGAACGGAAGCCCTCAACCACTGGAGCGAAGGTTGTACTGCTGCTCTAATTTATCACTTATATATAGTTATTGTATACGGCCTATACTACATGGGAAGAAGAAAATGCATGGCGTGTGGTTTTTAATTATACAAGAAGGGGATGAAGCAGAGAGATTAGTTGAGGTCGAACCTGGGTTTTTTTGGATCTAGGGTCGAGACTTTGCCAATCTGCCAACTTCACCTACATGAATTATTTTATATGGAAAAGTATTTAATTTAGTAAGGAAAAATATGGCACACATGACGTATATCGAATGACACGCCGTGTGGTTTTAATAAAAGGAAAAATTATGGAAATGGGGTGGTTGTCAGGATTCGAACCCGGGTCTTGTGGAACCGGGTTATGATCCTGGCCAGCCGATCCATCCCCATCATGGATTTTATTATAAAAAAATATACATATATGTGAAAAATAAATATCACACATTCCGTGTAAGAAAATATAAAAAGGAGGAACCCCGTGCCGAAGGTAGGCTAGGAGGATTCGAACCGGGATGACTCGAATAAACTCCAGTGACCTTACCATCGACACTGAAATCATCTCTGTTTATTAATTTATTAATCAATATATTTATAATAGCTAGAAAAATGAAAAGGGAAAAGTACACGCCATGTATATAGGTGGTACACGATGTGTATCCTCTGGGTTGCCTCCTAGGAAGCGCCTTTGTTTTAGGTCGTTGGATCGACCTACTTACCTTTGCTTACCTGAGCTACATGGTGGACAATGTTCCCACCATGTTGTCTATGTGATGGTAAGCCTTCAACCATTGTCCATTCACCTTGAATGGTTTATTATCCTCTCTAGAAATTTACACCGCTCTATGAGGGAATACTCGTATAACTTGGAATGGTCCCGACCATCGTGACTTTAACTTCCCGGGGAATTAGTGAAGACGAGAGTTAAAGAGAAGTACCTGATCACCAGGTTGGAAATATTTTCGTGAAATCATCCAGTCATGAATGGCTCTCGTCTTCTCCTTGTACAGCTTGGCGTTCTCATACGCCTCTAATCTGATTTCATCAAGTTCTGATAGTTCTAACTTTCGCTTCTCTTCAGCTGCCTTCAGATCAAAATTAGGGGTTTTGATGGATCAGTAGGTTTTGTGTTACAACTCCACTGGTAGATGGCATGGATTTCCATAGATGAGGTGGAATGAGGACATTCCCAGTGGTGCTTTGAAAGCAGTTCGATATGCCCACAAAGCATCATCTAACTTTTTGGACCAGTCTTTCCTCGAAGTGTTTACTGTTTTCTCCAGGATCTGCTTGATCTCACGATTGGAGAGCTCCACTTGTCCACTGAAATGTGGATGATATGGTGTCCCCATTTGATGATTTACTCCATACTTCGACAGTATTCCTCTAATCAGTGTGTTGTCGAAGTGGGTCCCTCTATCGCTGATCAGTACCTACAGAACTCCAAACCTGCTAAAAATATTTTTCTTTAAAATGATCATGACTACCTTGGCTGTGTCGTGTGTTGTAGCAGTGACTTCCACCCATTTGGAGACGTAGTTGACACAGAACAGGATATAAGTGTTCCCAAAAGATGGGGGAAAGGGACCCATGAAATCTATGCCCGAAATGTTGAAAATCTCGACCTCTAGGATTGGGTACTGGGGCATCTCATCTCTACGTCCCACATTACCGGTCCTCTGGCACCAATCGCAACAGGAAACAAAGGATCAAGCATTTTTATGCATAGTGGGACAAAAAAACCCAGATTGCAGGATCTTTGCTATCGTTCGGTCAAGCCCATGATGTCCTCCAACCAGTGAGGCATGACAAAACTCCAAGACACCGTGAACTTCATTCTCCGGGATGCAACAACAGATCACCCCATATGCACAGGATCAGAATAGCAGAGGATCCTCCCAAAAGTACCCTTTCACATCAGAGAAAAATATCTTCCTTTGCTGGAAGGAGAGGTTTGGGTGAACGACACCTGTAACCATAAAATTAGAAAAATTAGCATACCATGGTCTAGGTGTTTCATTAATCGAAAAGAGGTGCTCATTAGGGAAATCCTCCCTGATCTCCCGATCTTCCTCCTTCTCCAAACAAGGCAGCTCTAGGCGGGATAGATGGTCAGCAACAACTTTCTAACTCCCCTTCTTATCTCGAATCTCCAGATCAAATTCTTGTAAGAGGAGTACCCAACAGATCATTCGGGGCTTTGCATATTTCTTGTTCAGTAGGTACTTTAGTGCTGCATGGTCAGTATAAACAATAACTTTAGACAACACTAAGTAAGAACGAAACCTGTCAAATACAAAAACCACTGCAAGCATCTCCTTTTCTGTGGTGGTGTAGTTGATCTGTGCCTTGTTGAGCGTTTTTCTGGAATAATATATAGGTCGGAAAATCTGATCAAGACGCTGGCCCAAGATTTCTCCCACTGCGTAGTCACTGACATCACACATCACCTCAAATTGTTCCCCCCCAGTTGGGAGAAATCATTACTGGAGCTTCCACCAGGCGCTGCTTCAGATGCTCAAAAGCTCTGGCGCATGTCTCATCAAACTCAAATATGGCATCCTTGGTTAGAAGATTGGTGAGGGGCTGGGCTATTTTGGAGATGTCGCGGACAAACCGCCCGTAGAAACCGGCATGCCCCAGGAAGCTGCAGATGGCTCTAACAGAAGTCGGAATAGGTAGTCATGAAATGACTTCTATCTTCGCCGGGTCCACCTATATCCCCTTTATTGAGATTATGTGGCCAAGGACGATGCCAATTTGCACCATGAAATGACACTTTTACCAGTTCAAAACTAGGTTAGTGTTCTTGCATCATTCCAAAACTAGCTCCAGGTGCCGTAAAAAAGTGGCGAATGATTTCCCGTAAACGAAAAAATCATCCATGAATACCTCAAGGATCTGTTCCGCCATGTCATGGAAGATGGCCAACATACAACGCTGGAAGGTGGCGGGGGTATTGCACATGCCAAAAGACATCCTTCGGTAAGCAAGCGTACCATAGGGGCAAGTGAATGTGCTCTTTTCCTGATCCTCTGGAGTAATGGAAATCTGGTTATAGCTTGAATAACCGTCAAGGAAGCAATAGAAGTTGTGCCCTGCTAGTCTCTCTAGCATTTGATCCATGAATGGCAGGGGGAAATGATCCTTCCTTGTGGCATCGTTTAGCTTCTGGTAATCCACACAGACTCGCCAGCCCGTGATAGTGCGTGTAGGGATGATCTCATTCTTTTCATTTGAAATCACAGTGATACCCCCCTTTTTGGGTACCACTTGTAGGGGACTCACCCACATACTATCCGAGATGGGATAGATGATGCCTGCATCCAACAATTTAATCACTTCCTTTTTTACAAATTCCTTCATGGGGGGATTTAGGCGCCGCTATGGTTGTTGAGATTGCTTGACACCTTCTTCAAGTATCACCTTGTGGGTGCAAATGGTAGGGCTGATTCCCTTCAAATCAGCAACTGTCCACCCAATAGCGTGCTTCCGCTATTTCAGAACCTGTAGAAGTGAATCTTCCTACTCCTGTGACAATTCTGAGTTAATTATGACATGAAAAGTTTGATTGGATCCCAAATACCCATACTTTAGAGAATATGGAAGAGACTTCAGTTCGAGTTGAGGTGCCTTCAAAATAGAAGGCACAAGTGGTTGCACCTTTTCCCATTCCAGACTATCAGGAAAAACCATACGTTTCCAATAGTGGCCGCCCTAGCCTTCTAGGAATTGAAAATCTTCTGGTACTTCTTCATCTGGAATTTCTGGAATAATAAAGTTATCTGAAGTAAAAGAATATACCAGATCATCCCCTTTTTCACTCAAACGATCATCCATGGTGGTTATAGCGCAACAATCCTCATGTTCAGACAATGATGCATGTTTGACAACCTTGAGGATATTATAGGAGACTCTTTCGTCTCCTACCCAGAAAATCATCTCTCCTTGGTGCACATCGATTAGTACCTTCCCAGTTTCCAAGAAAGGTCTTCCAAGTATGAGAGGTGCCTCCCGGTCATCCTCCATGTCGAGGATGATGAAATCAGTGGGGAGGATCAACCTACCCACTTTGACCAGTACGTCCTACAATAGTCCCTTCAGATGTTTGATGGATCGATCAGTAAGTTGAAGGGCTACTCGGGTAGGCTTCAAATCATTGAGCCTTAGTGTAACACCCCAAGCTTTCATGATACACTTCTCTTTCAATAATGCAATAGCTTGTATTGTACGCAAGTTTGAGATTCTAACACACCGCGACTAATAAAAATAGCCATTATGAATAGTAATACCCACTTTTTGAAATTATATGTATTTTATATTTCAAAATGGACTTCATTTTTGGATTCAGAATATCGAAATTAGCCTATGTTGAATTTTTTGTATTTTTCTGAGAACTTCCAATTTTTTATGAATAGTGAAAAATACTTAAAAACAACTTTTTTAATCAAAATAATTTATAGTGATAAATTATAATATTGAGTGGTTTTAAAGTGTAATTAGAATATATTTTTACCATTTTATCCAATGGTGGTCATTAGAATTAATTTTACTTTGAAATTGGACATAAACAATTGTCAATCTTTTGATATATATTGTTTCTTAAAAACACGCTATTTGTTGTGACAATGAGAATTAATTATAAAATTAATTAATGAAACTTATATGTTTTGAATTTAGTAAAATAGACATCATTTTTGAATTCGGAATATCAATTATAGCTTAGGGTGAAATTTTGGCATTGTTCTGAAAAACTTCAATTTTTGATGAATAGTGAAACCACTAAGTGGTAGTTAAAAAACTGATTTTTTGGTTTAAATGAAACATTACCACTTCTGTGATTTGATTTTCAAAAATCCGACATACATGGTTGTCATTAGGAAGTAAAATTTGGTTCAATGGGATTAAAATAATCTTTGGTGAATAGTAACTTTTAAGTTTAATTAATCGCGATTAAAGGTAATTAGTGAAATTTAAGGTAAAAATGATATTATAAAAATATGAAAATACCTTTAAACTTGTCCTACCCCTATTGGATGAGTCATGACCGACCAAGAAAATCCATGGGTAAACTTGGGGACCCCATGGAGCCACTTTGGTAGGAAAATGACATTAAAAACTTTTTATTTAATGTTAAAATAAAAATGTCACAAACATGAGTTGTTTTACTAAAACAATTTTTAAATGGGTTTATACAAGTCATATTTTTGACTATAAATATTAATTAGAAATCTAAAAAGATTTCCTACATCATGATAATTTTTTTATAATTTTTAGACATTAAATAAATTAAATTATTTATGACACCATGATGATGCAACGATTACCTCATTAATTAACGATTTAAATAAAATGAAAAGATAATGTAAAATCTAAGACTTACACTTGTCAAAAACCTATTGTATGGGTATATTTCGAACCCTTATCACCTTATCCTTGAAATATATAAGTGTGGGACCTTTAAAATCTGAAACTCATTATATAATAAAGTAACATTTCATTACTTTCCAAGAGTGCCCCTCCTCTCCTCTTATAAAAGGCCCCCACCACTACCACCTTACTCACACCTTCAAAGCCTTTTGGATCCGTCAACCTCTGACAAAATACTCTCTAAACTTCCCTATATTACTCCTAGAAGCCTCACTTTGGGCATAATTCTTCCCAAGTAATCCTTTTGCTCAAATCAAAAAAAGAGTTACCTGATTTTAAGGTAATGTCTCCTCTTATGTTATTTTGTTTTATTTTGCTTCTCCAACCCCCTAATCTCTTTTTATTAATTTATTTTGTAACAAAACCAGTATCCTCAATATACTAGTATATTTTTATAATAAGTATTAGAGCTAAACTTACACACACCTACATCTAATGGTTAAAGAACATACTGTTTCTGTGGATGGTGAATTTCTGCCTCACGAAACGATGATTGTTCAACACTCATATAACACCTTCAAAGGTGGCCATTAAGATGTAACTATATTTATATATGATATATGATATGTTTATGTTTTACTTAAGCTTATGTATTTCTAATTTATTTCATACCATTATGGTTTCCATTATGGCTAAACGCGATTTTTTCATTTTAGAAAGTGCGGACTACCGCCCCCTCAAAGTGATTTGAATCGTTAATGCCATATGTGGGTTGTATAAAGGATGGAGTAAATGATATTATATATGATATTATACTAAAATTATAATATACCTTTATATCATTATTATTTAATTCCATTAAATACGAAATATAAATGAAAGTAGCGTTCATGCGTACGTGCGGCTTACCGTCTCCATGAACGGTGCATTTCATTTCTTACCTATAAATGTTACGTAATATTATGAATGAATGTATATACTGTATATATATGATATATATGATATATAAATCATGAATATAATGCTGGATATAATGGATATTTCACCACATAAACAACTTGTAACTATAAGAAGTTTATTTTTGACTCAAGTACCAAAGATCGACAAAATGACCGTTATTAACTTAAATAATTACATAATGTTCATAACATGGTAATAATTGATATAAAATGAATAATGAACATGTAAAAGGTTCTTAATAAAATAGAAATTAACTCTAGTTTATTATTCAGGAGGTTAAAGAATGATCGAGTCAAGTCGGACACGAGGTAAGGGAACTTCTTAACACAATTTACGTTCTTTGGGTTAATCTCCTACTTTCAAATTATGCCATGATATTATTATGCCTATCTTATATTTGTACTTTATTTATGTGTACTTATAGTGAATACACATAATAGATTTATTTTATTTAAAAAATGATATTTGTAAGGGACTTCGTCTCAATCTCCTTTCATTGAGGCATATTTGGTTTTATACACAACTTTCCTTTATATGGTGTATAAACCCCATTGAATTTTACTTTTATTCAAAAGGAATATTTTTATACAAAGCATTTTTACTAAATGAAAAAAGGAATATTTTTTCTTATGTATGTGGCGACAATGAATTCTCCGCCGCCGTGACTATTATTTGAGTTTCGGCTTCCTCTATAAGCCATAACGTTTTTTTAAATGAAAAATAAATACCATGTTTTACTTTTATTTTATTTTGGTATTGAAAATGCTTTTGATAATTTTTTTATTATATAAATGTGTTGTATTGATATATTGTGATTGAAATGTGGAAATTTTATGTTTCCTTTATGCATGTTTTATTGATACGATTATGTTATGGTTTATGATATGTTTAAACCTGTTCATATGAGGAATACATTGGACTTAATAAGTGACAGGTGGAACCCTCTATAGCTCCTCAATGCATCGGCAGGTCTCATGAGACAAACTAGTGTCTTGGCACGAGGTCTTCACAAAATCTTATTTGTAGTCTTGGCAGAAGGCCTTGGCTACGTGGTTATGATATTCTGGCATTATGCATTACATCATTATGAAATTGGTTATTGATATTTCATGTGATTATTCGACCAGTAGAATATCCATGTGAATAAGTAAATGAAATTATTTCATTTTAATTTTTCCATATTATGTTGAAGTTCATGTTTAAAAGGCTTTTGTTTAGTTATACATTGCCTTAAATGTTTATGTTTATTTATGAAAGCTTCCACTATATTGTTATCCTTACTAAGCATCTGAGCTCACCCCTTTCAATGTTTTAATTTTTCTAGGATGTGAAGATGTATTTTATGAATGACCTGCAGGGATAGTTGGAAGGGGATATGAGTGTGGACTATGGAGACCATGTTATTGTAGTTTTTCACTTTATGATATAATGTAACGTTTATGAATGTATCTAGTGTTTCCAAGGCTACTAAACTAATCGGTCTTTCAAGACTTGATCTTTTGTGATCATGCCAATGTTACGCAATAACGCACCGACTCTGGGTAACTGGGGTCAGGGTATTACAGTTGGTATCAGAGGCAGTTTAGTACTAACCTTGAAATCTAGATTTAGATAAACTCTGATTAGAGCACATAGCCCGAAGATAGACTTTGGGGATTAGTATAAAAGAACTTCCTAGAATTTTGGTATTATAGAGATTTTGTGAGTTTTATGAGAAATACATCCCTGTCTGGATACGAGCAGGTAGAGGCGGCTCTGACACAGATGTACCTAGGGGTAAAACCCGAAAACACCGCTTTGAGCTAGACTCGAACGGGAACTGGTGCACGACAACGGGCCTTGCTGCACTCTTGGTTACGACACTTCCGGGGGATATGATTAGGATAATTATCATTTTCTTTACAAAACATTATGAAGGGATTATGAGTACATACTTCCTCAAAGAAAACATTTTTATGATTATGGATTATATCCATAAATAGTTCAATTTATGTTAAGTGTTTTACAAGTATGGAATTATGTATTTTAATTCATAAACTAATCTAGTTTATGCCATTGTTTAGAAATGGAGCCTATTGGGAGGAATGGAAACCGTATCAATGCACGCACTCCGTTTAGGGATTTCCCTCCTGCTCAAGATAATTATTGTGGAGCTGGAGATACAACTGGTGCCGATCAACTTATTACCATACTGGGACAACTCACTTAGGTTATGAATAATAACCTTACTCATATGGAGCACCCTGATCCGCAACGTGGAGGATCAATGTTAGACCGCTTCATGAGGCAACAACCACCAACATTTAATGGGGGTACAAATCCATTAGTAGATGAGCAATGGATAAACTCCTTAGAGAAAATATTCCATGCCTTGGGGAGTAGCGAAAGGGAGAAGGTTTTCATGGTAGTCTACCGCCTCACTGGAGATGCCGATCAATGGTGGTCACTGATTCAAAACACAAAGAAAGATGAAGAAGTATCAAGTATAGAATGGAGGGAGTTTAAGGAAATTTTCTTAGAAAAATACTTTCCACATGACCATCGAGCAGATATGGAAAGGCAATTTCTGAGACTGAGACAAAAGGAGGATGAGAATGTCACAAAGTATGAGGCCAACTTTACAAGGTTAGCAAGACATGCTGCAGATTATATACGTAACCCAAGAAGTAAGATTGATCGTTTCTTTGATGGGTTAAAACCATTTCTCCATTTAGCTTTAGTATCACAATCCTTCTCATCGTATGAAGATATTGTCTCGTGTGCTATCAAGAAAGAAAAGGAATTCTCTAAGTCTTATGACAACAAAGTAAAGCAAGAGAAGAAGAGAATGGTGGAACAAGAGACATATAAAGGGAAAAAGGGAAAGAAGGATTTTCCATTATGTGATAATTGTGGGAAGAATCACCCCGGTACTTGCCTAAAAGGAATGTGAGTTTGTTATAAATGTGGAGAAAAAGGTCACCAGGCTCGTGATTGCAAGGGAAAGAAAGAGGCTATCAATGTTGAATGCTACAATTGTAGGGAAATGGGGAATTATGCAAATGAATGTCCTAAGCGTCAGGAAAACTTACCTCAGAAAAGGACAAGGGATCAAGGACAATCTTATGCTGTTACTACAGTTGAAGTGGAATAATTAATGTATTGGTGCTTTTGGACTCAAGTATTATATTCTAGTTATAAGAATAATGTGATATATATAAGGATTGTACTGCAGTACTTGTTTTTTTCATTAAGGTTTTAATATGATGAAGGTAATCATATTTTTAGTATGTGACAATAAAAGAAACTTTAATTTTTTTGGGGAATCTGAGGTTACAATTGATTTTGGAATTTAGAGACCTTTTAGAGAAAGTCTGGACGGAGGTATTTTGGATAACTATAAAGGTTAGAATGGGTTAAGTTGAACTTTGGATAGTATTGTTTAAGGTTAAAACATTTCTAAAGATTATTTTTGGAATATTATAATACTATAGTTTTAGGAAAAGGACAACCTGCAGGGTGGGGCATAACCCGTTGCGTCGGACAAAGCTGCAGGAATCGAACCCACAACAATAGTGCGACAGGCCTTTATTACCTACCACTAGCCTACAGGAAGTCCCTGGTTATTACAAAATAGTTTTATTAATCTAAATGGTATGTGTTAATATTTGGAACCTTATACAATTAGGATAAATAGAATATTTTTGAGTTCTGTTACCATTTGGAGTGAAATATGGGTTTGTGGTAAAAATTTATTAAAGAATGAAATTCTACATGACAAGTAAGCATATTTCCTTAATTTCTTAGAAAATCTCTTAAATAAATTCCTCAACATTATGAAAGGTAACTTAAAACAAAAACGTTGCCAGTTAACTTTTCCAACTGGGGATTCAATGACCGTTTAACCAATCACAAGTTTGTGATTTTCTTGTGGTTAACTTTCTCCTAATCCTGTTTTCTATAACTCTCCATCAGACCTTGATGATTTGTTTCTCCTCCATATCCATATTTTCATATAATCCTAGTATGAGCTATCTCGAGTGACCTTTGTACTTCTCTTTCTTTCTTTTAATGTTATATTTTTATTAACCATATTTCCGATGTGGGTTTTCCACAAAGGTATTTTCTATTTTCAACCTTTTATTTTCAAAGAAAAATTTCAAATTGCGAGGACGCAGTTTATTGAAGGAGGGGAGAATGTAAAACCCCAATCTTTCACGATACACTTCTCTTTTAATAATGCAATAGCTTGCATTGTACACAAGTTCGAGATTCTAACACACCGCGACTAATCAAAATAGCCACTATGAATAGTAATACCCACCTTTTGAAATTATATATATTTTATATTTCAAAATGGACTTCATTTTTGGATTCGGAATATCGAAATTATCCTATGTTGAATTTTTGGTATTTTTCTGAGAACTTCCAATTTTTTATGAATAGTGAAAAATACTTAAAAACGACTTTTTTAATAAAAATAATTTATAGTGATAAATTATACTATTGAGTGGTTTTAAAGTCTAATTAGAATATATTTTTACCATTTTATCCAATGGTGGTCATTATAATTAATTTCACTTTGAAATTGGACATAAACAATTGTCAATCTTTTGATATATATTGTTTCTTAAAAACACGCTATTTGTTGTGACAACGGGAATTAATTATAAAATTAATTAATGCAAATTATATGTTTTGAATTTTGTAAAATAGACATCATTTTTGAATTCAGAATATCAATTATAGCTTAGGGTGAAATTTTGGCATTGTTCTGAAAAACTTCAATTTTTGATGAATAGTGAAACCACTAAGTGGTAGTTAAAAAAATGATTTTTTTTCGTTTAAATGAAACATTACCACTTCTGTGATTTGATTTTCAAAAATCCGACATACATGGTTGTCATTAGGAAGTAAAATGTGGTTCAATGGGATTAAAATAATTTTTGGTGAATAGTAACTTTTAAGTTTAATTAATCGCGATTAAAGGTAATTAGTGAAATTTAATGTAAAAATGATATTATAAAAATATGAAAATACCTTTACACTTGTCCTACCCCTATTGGATGAGTCATGACCGACCAAGACAATCCATGGGTCAACTTGGGGACCCCATGGAGCCACTTTGGTAGGAAAATGACATTAAAAACTTTTTATTTAATGTTAAAATAAAAATGTCACAAACATGAGTTGTTTTACTAAAACAATTTTTAAATGGGGTTATACAAGTCATATTTTTGACTATAAATATTCATTATAAATATAAAAAGATTTCCTACATCATGATAATTTTTTATAATTTTTAGACATTAAAGAAATTAAATTATTTATGACACCATGATGATGCAGCGATTACCTCATTAATTAACGATTTAAATAAAATGAAAAGATAATGTAAAATCTAATACTTACACTTGTAAAAAACCTATTGGATGGGTATATTTCGAACCCTTATCACCTTATCCTTGAAATATATAAGTGTGGGACCTTTAAAATCCGAAACTCATTATATAATAAAGTAACATTTCATTACTTTCCAAGAGTGCCCCTCCTCTCCTCTTATAAAAGGCCCCCACCACTACCACCTTACTCACACCTTCAAAGCCTTTTGGCTCGGCCAACCTCTGCCCAAATACTCTCTCAAATTCCCTATATTACTCCTAGAATCCTCACTTTGGGAAGAATTATTCCCAAGTAAGCCTTTGGCTCAAATCAAAAAAAGAGTTACCCAATTTTAAGGTAATGTCTTCTCTTATGTTATTTTGTTTTATTTTGCTTCTCCAACCCCCTAAACTCTTTTTATTCATTTATTTTGTAACAAAAACAGTATCATAAATATACTAGGATTTTTTTATAGTAAGTATTAGAGCTACACTTACACACACCTACATCTAATGGTTAAAGAACATACTGTTTCTGTGGATGGAGAATTTCTGCCTCACGAAACGACGATTGTTCAACACTCATATAACACCTTTAAAGGTGGCCATTAATATGTCACTATATTTATATATGATATATAATATTTTTATGTTTTACTTAATCTTCTTTATTTCTCATTTATGGCATACCATTATGGTTTCCATTATGGGTAAACGCGATATTTTTATTTTAGGAAGTGCGGACTACCGCTCCCTCAAAGTGATTTGAATCGTTAATGCCATATGTGGGTTGTATAAAGGATGGAGTAAATGATATTATATATTATATTATACTAGAATTATAATATAACTTTATATCATTATTATTTCATTCCATTAAATATGAAATATAAATGAAAGTAGCGTTCATGCGTACGTACGGCTTACCGTCTCCATGAACGGTGCATTTCATTTCTTACCTCTAAATGTTACGTAATATTATGAATGAATGTATATACTGGATATATATTATATATATGATATCTAAATCATGAATACAATGCTGGATATAATGGATATTTTACCACATAAACAACTTGTAACTATAAGAAGTTTATTTTTGACTCAAGTACCAAAGATCGACAAAATGACCGTTATTAACTTAAATAATTACATAATGTTCATAACATGGTAATAAGTGATATAAAAGGAATAATGAACATGTAAAATTTTCTTAAGAAAATATAAATTAACTCTAGTTTATTATTCATGAGGTTAAAGAACGATCGAGTCAAGTCGGACATGAGGTAAGGGAACTTCTTAACCCAATTTACGTTCTTTGGGTTAATCTCCTACTTTCAAATTATGTCATGATATTATTATGTCCTATCTTGTATTTGTACTTTCTTTATGTGTACTTATAGTGAATACACATAATAGATTTATTTTATTTAAAAAATGATCTTTGTAAGGGACTTCGTCTCAATCTCCTTTCATTGAGGCATATTTGGTTTTATACACAACTTTACTTTATACGGTGTATAAACCCCATTGACTTTTAATTTTATTAAAAAGGAATCTTTTTATACAAAGCATTTTTACTAAACGACAAAAGGAATGTTTTTTCTTATGTATGCGGCGACAACAACTTCTCCACCGCCATGACTATTATTTGAGTTTCGGCTTCCTCTATAATCCATAACCTTTTTTTTAAATGAAAAATAAATACCATGTTTTACTTTTATTTTATTTTGGTATTGAAAATGATTTTGATAATGTTTTTATTATATCAATGTGTTGTATTGGTATCTTGTGATTGAAATGTGGAAATTTTATTTTTCCTTTATGCATGTTTTATGTGATACGATTATGTTATGGTTTATGATATGTTTAAACCTATTCATATGAGGAATGCATTAGACTTAATAAGTGACGGGTGGAGCCCGCTATAGCTCCTCGATGCATCGGCAGGTCTCATGAGACAAACTAGTGTCTTGGAACGAGGCCTTGACAAAATTTTATTTGTAGTCTTGGCACGAGGCCTTGGCTACGTGGTTATGATAGTCTGGCATTATGCATTCCATCATTATGAAAGTGGTTATTGATATTGCATGTGATTATTCAACCAGTAGAATATCCATGTGAATAAGTAAATGGAATTATTTTATTTTAATTTTTCCATATTATGTTGAAGTTCATGTTTAAAAGGATTTTGTTTAGTTATACATTTCCTTAAATGTTTATGTTTATTTATGAAAACTTCCACTATATTGTTATCCTTACTGAGCATCTGAGCTCACCCCTTTCAATGTTTTAATTTTTCCAGGATGTGAAGAAGTATTTTATGAATGACCTGCAGGGATAGTTGGAAGGGGATATGAGTGTGGACTATGGAGACCATGTTATTGTAGTTTTTCACTTTATGATATAATGTAATGTTTATGAATGTATCTAGTGTTTACAAGGCTACTAAACTAATCGGTCTTTCGAGACTTGATCTTTTGTGATCATACCATTGTTATGCAATAATGCACCGACTCTGGGTAACTGGGGTCGGGGCGTTACACTTAGCTTCTTGAAAACTCCAAGGGGCATGAGGTTTACACTGGCCCCTAAGTTGCAAAGGGCCTTCCCAAACTCGCATGGTCCAATGGTATAGGGAATAGTGAATCTACCTGGATCCTGGAGTTTGGGAGGAATTGAATGCTGGACGACTGCAGAACACTCCCTGGTTAGGGAAATGGTGCCCAGATCTTCCATCTTTCTTCTGTTGGAGAGTATTTCCTTCATGAATTTGGCATAAGTGGAATCTGTTTCAGTGCCTCTGCAAATGGAATATTTATGTGTAGCTTCTTAAATATGTCCATGAATTTGTTGAACTGGTGGTCCAACTTTCTCTTTTTCAATCTCTCTAGGAAGGGTAAGACAGGTTCAAAGGGTTTGAAAACCTCCTTCCCTTTATTTTGCTAAGCCTCCTTCTGTGGGATTTTGTATGAGGAGGGGTCAATATTGGTACCTTCTTCATCAATAGGGGGTGTGGATACACCTAACTGTGCTACTTGGTTCTGTTGGAGCTCTTTTCCACTCCAGATCATGATGACATGGGCCTCCTCCCTCAGGTTCTTCTCCGTGTTGCCCGGTAGAGTACCAGGTTGCCTTCCCAAGAGTTGGTTTTCCAATTGCCAATCTGGTTCTCTAGGCCTCTAATTGAAGCCTATTGATTTTGGAACCTGGTCTCAGCAGTAGATATAAATTTGGTCATGAGATCCTCTAACCATGAGGTGTTCTCCTACTGAGGTGGTTGTTGAATTGGTGGAGGTGGTAGCTGCCGTGGTTGCTGCGAGAGAGGGTTCTGATACCCTTGCTGCTGATAAGGGTCTTGTTGGGGCTATTTCTGCCTCTGGTATTGGTTATAATAAGGAGGCTAGTTGTAGCCGGGCGGTCGCTGGGGCGGAAGATTCTGCTATTGTTGGCCCCAGCCTATGTTCTGTTGATCACGCCATGTCGGGTTCTAGTACTACTGGTACTGGTTGGGCCCTCGATTTTGTGCAACATAACTCACCTCACCTATCGAAGGGCCTCAAGTAGAAGCTGGGAATTCTCCCATGATGTGGTTATCACTACATTCGCTACATGCCAGATGGGTTGCCACACGTACTTGGGACGTGCCCTTCAGATTGAGCGCGTCAATATTCTTGGACACAACGTCAAACTGAGTGGCTAGCATGGTAGTGAAATCAATATTATGCATACCTCGTTTCTGTGTGCCCCGCTTGGAATGACACTAGAATCTGTTGGAAGACATGTCCTCCAGTAGTTCGAAGAGTTCTTTAGGGAATTTCTCATTACCGTACCTCCAGTAGCAGCATCCACCATGAACTTGGTATTAGTTGTCAACCCTCCGTAGAAGGTTTGGAACTGTATCCAAAGTGGAAGTCCGTGGTGTGGGCATTTGCGCAACATCTCCTTGAAGCGCTCCCATGATTCATACAATGATTCCGAGTCATGTTGCTGGAAGTTGTGGATCTCATTGTGCAGCGTCACAATTTTAGAGGGTGGGAAGTATTTGGACAGGAACGCCTGGGCTAGATCCTCCCAGGTGAGGATGGATCGTTGCGACAATCCTTTAATCCATTCTTTCACCTTATCCCTTAGATAGAAGGGGAAAAGGAGAATATAGATGGCATTTGTGGAAACTCCGAGGTAGGGAACATGTCACAGACCTCCAGAAAATTGGAGATATGGGCATTGGGATCCTCATTGGGCAGGCCGACGAATTGAACAGTGTTCTGCATCAACTACATGATAGAAGGCTTGATCTCAAAGTGTTAGTCCTGCACCAGTGGACGAACGATGCCCGTATCAGCTCCGTGGATTGATGGTAAGCCGTAATCCATTAGAGTATGACATGGAGGTGGCTGCTGAGGAAGGGAAACTGACATGAATTGTTGTTCCTTAGGAGTGTAGAACGGCTCCTGACCTTGGTTGAAATATGGCATCCGCTCTGGTTGGAATTGTTGGAGCTGCTGAGGGTTCCAGTTGTCATACGGTCTTAACTACTGTCTAG
Organism: Viscum album; assembly: GCA_963277665.1. NCBI lineage: Eukaryota > Viridiplantae > Streptophyta > Magnoliopsida > Santalales > Viscaceae > Viscum > Viscum album. The sequence continues at coordinate 482,913,334 of OY728166.1, forward strand.
CTCATTGGACAGCAGCTGTATTTCCTTCCTTGTTCTGCGCCATTGGAGTGGTTTGGTTGTGTTTGGCCATGAGTGCTTATTGGCGCCTCAAAAACGTCCACTCAATCTCCGGGTCTGTTGGAAAAAACCCTAACGACTCAGCGTTCTTGGAATGTGTGAGGTAGCCGCTCATACACCTAAAGGCTTTTACAAAACAAAATAAAACACCAAGCGTCAATGAGGAAAGAGAAAGATAAATAGAAATGAGAATAGAAAAGAGATTTTTGTGAATTTATGATTTTTATTTTCACTAAAATTGGACACAAACTTAATTAAAACAAGAATAAAATGAACTTTTCTTTAGTTCCCTGGAAACGGTGCCAAAATTTGGTGAGTTGTTTCACCGAAGGAATGTTTTCGGTGTCCCAAATTATTTTTACCCTAACAAGTATAGCACCAGTAAGGGGTCGATCCACAGGGGATTAAGAAGTTATTTGATCTTTCTTAACTTAGTTTGTATTTTTGTTTTAGCGAAGGCTGCTGAATTTAGAGTCGATTTTTGTTGATTGTTTTGGATACAAAAAGAATAATTGGTTTTAAGTTTCTTTTAACAAATTGCTTAATAGAATAAAAGTAAAATACATGAAAATTGGTTTTGATGTAAATAAATATAGAAATGTGTTGGGGTTATGGATTTATGAGAATTTTGATTATTAAATCAAATTGATTATGAGGTTGTGTTGTTCATAATAACCCAAAAATATAGGTTCAATTTGTAATAAAGTTTCCTTGATCTAGTAAACTTTATATTTAGAGCTAAAGAAACTAACTCCTTGGTCTGGTAGTTAGTGTTTAACAGATCTTTATTTGGATTAGTCCATTTTGAGTTAACTAATACTTCCAATGGTCATGAAATTATTTGTCGGTATTCTTCTTTTGAATCCCTGAAAATACTACCCTTGGTTTGGTACAGAATTTCCAGTGATAAGATGAAGTGATTTAAGAAGAATAAGAAGAGATTATTAGAACAAACACATTCATAGAAACTTAATTCAAATTACAACTCATCATCTCCTACAACCGAAACACATTGGGTGTTTAGGTACACATTGAGGTAAAGATAAACACAAGACTCTTGATACCTAATGTGATCATGCTTGGAACTTCGAGGTGAAAATGATTCTTCGGTAGACGGTGGAATGACGGTAGAGTGTCTCTCCTTTATAACTTCAACCCTTTTCTCCACACAATACTACTACCCACTGCCCTTAGTCCAGAGGCCAAGGCCTCCTTTTATAGAAAAACTAAGTACAGGACGTGTGGACAAAGTACACGCCATGTACTATTGTCAACATGTTTTTGCCTTTGTTTTCTCCGCTGGGAATGAGATTCATGAACCACGACTCAAATCTTTAAGGGAGACTCATACTAGGTAATGAGTTCTGAGGAGGAATCCACAGAAGGAGGAACTGACATCCCATCATCCCGTTTCGGTCAAGGAGAAAATGTCCCTGAATAAGTGACAGATGCTGCCTGCCTTTGGAAAGAGGGAATGTGGGGAAACAGCTGTGCATCCTTGACCGACAGATGCGCACCCTAACGAAGGCGTCAGAAACAATATTTATATGAATCCCATCCAGAGAAGAGGCTTGTAGTGAGATCTCATGACATAAGTTCATAGAGAAAGAGTATACTTGATTAACATCACATAAGTCTTGCGCATGATATGAACAAGATCTTACGCAAAGAGAAAAACCAAACTCACGAAAGATGACTCATGACAGCAGACATGCTGAAGATACTTGCATAGAGTGGGATTGACACAAAGCGCTAGGGGTTCATGCAAAGCACCGGGGGTTCACGCAAGGCACCAGGGGTTCGTGCCAAGGGTTTACGCAAGGTGCTGGGGGTTTGCACCAGGGGTTCAAAAAATGTGCCAGGGGTTCACACAAAGCGCCAGAGGTTTACTCAAGGTGTTTAGGGTTCAGACCAGGGCTTCATGAAAGGCTCCAAGCATTCTAACAAAGCTAAAGGGATTAGTGCAAAGAAACAGGGGTTCGTGCAAGGAACTATGGGTTCAAGCCAAGGGACCAACGCAAGGTGAGACTTGCACAAGGTACCAGGGGTTCACGCCAGAATATCGCGTAAGTGGTTTTGTGCTAGAATCTTGCATAGGGATATTACACTAGAATATGGTGTGTAGAGATACATGCTTACATTGCCATGTGAATAATATCATTATCACATCTGAATTCTGAAAGAGAAGAAGATGATAGAGTATCTTCACTATTAAACAATACTTGTAGAAAAAGGTTATTCACTGATACATTCAAAGCAATGAAAGTGAGACTTGGAATCACTTGAAGATCTTTCCAAAGAAGAGATAATTGCTGTATCTATAGTAAATAGAAGTTTATTCCAGTTTTCTGGAAAGTGGAAGTGTTGCATCAAGGTGTTTTCATAGGAGTGAAGGAGCAACCCAGAAAGATCTTCAACATAGCATATACCTATAGTTGAGGATTCATTCATTAGCAATAATGAATGAACCTACATGTCCATAAGCTGTGAGTGGATCCTTTATAGAGCAGTGATAAAAGGAAGAGGAAGAAAGTGATCCTTTCCACTGGAAGTGAGCCAAAGAAAGAGACATAGTGGGCGACCCTTAGGAAAGTAGTGAGCTAACCCTAAGCCTTGTAAATAGAGTGAGATTGGGAATAGAAGTGATCTAGCCTGAACATCATTATTGGTAGTGGGCCTTAGTGAATTTGGAACAATTGACACATTACCATTGTATGATCCTTGTATGAAGCCTAGTGAGGCTGATCCAAGTAAAAATATCTATATAATTACGCATGATTTATTGCTTTACATTTAGTGTATTATCATCAAATAAAATTGGAAAGGATACGATCAACACTAAAGAGAAAAAAGTGAACCTTATAATAAAGAGATCAAGATCCAGTAGGAAAGGAAGAATTTTGAAAAGAATTTCCATACTCTGATTCACCTCCCCTCTCAGGGTATCTAGGCCCCTTTTGGATCTAACAATTGGTATCATAAGGTAGGTTAACTTTATTGTTTTTTTCTTTGACAAGGTTTAATATACTATTGGCATTAAAGATTCAATTTTCTATTATATTTGTTTGCCATGGAAAAGAGAATAACTACAAATAAGAAGCATAAGTCAGGTGGTATTCCCCAGTGTGGAAGTGTGTACGGAAAAAGTGTGATTCAATTTAAGGAAACCAACAATGTACTAAAGAATGGTTTGGATGAATCAGATAGTGAAAAGATAGACTCATCGAATGATGTTGTAGGAATGAGTGAATAATTTGAAATTCCAAGTGATGTTGAAACTACTGATGATGATGAAATTCCAAGAAGAAAAAAAGTGGAAGTGTTCTATGAAACAAAGGAATTATATGAGATAGTGGATGAAGAAATTAAATATGAAGATATCCAGATCCAATCACTTAAAATTGAGTTCAATAAGATAAAAGGTTTAAATAAAAGGATTATTAATGTGGCTATTTATATGAGGGATAAGAATGATGCCCAAGATAAAGAACTTAAAAAGTTTTCTATAAAGATGGAAAAAATCAAAGCAGATGACAAGGGAAAGAATCTAAAATCAGAAAAAATCAGAATATGAAAGCTAGAAATGATGATCTTGTTATAAAACTATATGAACTAGTTTAGGATAACCAAAGTCTACAATAAAAGAGTTCATAATATGAAGATTATATTGCTCAATTAAAATTTAAAATAAAGGATCCAAGTGACATTGTGGATAAGATCACTTGAGAATTGGAAGATGATATGTGTAGTGGAAATAATCTCAAGAGATAACTTAATACCCAACTTTAATCAAGGGATATTAAGATTAAAAAACCAGGAGAAGAGATAGAATTAGTGAAGAAATAAGTGAAGAAATCTAATGCCAAAGGTAATCCTAAATTGAAGGATGCTTTGCATTTACTATTTGATTATCCTTCGGTAGGTGATAATGAAATGAAAATAAAATATTCTATTTCAAAGGATAAACAAGATCATATTTTCTCATCTCAAAGGTCATATAGTTTGGGAAAACTGGTATTGAATATGATGAACCCTCTCCCTTTCATGACAATATGAGAGTTGTGAACAGTTCCAGAAATAGGAAAAATTCTATAGATTCCAGAAATAGACCTAAAATGGTTTTTATAGGAATTAATGATAGCATGTGCTATTTCTATGGGATTTATGGTCATACATAAAGTTTTTACTCTGAGGATTTGTAATATATTTCATTCTATGAAGATATAAATATTTATAAATCGGAGAATAAGAAGAATCATTTTGAGAAATCTGAAAGAAGAGTCTCTCAGAAAAAAGTATCCATAAAATGCTACTATTGTGGAAGAATGGGACATACCATGAGTATGTGTCAAGAATCCCAGGAGCTCAATGTCATAATAAAAACTCAATCTATATCAATATCTCAACCAATAAATTATCACACAAGGTATGTTTTTAATGGGAGATGTTTTATAAGTTCTAATCATGGGTATTTGGTAAGATATTGTAGCAGGAAGAAAGAAGGTAAGAAAAAGAAACTAAAAAGGATATCCCCAACTCTAGTGGTGTATGATGAGAAATACTACAATGGAATACAAAGTGATGAGTTGAAAAATAGGTTTACAGGCTTAGGGGTATCACAAGGTTCTCAACGAAAGGAATATCAATCATCTCTTCTATTAAACTCACAACAATTCTCTTGGAAAGAACATGAATAACCCTAGAAGAAAAGGTAGGAGATTCTCTAGTTGTGATAAAGAAGAATGTAAATTCAATAGAAGACTCAACCCCAATAAGAAAGGGTATAATGACTCAGATAACTGATAAAAAAATAATAAACAAATAATGACTTGAAAAATTCACATGTCATGCCCCATGGTGAGAAGTGAAGGAAACCTAAAGAGACCTCCAATAGAGGAAGAATCAAGAGCAGATGACAAGTGAAAAGATTCCCGCTCAAATAAAGATTTGTGAAAAATGGAATATTAGTGGAGAATCAAAGAAGAAAATTTATAAAAACGGGCTTCAACCCAAAATTGTAAAAAATGAAATTCCAACAGAATATAAACATCTGTAGAAGAATCAACATGTGGGTAAAGAATGTTTAATCAAACGGCTAGAATAGTTGAAGTTTTATGGACAATTGGAATTAGCACAAAAATAGTACAGTGCATTGAAAGAAAGTATCAAAGGGTTGATCCCTCAGGATCAACTACAATCCTCTTCTTGAGGATTATAGAGGTTCCCCTATCCCTATTTGTATAAATGCTATTAACTGATGTTCAAGTGTTTCAAGTTTAGGGGAATATATGATCCAAGGGAAAGTCAAATAAAAAGATGAAAAGTAGAGATGTGATGTGATCCATAATGTCAACTGATTCAAGTTAGTTACCATAGATGATGAAGAAATCTAGAATAATTCCTTGAAAGGAGTTAATGTTTTCTGAATGCATGAGATATGTGGAAGTAACTGAGTGCAATGGATAGTGACGGAATTATTAACTTTATCACTTGTTTCCTACATAGAGTTTAGGCTCAATAGGTTTAGAGGTTTTTCTGATGTCTCATTGATAAGTGGTAAAATCACCCAATGAAAATCTCATTGAAGATAGCTACAATTGGAATCAAACATGGGAGATTGTTTTGAGACCAATAGACAAGAATGTCATCAGGACTAAATAGGGTTTTCATAATAATATGAATGAATATGATGTTGTTATTTAAAAAAAAAACAATTACTAGTATTCTAAGGGTAACCCCAGATAGAGGGTGTCGATTTTGATGAAACATTTGCACCCTTTTCAAGGCTAGATACAATTAGATTATTCTTGGCCATAACGTTTCAAAGAAAGTTCAATGTTTTCCAGATGTATGTCAAGTTTGCATTTGTTAATGAGGTTTTATAAGAACAAGTTTTTATTGATAAGACATATAGTGGTATTATTCATGAAGATGATAAAAGAGTTTTTCAACTAAATAAGTCATTGTATGGGTTAAAGTAAGCACTAAGAGAATGGTATTCAAGACTAGATCAGTTTTTGAAGAAGCTCGGTTTTCTGTGTGGTGGAGTTGATTACAATTTATATGTCAAAAATGATAGTAATCAAAGGATGATGGTGCTGGTATATTTAGATGATATAATATTTGGTGGTTCAGATAAATCTCAGTGCAACGTTTATAGAATTCATGAAAAGGGATTTTGAAATGTCAATGATTGGTGAACTAATATCTTTTCCTTGGTTTATAGGTGACACAAGGAAAGAATGGAACATTTATTTCTCAATATAAATATACAAAGAATGTTTTGAGAAGATTTGGAATGGATAATTCCAATGAGATGATGAATCCAGTGGCTTCCTAGATGAAGCTGTCATGGGATGATGAAGGAAAAGTGATTAATGTCATAGAATACATGTAGATCATTGGGAGATTCTTGTACTTAACAGTGACACGATCAGATATTTTTTTGACCATGTCAAGTAGCACAATATCAAATTAATCCCAAGGAAACTCACATGATTACAGTGAAAATAATACTTCGGCATATCAAAGGCACAATGGATTTCAGTTTTCTATATAATGAAAAATCTTAGCAAGAATTATTGGTCTATATAGATGCATATTGGACCAGATCAATAGATGATAGAAAATCAACTTCAGGTGGTGCATTATATCTTAGTAGGCAGTGTATTTATTGGTTAATAAAGAAACAATATTTAATTTCATTAATCACTATATAAGATGAATACATTTTAGCCACTCAAGTGTACACATAGTTATTTTGGATGAAGGAGTAGGTTAATGATATGGAAGTTGAAACGAAGTATCCAATTAGAATCTATCATGATAATTCAACTACTATAAATATGAGCAAAAATCTAGTCCATAACTCGAGGAAAAATCACATTGAAATCAAGTATCATTTTATCAAGGAGAAGGTAGAGTAAGGGCTTGTGAAGTTGGAGTATGTGCATACAAAATTACAGGTTGCAAACAATATAAAAAAGGACTTACCCAAATAAGTGTTCTAACAACATCGAATGAATCTCGGAGTCTAGTCGACTCCCCTTACTTGAAAAAGTGTGTATGTGGGACCCCATATCCTTTAGGTATATTGTGTTTTTCCATAATATTCTAATCTATGTTCTTTACCTTGTGACAGACCATGAAGAAGTGACCTTCATGTTCATTGAAAAAGGAGGATAAATTATGCTAGAAAAGGGAAAAGATGTATTAATAAATACAGGGAGATAAGATGATAAGGGGAGTAGTGAAGTGGGGGGATTTTTAAATCTGATGATGCTAGAGATGATCGATCAAAGATTATATATCATGACAATCGAGGTTTATGATGAAATAAGAAGAGAAGAAGAGTGGTTTTGGAATGAAATGAAGTGTTTCATTGATGAAACTTTCATTATACTCTTGTTTCTCACACCTATCATGGCTATGTGGGCTTAGAGTGTATGTTGAGTAAATCTATTATCTCTATCATAATCACAATAAGTGAATTTTTGGAAGATGATGGAATAAGATTTAATGTGGTATCAAAATGTGAAGAGTTTTCAACAAACCCAAAGGGGGATATTGTTAGCCAAAAATCCCTCATGATGGTTCTTTTGGGTTGATTTTTTTTGTTGACAAGGCTTGAGGTTTTTGAAAAATTATGGTTGTCAAGGAAAGAATGAAGAGCTTGCATGAAACTCATAGTTGACTTTGGAACTTACGATGAGTCACAAAAAGAATTAGAGGACAACAACATTCAAAATCATAATATTGCGTGTGATTGAATTTGAGTTTGAGGAGAAGCATGAGTGTTGAACTGATCTTGCAATGTGATCATGCATAACACTCATAGCTGTATTTGGCACTCACGATGGATCATGAAAATAATTGGAAGACAATAAAATTGAAAATCACATGATTGCTCGTGATTGATTTTGAGTCTCGCAGTGAGTTATTTTGAAGCACACCTGATTGTCTTTGGAGCTCACAAAGAGGTATTGCACAACAATAATGAGTTTATTTAGTGTTCATGGAGGGGTCATGCACAACACCAATGATTGTATCTAGATCTTTCACCTATATCTTGTGCAAATCACAAATAGGACTCACGCTCAGAACTCACGAAGCGCATGATTGCCTTTGAGACTTGCACAAATAATGAATATTGATCAGGGAATCGTGGAAAGCATGAATGAAGACTCACACTAGGGACTCGCGCAAAGCACAAATGACAACTAAGGACTCACAGTGTCTTATGGATCACTAGGGGCACATCACATGTCTTTCAGTGACCGTGAACACCTCTAGCCCTCTCCATTTTTATCCCCATTATGTTATCTTTAAAAGGTCAGAGATCATGTGAATTGGCTCAAGTGATATCTATGATATTTACTCTATTTTTCGATGATGCCTCGCATGACCAATATGGTTCATATGGAGAGTGTGCTAGAATGTCATGAAAAATCTATCCGTCTGTCCCTAGAGTACTACAGAGTTTTTTGGACATGCCAGAGGACTTTCGTGTGGCAAGGCGGATTGAGGACTCGTACAAAGTGCGAATGCAGACTCAGGACTCGTGCAAAGTGTGAATGTCGACTAGGGACTCGCACAAATAATAAGTGAAAGTGATGAATGAGGACTCGTGAAAAGTGAAAATGATGATCGAGGACTCGTGGAAAGTGTGAATGTTGAGTAGGGACTCACGCAAAGCATATGTGTGAATGATGATCAAGGACTCACACAAAGTGCAGATGTTGAAAGAGGACTCATGCCCAGATATCACTCAAAGCACATGCATATATCACACCTGGATCTTGTAGAGCACATGATCCAAAAGAGGTGGATGGTTGTCTGTGATTTTTGGAATTAAGGTAGTGGACATTTGCTTATAAATACCCCAATACCCATCCTTAATGATTGATTATGTTTTGCTTAAAATATTGATCTGAAGCTCATCTGGAGAAGAGAATCATGGTGAGATCTTGTGATAGAGGTTTATAGAGAAGGAGTATATGCAATTGATATCACGTAAGTCTTGCACATGATCTGAACAAGGTCTTGCGTAAAGAGTGAAAGAGGACTCGCAAAAGAGGACTCATGACAGCAGACATGCGAAAGAGACTTGCATTGAGTGGGACTCACGCAAAGAACCATAGGTTCGCAAAAAGCACCAAGGGTTCAATAAAGGCACAAGGGGTTCATTTCAGGGGTTCACGCAAGGCACTGGGGGTTCATTCAAGGTGCTAGGGGTTTTCACAAAGCACCGGGGGGGGGGGTTTTACAAGGTGTTGGGGGTTCGTGCGAGGGATTCTCGCAAGGTGCCAAGGGTTCACTCAAGGCGTTAGGTTTTCACGCAAAGTGACAGGGGTTTGCGCAAGGTGACAAGGGTTCATGTGAAGGGAACAATGCAAGGTTAGACTCATGCAAGTTATTAGGGGTTCACGGTAGGATCTTGTGCAAGTGGTTATGTTCTATAATCTCGCACATGGATATTACACTAGAATATTGCGCATGGAGATACAATCTTACATTGCCTATGCATATTATCATTTTCACAACTGAATTTTGAAGGAAAAGAAGATGATAGAGGATTTTCACTATTCGACAATACTTGAAGAAGGAGGTTATTCACAGATTCATTCAAAGCAGTGAAAGTGTGACTTGGAATCACTTGAATATCTTGCCAAAGTAGAGGTAATTGCTATATCTATAGTAAAGAAAAGTCTATTACAGTTTCTTGGAAAGTGAAAGTGTTGCATCGAGGTGTTTTAACTTGTGTGAAGGAGTAAAACATAAAGAGATTCAACAGAGCATCTACCTATAGCCGATGATGCATTTATTAGAAATAATGAATGGACCTACATGTACATAAACTATGTGAGACCTACATGTCCATAAACTATGAGTGGATCCTTTCCAGCGTAGTGAGAAAAGGAAGAGGAAGATGATGATCCTTTCCACTAGTAGTGAGATAGAGAAAGATTCATAAAGAGTGACCCTTGGGAAAGTAGCAAACTGACCCTAAACCTTGTAAATGCAGTGAGCTTGGGCATAGAAGTGATCTAGCCCAAACATCATTATTAGCAGTGCGCCTTAGTGAATTTGGTACAATTGGAACATTGAAATTGTATTCTCTTTGGATGTATCCTAGTGAGGGAAAACCAAGTAAAAATCTCTATGTTCTTGTGCATAATTTATCACTTTACATTCAGTGAATTATCATCAGATAAAATTGGAAAGGATACGATAAACACTAAAGAGAAAACAAAGTGAACCTTATAATAAATAGGTCAAGATCCATTGGGGTAGGAAGTATTTTGAAAATAATATACATACTCTGATTCACCCCCCTCTTAGGGTATCTAGGCCACTTTTTGAACTAACATATTCTCCCATTTAAGAATTTGATACTCTGTGTACAGATAAACCGAGCAATGAAACACAAAAATCAAGTATAAAGAATAAACAGAAATAGAAAATGATAAGAGAGTGGAAGAAGTGGTACTACTCAATCTGAATAGCTTTATATGTTCATAGGTCCTCATATTTTTTTTGAGGATCTCGAATAGATTCTTCAAATAGCTGCTGGAAAATAGATAATCACTGAGTCTAGAAAAATCCTTATATTTTCAGTCTTTTAATGTCTAGAGTTGGATCTATTTTTACACATAGGTTTTCATATACTTTCACGCATGAATAATATCATCTTAATATATAAATATTTAGGTCTAATTTATCTATTGAATAATAATAATTGCAAAATCATGGATCCTTGTACTAAACACTAAATCAAGAAGGTCCGACTTTGTCTTAAATGCATCCATGAAGTGGTTTAGAGATAATGATACTTAAATCCATGTAAAAATATCAAAATTTAATTTCTTAAACTATACGATGGAGTAATTAAATTATAATAATAGAATATGTACAAAAAAGGTATCATACTAGTGGTAGATCCTTACTAATGGTAAATAACCATAGAGGTAGCACAGACCGACAAAAGATCAACTATAGTGGTAGATCATCTAAACTAGCGATATATATTATAAATGGTATATTTGTCTAGCGGTAGATCTAGATAGTGATATATCTAATATAATGGTATATTTTTCTGAAGGTATATCTAAACATAGATAAATTTCTCTACAAAATGATGTACTATCATAAAACATTAATATTATTAGAAATATAACAAACATGATTTTTGATCATTAAAATAATGAGGTGCCAACAATATTTCCCTATTTCAATGATAAAAAATCTTATCATTTCATAACCATGTATACAAAAAATAAGATAAAAATATAGATGCAAATTAAGAATGTTCTACTTTACATCTTTATCAGTAATGTGAAACACTTGAATAATTATATTCTGCCTATTCTGAAAAATGCTAGTCAAGAATACTCCCCCTTTTGGGATTATCAAAAATATAAATAAATAAAAAATAAAAAAAATAAAAAAATATTTATATGGATAAAATAGAGTTGTAATTAGACTCAAAATGTCAAGAATTACGTCAAAAAAGTAATAAAAGTGAAAATACTATCCCTATAAAAGTCTAATCAGAATCAGAATCACTCTCATATTGATGAGATGTAGGGACCAATGAATCTTTCCCTTTTATAGTGATAGGAGGAACATAGGTTGAGGCTAAGGGCGCAGAGGTAGAAGTAGGAAGTTCCATAATCATTACTAGCTGGAGATGCCAGATTGCTTCAACTAGAGACATGCTAAAAGGCTGAAACTGAGAAACCAGAGGTGAAAAAGAAGGCATAGGAGTGAAATCAGTCACATGTATAACTTTAGATTCCACCAATGCAGGCCCAGAGATATAAAAAAAGGCTTCATCAAGTTCAAAAAGTCCATAATTATGTTTCCACTATACTCAATTGCAGTCTTTATTATCCTCCATCAAAAAATTGAGCATAGGGGACAAAACTTTGAGCTGATTCACTTGATATTTGAAGGGCCTAGTTATACGAGGCATCCTTAAATTTTTATCAATAAATTTAAAATTTTAATTGATCTCATGCTTGGTATAAATTCTATAAAGGTAGTATTTTATGGATTTAGTGATAGTATCTCTATCACTTAGATCTTCATTCAAATACTCCCTAACCAATTTATATATGTCATCATCATGGGATTTTATTTTCCAAAGAACCTCATGATGGGATGTAGTGAGATCACCCAAGATAACTTCCTCCCTCACTATAGCTCTGATAATCACTACATTAACTGAAGATATAAGAGGTGGAGCAGTGGAGGTTGAGGCACCATCGGTAGGTAAGGTTTCTAACCTCTTCATAAGGTATGTATGTCTTGTAGAAAAATTAATTCCCACCTCTTCCATGGTGGTCTTGACTTATTCCATATCACTATCCAATCTATTATTCTCAATCTACATTTCTTGAATTTCCAGAACCATCTTAGGATTAACGTGTGAAATGACTAGATCAAAAATTCATATAGTGTCAACTTTACTCAACTTGATTCCTTTAGGATATTTGGATATAATAATCCCACTAACATTTGAAATCATCCTCACTCTAAAAGATTCAAAATCATCATTAGTGAAATATTTATAGGGTAGAGGAGAAATAGGTAGAGGAGAAGGAATCCTCTCAGAACTATGCATGAAAACCTCTTCATTTATAGATTCAATTGTAGGAGAACATGATGGAAAAAATTTCATCAGGCCAACCTCATCAATTTGTTCTACCGAATATACATTTGGATATTTTTCATCAATAGAGATAGAAATTTCACCATACTTAGGTGGACTTCCATAGTGGTCATCATTACTACCACCATCAGAATATGGGTAGGTGATGCCCAATAGTTTTGAACTAGGAGAATGCTCCTCCTTGGATTGAACTTCATCCCCAACTTGGGATAAATCAACTAGTTCATCCTTATGAACCAATTTTTGACTGGAAGATAATGGGGATTAATCCCCCTAAATAGGTGATATAGACTCATATCTAGGAGCAGAATCATGGCTAGAAGGCTGAGTAGAACCAGGTCTATCTTCATATACAAACCTACCTAAAATAGACACAATTGGAGATGGATGTGAATGTTCTCCCTCATCATCATCATCATCATAATCATGTCATTTAGATTCCTCATTTACATTACCATTCCCATTTTTAGATCCCTTAGAACTATATAAGACTTTAACTACTTCCCTTGAGCTTTCATAAGAACCGTCAACTTGTTCTTCACTTGAGACTTTAGTATCTTCTTATTATCCTTCACTTAATAGACTTTATTTAGATGAAAGAGAAATAGAGGGACTAATATCTCTATAGAAGACATATGGGATCTTGAACACATCGGGGTTAGTCCCTTCCTCAGCTAAAATAGCCACTTATTATTCTCTTATTTTAGCTTCTTCTTCTTCCACTTCATTATCTGAGTAAATCACAACATCATCTGGATATAGTCCAGGATCAACTATATCTTTAGGTCCTGTAGGGTGTCACATAGGATTGAAATCCTCATATATATTATCAGTATCCACCACCCATTTATTTAACCACAAATTCCAATTTACCTTTATCCTCTTACAGGTAAAATAGATCAATTAAAAACCACCACACTTTATGTTAGAACCCAGTTCTTCCTTTGAGGTATAGATCTTTCCTTTTTCGGTTTGTACTTAAGAAAAAGGAGGAAAAACAAGCTGAGTTCTAGTTATAGGACTGTTACACAATGTGATTGGGGTTACACGTCGTGTAATCCCAATATACATTGTGTATGGATGTTGGAAATCCTCTTTATGACATGTAAGGCATGTCGACAGAAGAAGTGAAAAACTGCCATATTCATGGTGTGTATTTTCATGTACATGTTGTGTATTTTTCTTTTTTTTTTGGCTAAAACGGGAATTATCCTCGTATTATTCATTTGTACAGAACCCTCACCCAGGTTTTCTCAAATAGCAGTGACAAACAGAGATTTTCCTCCCAATTTATTGTCCGAACTCCGATTCGAACATCATCAGATGCGTTGGAACCCCATCAGTGAGTTATCAATTAATCTTTATCCATTATTTGTGATTTATTCTCCTGATCTAGTTATCAAGGGTTGAACATTTATGCTTGTTTTGTAGATCTAATCTCTTCTAGGTCAAATTAGATGCTGAAATTGGATGAGGAGAGTCATATGAGTACGAGGTAGGTGGTCTTGTGCCTTTCGCTAATTTTCAAGTTGATTATATGTGCTGGAGTACCATGCGCCCATTTTTGGGGCGTCACCTTGAATGAATTTTTCATATTGTCATTTCCTATTATTGTTTAGGAAATTTATTACATGTTTGGAAGCATTTTAATGGATGTTTACCTTTATTAAGGGGCACCCCATGGGTGCATTTCCCTTGGATGACAGTTTATGGATGTTTGGTCTAGGATGGCTCTGAGGCAAGAATTTTTTTCCCTTATTAGGTTGTTTAAAATGAAATTGGTTAAATTAATGATTTTACCACCTGAGATAATTAATGGTTAATCCTTGTGATAGTTTAAATTACATAATAGGCTTTTTATATGATATGTTCCCATGTGATTTGTTTAATGTTGAACCATGTAATAGTTTAATTTACATGTGTTGCTTGATATATGATAAGTACCCATGTGATTTTATAAATTCTAATCCATGTAATAGATTAATTTACACGTTTTTATTATTATGAAAATTGTGCCCATGTGAGTAATTTAAAGGCCAAGCCTTATGAGGTTGGTCCTTGCTTGAGATTATATTGGATGCTTTTGGTTTTGGCCTTTGCATGCCTAATGAAATGTTTAATTGAATCTTAAATGATAAAAGGGTAAATAGTAATGGGTGAATCATGGATTCAGATTAAAATTTTGTGAATGGGTTCATGTGACTATTGTACCTTATGCCTTGAGTGAATCATAGATCCATTGAGGGATGCAACGAATGGACTCAAAGAGGGTATTATTATGTTAAGTTGTGAGAGAGCCATGAATATAGTGTTCAGAATCATGGAGACTATGTTTAAAGGATGAATGATTCATGGAATGAGGGATACCATGGACATGTTCTATTGGAAATGTTTATATGTCTTGGGAAATACTCGAGTATTATTTATAGGAACTAAGGACAGCCTAGTTGACATATACTTGCACCACACCTAGAGTGAGACTGGGTTCTTGAGAGGATCATACGAATAGGATCGTAGGATGTAGGTGGTTTTACAATAGGATTAATACTTGAATTCTAACTTAGGAATTTAAAGGGAAGACTTAGATTTTAATTTGAAAATTGAATTGGAATGACTTATGACACGTCTTCCAATCCAAAGCACAATCTTTGATTAAGTATTCACTTTACTTATTTAGATATCCTTATGAGGTACCTTCTATTCTTACTTGTACCTGGGGGTTTCTAAGCTTAGGCCGGATCCCAAGAATTATATAATTCAATGTAGTTGAACTATTAAAGAACATGAGATGGTCGTAAAGGGAAACCAATTCTTGTAGGACTGTTTACTTTTGAGTACTTCTTAACTTACTGCTTTCACTATTGTACACTACCTGTTATATATATATTCACTGATAGATTGGAACAAATCTTGGGTGGTTGCATACTAGGATTTAGTCTCACACCATCTTTGGGTCATGCTTTTGGAACCAAAAATATTATATTGTTTCATGTGTCGATAAGGGTAAGTTTTCTTCTCCAGGTACTTGATAAGTTGCTTAGGGGAAGGAGAGCATGGAACCAATCCAAGGCTTGCAATGCTTCTGAGTTTCTTTTGTCAGTTTTTTACTTTTGGTACCTGTATTATGTATTACTATAGTGTGACCTTTTTGGATGTTTTCCTAGAACACGTGACATGAATCATCATTGTTTTTATGATATGAAATCTGATTGTTATGTTTTCAGTCTTCCACTATTTACTTATGTTTCCGAATATTACTGCTTCCGCTATTGTATTGTAATTGTTTCTGCTGTGTTACACTTTTCCAATGAGGGAATAGTTTCCACACTATCACACCTAGGTCCTTGCTACTAGTTAGCAGCCTCTGGAGTTTGGGGAAATGTGCTTGAGGCCATGTGTCCAACCATATACGAGGCACAATTGAGTGGCATCTGGATCTCAGATGTTATACTTTACCACCGCTTCTTCATCCTCATCTACCAAGCCTTTGGTTTCCAACATGAATGAGATAAACTTAGTATAGATCAATGAATTTGATTTATATAAGGTCGTTCTCATCTCTATCATATATAATGTTAAATATATGAAAATATTTATCTTATCCCCTCTTTTCATAAGCAATAAAAGAAAAACATCTTGATACCTCATCATAAAAAAGTAACCCTTCCTAGGACAAATCACATGTTGGAAGAATTTAAACATAAATATACACTCCCCATCATATTTTATAGCAGCATGTCTTCATGAAACATATTTTACAGTAAATTCCAAAAGAGCATTCTCATATACAAATAATTTGGTATTTATATATATTCACTGATAGATTGGCACAAATCTTGGGTGGTTGCATACTAGGATTTAGTCTCACACCATCTTTGGGTCATGATTTTGGAACCAAAAATATTATATTGTTTCATGTGTCGATAAGGGTAATTTTTCTTCTCCAGGTACATGATAAGTTGCTTAGGGGAAGGAGAGCATGGAACCAAGCCAAGGCTTGCAATGCTTCTGAGTTTCTTTTGTCAGTTTTTTACTTTTGGTACCTGTATTATGTATTACTATAGTGTGACCTTTTTGGATGTTTTCCTAGAACACGTGACATGAATCATCATTGTTTTTATGATATGAAATCTGATTGTTATGTTTTCAGTCTTCCACTATTTACTTATGTTGCCGAATATTACTGCTTCCGCTATTGTATTGTAATTGTTTCTGCTGTGTTACACTTTTCCAATGAGGGAATAGTTTCCACACTATCACACCTAGGTCCTTGCTACTAGTTAGCAGCCTCTGGAGTTTGGGGAAATGTGCTTGAGGCCATGTGTCCAACCATATACGAGGCACAATTGAGTGGCATCTGGATCTCAGATGTTATACTTTACCACCGCTTCTTCATCCTCATCTACCAAGCCTTTGGTTTCCAACATGAATGAGATAAACTTAGTATAGATCAATGAATTTGATTTATATAAGGTCGTTCTCATCTCTATCATATATAATGTTAAATATATGAAAATATTTATCTTATCCCCTCTTTTCATAAGCAATAAAAGAAAAACATCTTGATACCTCATCATAAAAAAGTAACCCTTCCTAGGACAAATCACATGTTGGAAGAATTTAACCAGAAATATACACTCCCCATCATATTTTATAGCAGCATGTCTTCATGAAACATATTTTACAGTAAATTCCAAAAGAGCATTCTCATATACAAATAATTTGGTATTTATGGGAATAGAACCTTGAAGGTCATCTAAAATACCTTTGTGAGGTACATTTAAACATCTATCCCATTACTTTGAATAAAATATTACTTCTTTTCCATGAATCATAATTCTAATCAAATATTCATTCTCCCCAAAACTATACTTTGCATACTGGTAAAATTGGTAAACCAACCTATAAAAGAATGGTAAATTGTTCTTTAAAAACCACTCAATCCATCTATGGTCCTGAATCACCTTAATCACTAATGATTTTCTAAAAACCAGCCATTCCTTATTTATCACTTTTTCGATAACAACAACTTGAGATGAAATTTGTGGGTTCTTCAGTTTGAAAACTGTAGCACATCTTGATTCTCCTTTATACTTCTTCGTAGGATATGACCCTTCAATAGGAAAATCCGAGAGGCATTTCACTCTTACCATTGCATTGAATCGAAGGAATAAAGGAAAATAAGGAGGGTTTTTGGTCAAGATAAAAGGGAACTTGAAAGGTTTTAAAGGAGGAACAATTGAGAGTGTTCCCAAAATCAGATTTAATATTCGATTTTATCATTTAGGTATTTAGAGAAATAAAATAGAATAAAATATTCATAAATAGATCTAATAAAAATCTAAACACAGAAAATAAGACCAGTAGCAGATAAAATAGATACTCGATTTGTAGATCTTCCAATGGTGGATCTTATAATGGTGGATCTCCCAATGGTGATATCCTAATGGTGCGTCTACCATCAGTGGGCCTTCCAATAGTAGATCTTACAATAGTTTATCACCAATGATGGATCTTTTAATAGTGGATCTTCCAACGATGGATCACCAATGGTGGAAATTTGAATATTAAGGATTAACCAAAGTTTATAATTCCTAGTTCACATTTGATATACCTTAATATCTCATAATTCAAGGGATTTGTAAATATATTAGCAAGATGATGTTTATTTCCAATGAATTAAAGAGTTATATCACCCTTTTGGAAATGATCTATAAAAAATTAATGTATTATTTCAATATGTTTTTTTTCCTAGAATGAGATAAAAGATTATTAGAAATATTTATCACAATTTTTTTGTCACAATTTATAGGTACATGTTGAAATTGATATTTATAATCTAGAAAAGTGCGTTTTGTCCATATAATTTTAGCACAACAATATCTCATAGTTATATACTTAGCCTCAACAGTAGAAAACGCAAATTTTTTTTTCTTTTTTACTGCACCATGAAACTAGTGACTTTCCCAAATGGTGACATGATCCAGAGGTGCTTTTTCTATCTAAATTAAAACCACAAAAATATAAATATGAATAACTCACTAAATCAAATTCTTGTCCTCTAGGATAGAACTTTCCTAAATTGAATTTATATTTGAGGTATTTGATAATTATTTTAACATAAAGTAAATGTGATTCTTTAGGATATGATTTAAAATAGGCGCACATACAAACTGGACATAATTTGTATTCATCTAGTAGTTAAATATAGAAAACTTATAATCATACCTCTGTAATTGGTTTGATCAACTGATTTGTTATTTTAATGAAGATGCAACTTACAAGTTGTAATCATGGGAGTATCACTACTTTTTGGGATATCCAATACAAAATGTTTTAAAAGGTTTTTGGGGCACTTTATTTCATTTAAAAAAATTCCATATTTATTTTGAAAAATTTGAAAACCAACAAGGAATTTTAATTAAACCATTAAACTCATTTCAAATTCACTTTGCATCATTTTTGAAAAATCAGTACATGCATAATTTCTATAATATCCAAAAATTATATCTTCAACATAAAGTTGTACAACTAAAATATATTTTGAAATTATTTTTATAAAAATAGTAGTATCATCTATTCCTTTTTAAAAACCATTAGAAATAAAAAAAAGAGATGATCCTCACATACCAAGATCTTGATGATTATTTTAAACCATATAAATCTTTTTTTAAATTTGAAAACATGATTTGGTAAAATGAGGATTTTAAAATCCCGAGGGTTTTTCAACAAAAACATCCTCAACAATATAAAAAATTAAGAATGCACTCTTGAAATCCATTTGATATATTTTGAAATTAAAATGTGTTGCAAAGGAAACAAACATTCTTATAGACTCTAGTATAGATAATGGTTCAAATGTTTCCTCATAGTAAATACCCACTTCTTGACTGTATCCCTATAAAAACATTCCAGATTTGTTCCTAACTACAGTGCCTAACTCATCATTTTTTTCTAAACTTCCATTTAGTGCTAATGGTCAGAGATTCTTTTAGTCTATCTACTAGTTCCTAAACTTTATTTATTTAAAATTGAATAAGTTATTTTTTCATTTACATCACCCATAATTTATCATTAATTGAATCATTGATGTTATTAGGTTCAAGCTATGAAAATGAATCTCAATGTTCAACCTGAATTTTAAAAGAGGCTCTAGTTTGCGTTACTCTATATAGGTCTCTAACTATAGAATCTATGGGATGATATCTATGAGTCCTAACAGTTCTAGGAAAGTAAGGGATAGATATCTCATTATCCCCCATAGATTTAGGTTCAGGCTGTTCCTCAAGAATGGAATATTTTTTTGTTTGTTTCATAGAATTTTCATAATTTTTGGAATTTATATCCAGATTAGATAGATCTTCTTCAAGATTTTCTAAAGTGTCCTTCGGATCATGTTGATCCTTTTCATCAAATTTTACATGAAAATGTACCTCCACAATATTGTTTTAAACATCCTATATGATTTACCAGATGTTGAGTATCCAAGGAAAATTCCTTTATCACTCTTGGAAGCAAAATTTTCAAGATTACCCTTTATATTGAGAATAAAGACTTTACAATAAAAAACTCCAAAGTAATTAACCTTTGATTTTCTTTTATTTATTAATTCATAAGTGACCCTTTTTAAGTGAGGTATAATTAAAAATATATTAATTATATAAGAGAATATATTTACAACCACTACCCAAAAATAAATAAGTAAGTCATACTCATTTATCATGGTTCTTGAAATTTCTTAAAGGGTTCTATTTAGGATTTATACTACACCATTCTGCTATGGGATATTAGGAGAAGAAAATTTATGATTATATCTATTTTTTGAGAAAAAATTCAACATCTTGATTTTCAAACTCATGGACATGATCACTTATTAAGGTCTTAGCCCTAAGTCCACTAATATTTTATACAGATTTAGTATACTTGGTAATATAGGAATAAACTTCATTTTTATGAGAAAAATAATAATACCCAAGTATATATATAAAAATAATATACTAGAATATAAACATAGTGCTTCCGATTTAGGTTAGAAACTATAGAGGTTCAAAAAAAAAAAAAAAAAAAAAATCCACACGAACCAACTATAGTGGTTGAGAAGTTGAAACTTATTTCTTTTATTCGAATGAAATTTTGTGCTATTTCCCTTTTTGACATGGGTTACTTACTTTATCATTTAGGAAATCTAGTTTAAGAAGATCCTTAACTAAACCTTTCCTAGTTATATTTCTAAGTGAATGCGCATTTCAATGGCCTAGTCTCCTATACCAAATCCAAGATTCAATGTGAATGACACTTATATAGAAAATGTTTTGAGAAAATTAGGAATCTAAATTAACAGTGTAAAAATTTTCATTTATTAAATTAGTAAAAAATAAAGAATTTTTAGAATAAAAAACATTGCAAGAATTATTCTAAAATTTTACATGAAAACCATTGTTTCATAACTATGTGATACTAAGAATATTATACTTTAATCCATCTATAAATAAAACTTTAGAAATTAAAATAGTGTTAGAGTTTTCGATTTGACCAAGTCCAATAATTTTTCTTTTATCATTTTCACCAAAAGTGACATATCCACCATCAAAATATATTAGGTTATTGAAACTTGAATAGTCCCAATTCATATGTCTAGAGTAGCCGCTGTCCATATACCATAAGTTCTTAATGGAACTTTTCAAGTTGGTTTCCTACAAAATAGATTTTAAACCAAAAATGAATTTGGAACCCAAATTTTCTTGGGTCCAGAAATACTAGTAATCAAATATTTAAGAATACATAACTACTTAATAAGTTTCCTATAAGAATATTATAGAATTTTGTAAATAAATAATTTTTTAGGTATAGAATAATGAAAAATAGTAACAGAATTAGAAGAACTAGAACTTAGAATAAAATTATTTTTAATAATTCTTCTTTTTCTAGGTTGATACCCTATTCCTATAGTATATTTTGGTGTAGTTTTATTTCCAAGAATTTGAGTCAAGGAATATATTCCATTTTTAAAACCTTTCAAAATCCGTTTTAATTTCTCATTAGATAGTTTTAACTCATTACTCTCTTTCGAAAACTGATCATTTTTATCCTTCTCTATACTAGGGTTTGTTTTAATGTTAGTAGTTACAGAATGACGATTCTTGAAAATTTTATATTCATATTTAATTTCATTGAAATTATCCTCCAACATATTAATGTATTCAAACATTTATTAATTATACATGTTTCGTCACTATTTTTATCTCTAGAAGGTTTTGAATTATGAACAGGGGATACAGAAAAAATACTAGATACCTCAGATGTGTTTGTCATAAAACACATGTTGGATCTATAATGTTTATATTATTTGTTTGAGTATGATTAACTAAAACTATCTTCCAAAGTACTCCAAGTTTCTTTCATAGATTTATTGTGCCACTTATTTTTATCTCATATTTATTTTTAAATTTTAGCATAGGACAGTTAGCTTTGACATGTCCTTTTCTCTTACATTCATAACAAACTATCACATTTGTATTATCATATCTTTTCCAATCCTTTATATAATTAACTTTATTGTCATAATTTTACATATAATTAGGTTTCATAAATAATTCATTCCTCTTGGAAAATTTCTTGAATTTTCTGTCCTAGTGATCCATTTCTTCATCACTGTCCGTAAGTGACCCTTCATAACTTGAGATATCCACTTTGATCTTCTATTTTTTTTAAATAGTGGTTTTGAATGATACATATTTCCTCTTTTACCTCCCTCTTCTCTATTTACTTTGAGTTCCTCTATATACATCATGATTTTTTCTATCATCTCTTTAACAAACAACATACTTATGTCACTTTATTCTCGAATTGACACTGAAGTTCCACTCTATCTTTCAGGTAAATACCTAAATAGGTTCATCACTTGGTATTTTTCAGAAAAAGGTTTCCCAAAATAATTCATTTTATTCACGATCTCATTAAACCTGAGATAAATATCAGAAATTGGTTAATCAGGTTTCATATTAAATGTATCATATTTAATAGTATAGGTATTTAAATGCATTTCTTTGAAATTAGAAGTTCCTTCATGAGAAACAAAAAAAGTATCCCGAATTTCAAATGTAGTTGTATATACAGATATTATATTAAATTATTTATCTCCTAAATAATAATATAGATCATTTATATAATTATAGTTATTTTTATAAGCTATTTTAGTTGGATCACTCCATCTAGTTCTAACAGTTTTGGGTAATTTATAATTATCCTCAATTACAGTTTATATTTCAAAACCCATGATTTCAAGATGAATTTTCATTTTAATATTCCATTGGGCGTAATTATTTTCATTAAAATAAGGAGGATTATTAGTATTATATCCTTCTTTTATGTTAATATCCATAAATTATTAATTTTATAAATAATAGAAATTTATGATCTTTAAAGGAGAACTAAATCATAGTTGAAAATATATTTTAAAAACCTTTGATACCAAATGTTGTTCAGAGTGAGTAACTCAAGAGGGGGGTGAATAGAGTTCCCAATAAAAATTTCCGTTTAAAACACTTTAAAAATAAATTCCCCAAATTAATTAAAATTTCTCAATTAATCAAAATAGTATAATTATATAAGTTTGATCCTTTAAATAATTCCTCAAAGCGGGATTAATGCTTAGTTAAAATAATATTTGAAATAAATTTAACACTTGAAATTAAATTACTTAATAATTTTGTTATATAAACATATATTAATACTAAATATTAAAGTAATGTTATGTTTTCAGATTTTAAAAAAATATTTTTTAACTTTTAAATAAATAATAAAAAACTAATAATTCACATAGTGGAATTAAACAAGGAGTTTAGTATCTAGATGAGACTTATTCCCCTCCAATTGTAAATAAACTACTACAAATCTGTTTATTAAACAATAAAATTTGATCTCGAAATAGTATCAAGTTTTACAAACAGCAACACACATGGTTTCGTAGGCTCAATACCTCTTCCACAGTTATACCTGGGAAGAAAAAAATACCAGGACACACATAAACTCTTCCATAATTATTCTTGGGAAAAAATAATAGATTTTGAGAGAATAATAAGTATTATTAATTTTAAGAATAATATATTATGTGTATAGATAAATAGAGTAATTCAACACAAAACTCAAATGTAAAGCATAAATAGAAATATAAAATTATAAGAGAGTGGAAGAAGTGGTGTTGCCCAGTCTAAATAACTTTAGATGTTCCAAGGTTCCCATATTTTTCTTTTAAAGTATCTCAAATAGGTTCTTCAAATTGGTGTGACATTGATTTTTTTTCACATTACCCCAATCAATAATCCCCCCTTTAGAAATTCAGTACAATGGTGACCAAGGGGTTGTCTCACAAGGAGGTTGCAGAATAAGCTATCAAACTATCACTTTGTTAATTTTTTTGTTAAATGTAAGAATTATAAATGGGGATTTTAAATGATTTAAAAAAATTTAAATTATCTAAAATCATATTAAAATAAGAAATCTATGTTTGTGATTATAAATTAGAAGCAAACTAGAATAAAAAAACTAAAGGCAGTGGTGAAAAAACTTCGATCTCCAGACATTCCCTTTATCATTGTCTAAGTGAATTATCCAATTTTATTTATATGAGTATACCTCAATACCTCAAGTGATACACCTAAATTACCAAGAAACTATATTTATACTTCAAACATGGGTGATGATCCTCTTATGAGTGTGATACGATTACCTGAAGACCTTTGAGAAACCAAAACAGATTACACTCACTATGCTCAATGGGGAGACCTCACCCAAAGAAATTTAAACAATTATAATAACCAATTTACATTCATAAGTTAAAAAAAAGATTAATTTATATGAAATTTAATTAAATAAATAAAATGACCCTCTTTATTCAAGTGATAAATGTTTCCAAATAAGTATAAAGGAAAACAAAGAAAAGCACAAAATCAAAAGAGAAGTGTCCTCAGATCTCTACTACACACCACCACATTGAGTCTATACCTTTATGAATTGATTATATTCAATGTAAATCCTCTTATAAATCACATATTCACTATCAAATCACCATCCTTAAATGCAACCATCCTTTTAAATAAAGTGGAGATGAGATTATAAAGGAAAAAGGGGGCGGAAAATGTTATATCCAGTATCTATCATACAAAATGTTTTATATAGTTTTTCACCTTTAATGGATGAATAATTATGAGTTGTCTTTATAAAAATTGTTCACACATGTTTTTTATTTGTCTCTATAAAACTTTATGTCCTTTTTATAGGTGGTGAAAAATTTATAGTTGATAAATGAAGATACGTTTTTATGGATGAATTGTCTCTTAAATTTCCTCCATTATCACATGAAACTTGACCATATTAATTTATGAATTTGAACCTATTATTTAATGGATATATGAGCCTTCAAGTAATATATCATTAACATTTGAAGTAACCTCATTTGGAAATCTGTGGGCTAAGTTATGTATCATTTATTGAAGGAGTTTCAATTCTATTTGAAAAATGATTTTCTAATATGAATGATTTTTTGGGCATCCAAATGGTTGATTTAGAACTTATACTAGTTGGAACTTATGAATCCCATGAGAAAATATTTCCTAAAAACATAATTTTTACAATTATATCAGTTTTAAAAAAATTATTCCCAAAAAACCAAACTAATGAAAAACTTTTAAAATTCCAGAATAAGGGAATTTTTACAATTTAGCTAAAAACACTTCAAAATTAAAAAATGATACTATTTCACATATAATAAAAAATTTATTGGATAAAAATATAAGGGAAATATCCCAAGAATTTATCGTAAGAAAAACTCCCCTATTTTATGAATTTTAATATCAAGTCGTGGTTTATCATCAATTTCATATTAAAAAATGATTTTTTATTTGAAAAATGGCTCGGTACCACCACCATCATATTTAAATGTACTCTTCAATTGGGCACCCCATTATTTCTTTAATTTCATATTTTAATTTATCTTAATCTAAAAATAATTCATCTCAAAAGAAATGGGTACTAAATATTCATGGGGATAAATAATTAACAATTTATTGTCAAAATAATCTATAAAAAGTTGATCAATGTTTTATACATCTCCCAACGACATCTCTATTTCTAGCTCTATTTGGGAATGTATAATAGTTTTATTAGAAGTGGGTAGGATCTTAGGTTCCTCTATATGATCTTAAAAAATTAACGTATCAATTTTCTCTTCCTCTTTGGACAAGGATTCATACAATAGTTTTGAATGTTCAATTTCAAAACAATGGATTTCAAATGGAATTTCATTTTCAATAATTTTGACCTAATAATTTTCTAAAGGTTTTTTATTTTCAAAATACACATCAATTAGTGAATTAGTGATAATTTCTTCCATTAAATTTATAAAATGGTATTCCAAATCATTTTTCAATTGACCCACAAAAGGTTCTTTAGTATCAAAAGTGAGTGGGACAATATTTTCCATTTATTTAGCTTCCTTTTGAGATTTTAATTATTTTAATTATTTTAAAGAAGTGGAAATAATTTCAACTTGTTTTCTTAATTATTGAATCATAGAAGCTTGATATTGAAGCACAAAATCATTTTTTTTGAGATTTTAAAAATTTTACATTACTAGACTCCTCGAATTGTTGATAATCAGGCTAAGCATAAGAGTAGTCACTATGAAAATCCACGTTTTAAAGACTCTAAATTTGTGGTTTAAATACTATAAATTCAAAAACAAATAAAAAACTTATGAAACCTCACCTAAAATGAATCTAAATTGACATTGGGGTTTTTATTTGTGTTACCCCAGTCAATAAATTCCCCTTAAAAAATGAAGTATAGTGTTGACCACGGGGTTGTCTCATAAGGAGATTACAGACTAATATTTCAAACTATCACTTTGTTAATTTGTTTTTGTTAAATATAAAAATTATAAATGGGTATTTTAAAAAATTTAAAAAAATTTTAATTATAGAAAATTATATTACAATAATAAATCTACATTATTGATTAGAAATCAAAGTAAAACAGACTAAAAAAAAGACACTAAAGAAGGAAGTAGTGGACAAACTGTGATATTCATACACTACCTTTATCGTTGATTAAATAAATTATCCAATTGTATTTATTAGGTTATACCTCAATACCTCAATGGATTAACCTAAATTACCTATAAACCATATTGAGACCTCAAACATGGGTGCTGATCCTCTTATGAATGTGATCAGATTAACCAAAGATCTCTGAGAAACCAAAACAAATTACACTCACCATGCACAATGGGGAGACCATGCCCAAAGAAATTTAAATAATTAGAACAACCAATTTAAATTCATAATTTGAACATAAATATAGAATAATTTATAATAAATTTAATTCAATAAATAAAAGGACCCTCTTCATTCAAGAAAAAAAAAATTCTAGATAAATTCAATGGAAAATAAAGAAAACCACAAACTCAAAAGAGAAGTGACCTCAGATCTATACTACCCACCACCATATGAATTATATAACTTCATGAACTGATTATATTAAATTTAAATCCTATTATCTATCGTATATTCTCCAAAAACATCACCCTCATTCAATCCATTCACCCTTGGAAATAAAGTGAAGATGAGAATATAAAAGAAAAATGGAGTGGAAAATGTTCTATATAGAGTCTATCATCCAAAATGTTTTCTTCTATTTTGAACCCTTACTGGCTGAATCATTATAAGGTGTATTAATAATTGTTTTTCACATAAAAGTTTTATTTCTACCTACAAAATTTTATCTCCTTTTAGTAAGTGGTAAAAAATTTATTGCTGGATTAATGAAGATAACTTTTTATCGTTGAAGTGTCTCTTTAACTTCATCTATTTTCACATAGCACTTGAAAATATTAATAAATTTATTTAAACCTAGTATTTAATGTATATATGAAAAATATAGGCCTATATATTTTTCAGGTGGAATCATACCATTTGGAAATCTATGGACCGGGTTATGAATCATTTATTTAAGGAGTATAAATCTATCTGAAAAATTATTTTCCAATATGAATGATTTTTTAAGTATCTAAATGGTTGATTCAACACTTTTATAAGTTAGAAATATGAATTCCATGAGAAAATAGTTCCTAAAAAAATAATTTTGTTAATTTTATCAGTTTAGAAAAAATTATTCCCAAAACACCAAACTGATGAAAAACTGTTAAAATTCTAGAATTAGGAAATTTTCACAATTTAGATCAAAACACTTAAAAATTCCAAAAATGATTAAATTTAACATATAATGAAAAATATATGAGGATTAAATCATTTAAATGAAAATAAAAAATATTGTAAATGTTATCTCTATCAAGGTACTAGAAAATAGAGTATTTTAGAGTCTTGAAAAATACTTCTATTTTAAGTCTGTCAATGTTTAGAGGCAGCTCTATTTTTCTACATGGTTTTTCATATACTTTCACCCATGAGGAAGATAATCTCAATATATAACTCTCTAGGTTCAATTATACATTTAATAATAATAATAATAATAATAATAATAATAATAATAATAATAATAATAATAATAATATCCTATATCCTTATACTTATCACTAAACCAGGAAGGTTTGATTTTGTCTTCAATGCATCGGTGGAGTGGTTTAGAGATAATGATTCTTAAATCCATGTCAAACTATCAGTATTTAATTCCTTATAATTTCCATTGGAGGAATTAAATTTTAATAAGATAATATGGAATATAGTGGTGTCATATCTGAAGTAAATCCTTACTAAAGGTAGATCACCCCAGTAGTGGCATAGACTAGTGGAAGATCAACTCTAACGATTGATCATCTACACTAGTAGTAGATCATATTAGTGATAAATTTTGATGGTAGTAGATCTAGATGGTGATAGATATAATTTGATATTATATCTTTCTGGAAGTAGATCTAGACGTAGCCAAAATTTTCCACAAAATTATGTACTATCATAAAACATTAATATTATTAGAAATGCAAAAAACATGATTTGTGATCATTAAAATAAGGAGGTGGAATCAATCACATATATCAATTATCTATTGAAAGAGATGCAATCAACAAATAATATATTTGGATCTTTGGTGAGACCTGAAGGTACCAGGGCATGCGGAAGAAGCTGATGGGTCAGAGATTTAAAAATTTTCAATGCCAGAGTGATGAAACTATGTCTTCTCTAATGATACAATCCCCAGTAGAGGTCCTAGGATCTTATGTAAAATTAATAAGTATAAAAAATAAACTGAATAATTACCTAGTTAAAAAATGAAGTGTACATGACTACACCTCATTGTTGGAGATGATCGCTTAAAGTATATAAATAGAATCCCCACTAGAACATCCACACAGACTTCAAGAATCTGAATGATCACCATTATT
Organism: Viscum album; assembly: GCA_963277665.1. Classification (NCBI taxonomy): domain Eukaryota; kingdom Viridiplantae; phylum Streptophyta; class Magnoliopsida; order Santalales; family Viscaceae; genus Viscum; species Viscum album. Next base: position 482,942,460 of record OY728166.1, read on the forward strand.
CAAATTTAGGGCACTAGAGCAGAGCTCCAACAAATCCTTCGGCACCACGATGATCACCATGTTCCTATCCCTTCGATCTGTCGAAGGAATTCTTGGATTAGTCACTTGGAGGGAAAATTTATCTTTATAGGAAGTGTTAGGAGAGAGGGACTCACATTTTGAATGAATAAATAGTATTTTAATGAAATTATCTCTTTGAATTATATAGTAAGTGGCTCAAATACCTATAAAGGGTTCCCTGGCCCTCAGAAATAAAACACCTTCTAAATAAACAATAAATAAATAGTTATAATGAACTAATTGCATCATAAATATTATTTATATTTTATCAAATACTTTTAATATATATTAAATATATTACTTGATAAACATGAGTCATTAACTTGACTCGTTATTCCCATAAATATTAAACAAACCTTGAATATCTAAATAATATTATTTCGTATAATATTTTCCATGTATTTACTTAAATACTTTTCACAAATGACACTATAATTTTCATGAATGATTCAAGAAGATCATTTTGGGGATTAAACAGGGTTCTGGATGAGTATTTCCATTGGAGTGGTCAGAGGATTAATAAGAACAAAAGCTATTTTTATATTTCTAGTAGCTTTACCCCAGGTCGGATATCAACTGTTGGACATATTTTGGACATGCAGAAAGGGATTTTCCCCATGGATTATCTGGGTGCTCCCATTTCTTCTGGGAGACTTCGAATTAGTGATTTTTATTATTTGATCAATAAGGTAATGGATCGGGTTCTCAATTGAAAAAATATCTACTTATCCTTTGGAGGAAGAATAACATTGATAAATAGTGTGCTTCTGGACACCCCTATTCATGCTCTCTCTTCTGTCAAGGTTCCAAAGGTGGTGATCAAAAAAATTGACATAATTTTAGAGAATTTCATTTGGAATCCTAAAGTTAAGGGTAAGAGGCATTGGGTGTCATGGGGCAAGATGGATCGTCTGGTGCAGGAAGGTGGAATAAATGTTTATAGTCTTTAGGATACTCTTTCATGTATGCATGAGAAACTCGCATGTGAAGTTCTGGAAAATCGCATGTTATGGGGAAGGTATATGCATGGAAATTTGGTGGGTGATAGGACTTTGTTGAATAGACATGCCTCTCCTTTTTGGTCAGGGATTAGTTTGATAATTGAATCTCTTGGTTCCTTTGCTCGCTGGATTATTGGGAAGGGTGATATTTTGTTTTGGAATCACAATTGGAGTGGGGTGAATATTGAGTTTTCGGGATGCCTTGCTCTAAACATCTCCTTCAAGGAGGCCTTTCAATTTCCTGCTTTTACTAATGCTGTTTTTTACAGTGACAAACAAACCCTTTTCAACCTCATTGAGTTATCCTCAGACCTGGATAAGTGTATCTTTACTCCATCATCATCTGTTTTTTTCACAAAAAAAGACTATCGTTGGACCTTGTATATGCAGGATACAATTAACACATGGAATGAAGTCCTCTGGGTTAAATCTATCCCCAAAAAGTTTAATTTTCTGTTCCGGAGGATTTGAAATGGTGCTGTTTCTACGGATGAAAATGTTAAATGATGTGGGATTCCCATTGTTTCCAGATGTGTTTTCTGTACTAGACACAAATAAGAAAACTCAGAACATCTGTTCTTTGATAGTTAATGGGATCATGCGATGTGGGAATATTTTGGAGAGTTCACTGCTATATCTTCTCTAACCATGGATATCCAACCTTATCTTGATCTCTAGTATCATGGCTCAGGTGTGAGAGGCATTGAAAGAGTGGATCGTACTATTATCCTTCATGCTGGCTGCTGGTGTTTATGGAAGGCAAGAAATAAATCGATCTATGAGGTAGTGGTGTCTAACAAATGGTTTATTATCTGAAAGATCATAATTTTACTCATTGATATCATTAGGGATTTAGGTAGATGGATGGAGGCACCTTCTCTGCAGAAATTAATTCCAGATTCTCAGATTTTATCTAAGCAATGTGATCAACATCTGGGTAATTGGGTATGTTGGCACCCACCTTCAAGGGGTTTGAAACTCAACAGTGATGGCTCGTGTGTTGATGGTTTGATTTGTGGGGGTGGTGTTTTTCGTGATAGTATTGGTTCTATATTCATGGATTTCTCTATTAAGCTCAGACAGGGTAACTCGCTTCATGCTGAGGCAATGGATTTGCTCACAGGGCTGAACATTTGTAAGTAGAGGAATTTGGAGATTAATGAAGCTGAAACGGATTCTATTCTCTTGCATAATTCTATTCATGGTAAGGGTATTATTCCTTGGTCGATATTGTATATCATTAGAAAATGTCGGGGCATCATTGGTGGTGATATCAAAGTTTCTCATACATGGTGGGAGGGTAATAAAGCTGCAGACTACCTAGCTTCGATGGAATTTCCTGGTACGGAGTGTTTATTCTTTCATGAATTGTATAGTTTGAAGTTAGAGGGTGTTAATATACTTAGAGGAGATGCCCTTGGTCTTCACTATTTTAGGCCCCTGTGATTCTATTATTTTTTTGGTCTGCCCTTCCATACCTTTTTTTCCATTGTATTTTCTCCTTATTTTTCTTAATAAAAATTTGATAATGATGATGATTATTTTGTACTTTAATAATAATGAATTAATTTATTATTTGGGGATTGATAAAACTTGGAAAACTCTCAGACCCTATAGTGGGTCCCACTGTGTCTTATATAACAATTCACCTGAATAGGGGAGATTCTTGAATACACTATTGTTTTTGACCCTCTATTCCCTTGTCTCGATAGTAGTGAACACTATTCACATAACAAGAGTAGAGTCTGGCAACCCATCAAGGCCCCTAAAGAGAAAAGGAATAGTCATAACAATGAAAACCATCCTATAAACATGCATTGTGTGATATAATCCCTTTGTCTCACAATATCTCATAAAGAAAGATGAAAACTTATGTCATTATCATTTCTTGCTTTATTATTTATTGATATAACTAGATAGACTTACCTTTGACTACCATGGATAGAGATTCATGAAGGTATTACGATCTTGATCAATTATTCCCGAGATATTACATCTTCAACTTGGAAGCGAAAAATTCTATCTTGATCATTAAACAAATTCCATACCACCAGTGATGCACCCAACATAAGCTACCTCACCACAACTTCAATGTCATGGTTTTTACCCTTTATCAAAGTATTCAATCAAATGGAACAAATTGATAATGATCTCAAGTCAGGAGATCAATACATATTCACCTAGATTGGAACAATGAATGACACTAGAAACATGTGGTGTTATTATTAGTGGGTCTGTTATCATTATCTCACCTACTAGATATAAACAAGTGAAAACTTCATGAGAATAAGTCTCAATGATTATGATCCCCCAACAACTGATAGTGAGATATCAACTGTGTTATAATAGACCATACCCACCTGGTCCATTATTTTTCCAAAACACGGCTCCACCAAAATGGTGACACCGTGACGGTGGCACCGTGAGGGTACCACCGTGACAATGGCACCCTGAGGGTGGCATCGTGATGGTGGCACCGTGTCCTCACCGAGCGGTTTTTGTTTTTTTTCCAGTTTCTGACTTTTTCTGCTCCCGTAACGTATCTTTTAACGTAAAAATTATTTAATACCCCCTTTCAAATCCATTTAAATCCCATAAATAATATCTAAAATCCCCCAAGATTCGGGTTACCCTTAACTTACCAAAACGTGGGGGTTTTCCTCGGTGTCACGCCCTTCCCCGTACCTTCCAGATCTTCCCCTGTTACGCGTTTCTTTATGGTTAAAGAAAACTATTTAATGCATAGCTGTTGTGACCACCCCTCTGAGTAGAATTGTTAAAAGAAAATTAATTCCATCATGCGTAACTTCCCAACTGTGTGGGGAACCACGATCCGACTTTAAAGCCATTCAAATTTCCATATCCCGTAACAACGGTATCTCATCCTTATATCGCATGGTAATTCCTTATTATTCTTCTTCTTGGATGGTCTCCTTTTCTTCCTGGTGCGTTTGGAGTTACCCTTCCTGAGGAAAGTGGTGCGCCTATGCTGGAGCCTTTCTGCTCACCCTTGGAGTCCCCGATGTTCCTCCCCTGCTAGTCGCACATCCCAAGTTCTTGGCGCATGGAGAAGACTTCGATCCTTGAACAAACAAGTATGGATTTTTCCTTCGTCTCTCCTTACTGTGTATCATGCGGGGTGGGTATTCTACTGTTTATGTGGGAATGGATGAAACCAAACCTTAAAAAAGATAATAAACAGACTATTAAAGAATGATGGGGTGCGTTTGAAAATTCTACTGTACTCTTTTATATTGCTATATGTTGTGAACTGTATGAGATTATGCTCACTGAAAATCATGGCCGTTGGTGGTATTTCCTTGCGCACTAATGAACCCTTGTCTTTTGTGATGATTAAATAATTATAACATGGAAATTGTTTAATCACCTAAACTCAGTTGTTTAAATGGATACCCAGTGAACATTAATCCTTGTGTGGTCACCCCGGTTAACCAACAAAAATAAGAAACTAATGAATGATGTGCTTGAACATGGAAGTTTCCCTACTCTGTTTTGGTAGTAGGTGTGTTGTTCTGTTTGATGCTTATGGGGTGATGTGGATGGGGATGTGATCCTCTGTTGTGGCACGGTTGTCGATTGTGAATCTGAAGCTGTGTGGGGCTGTATATCAAGGATTGGTTTGGTTCTAGTACTTTGAGGGATCTCACAGATCCCTTTGTTGTTATGACTTCACAAGAGAACCGGGTGTGAATGCTTAAATTGCTGTTTGGCTGTTTCTCTTTCTCTGGCTTGTGGTTATGCCGGTTAGTTTCCCAGTAGTGCATAATTCACCTAAATGGGATCACTTGAACATGAAAGCAAGAATGGGTTAAATGGGGAATTGGTTTTGGGAATGAGTTATGACTTTGCCGTGAGTGTTGTGCCTTTCTTTTATGAATGAATAGTAATGAGGGTGTTTGTGCTTTGGTTGGATTTGGAAACCCTAGGTTGGGATGAGTGCTTGTTACCTATACATATAATTTTAGTTCTTATGTTTCTTATTCGCGCCCCACCCAAGTTGATCACATAGTGCCGAACACCCCCATTTCATGGGGGAGGGTATTTTTTCCCAAAACTCCTATGAGTGGCTGGTTATTAGCTCCTTTTATGCTCCCTTTCCCGAATATCCCAAGAGTCTTCGGGCAGGCTGTAACGGCCTGAGTTCCATTGTAGCCCAAGATTCTTCGGTCAGGGTAGTTGTGGTGGTTGGCCCAGGTTTTTTCGGGCAAGTTGTTTCCCAAGAGTCTTTGGGATGAGGCCTAGGTGTCTTTGGGAATGACAGTAGTTGTTCTGGCCCAGGTGTTTGGGGGCGTGGTTACGGGTGGTTGTTTTGGCCTAGGTGTTTGCGGGTGGGATGTGTGGTTGTGGCCTAGGTGTGTGCGAGGGGGTGTGGCAGTGGGACTGTGGTGAGAATGGCAGGAGAGGTTCGATGCGTAGGATGTCTTCAATAACCAGTGGGGATGTGGCATGGGGTACCCAAACATCAATGTGTTTTTACTATTATATTTCTTGACTTGCGTTATTTGGGGAGCGTGCCTTGGTGAGGCTTGGGTGGGAAATTTTCCTTGCTAAGTGTTTCAGTTATCTCTTTTCTCACGGGGCATTAGAGTGCCTCCCCACTTGTGCAGAATATCTTTCAGTTTTCTTTACTCAGTATACTTTTATGCTCACCCTACATATATAAAACATTTTTTAGGTTTCCAAGAGGACTTCAGGGATCATGCAGGGCCGTACTAGCTTAGACATTGGGATAGTTGCAGTTGATGTTTTTCTTTCTTTGGTACTTTACCTTTGTAGTATTCTTGTACCTTGTGACATTTAATTTTGTAACATGCATATGGGAATGGTTTTCTTTGGATTTAATTTTACCCCCTCAGTTTTGGTGTTGTTGGTATTTACTATCTTATCTCCCGATACTATTAAATAAAAAGGGTAATTCCTTCCATCTTGTATGTGATTCTATACCCTTGGTGCTAGTCGCCACTCTGAGACCTATTGAAGGCGGGTCTTGGGGGTCATTATCTCTCCTTCAACTCTAAGAAGGAAGGATCTGGCAACCTACTGTCCCTTCTCTCATCTTGGTGAAGGAAGGTCGTGACAGAATGGTATCAAAGGATGAGGTTGAGAGATAGGATGGAGTTTGGTGTTAGGAACAGTGAGGATTGCATGGGATGGTAGGGAAACAGTGTTGGACAATCTTGGTGCGTGGAATAGGCCAGGGGAGACCTACTAGGACACTGGATTTTAGGGCCCCCCGTGATTTGATGCAAGGACTCTAGGCCTACCGAACGACCAAGTGAGGTTGCACTGATTGCAGGGTATAGACCCTAGGGAAGGTACATGCATCATAATGACTTGTGTTCATGTGTTTCATGGGTATTTTGGGGATTTAAAATGAATAAGAAGTCTAAGAAAATTTAAGAACAATATTCTATACTACTCGGGCTTAGGCATTCCTTGTTTACCTTGCAGCTATGGAACCTGGGAGACGACCACGAGTAGTGCGGGCGATTGAGGCCCAGAAGGTTGACTTGGCTGATCGATAGAGGGCTGACCAAGAGGAGGAGGACGATAGTGTGGCAGAGGATGCTTCGTGCCTTTTAGCGGCAGACCCTCAGGAAGTACGAGGGTGGCATCTTAGACATGGAGATGGAAAGCTGGCTAGAGGAGCTGGTGATATATTTCATCTTGATCTAGGCTCCGATGGAGTACTGGGTTCCTTTGGTTATAAGCCAGATGCGGGGAGCAGCGCGTCAGTGGTGGACGCTCTACCTTGGGGAGAAGAGGGAGGCTGAGGTGACATGGAATGACTTCGAGAGGGAATTCCAGGCGGAATTCCTCTCTTCCACGATGAAGGCTGAGAAGAGGCAGGAGCTACCCTCCCTCTAGAAGGGGAGAATGTCAGTGAGAGAGTTGGGGATCAAGTTCAAGGATCTCCTCCTCTTTGCTCCAGACCTCTTTCCAGATGAGGAGTCTCGAGCGAGATGTTTGGAGGAGCCACTTCGACCTTCTCTTCAGTATGCTGTTACTCCCTTAACCTTACCGACATACTTGGAGGTCCATAAGAAAGCTGAAGTGGTGGAGAGGATGCACATAGTTGGAGGTGTATCGCGAGAGGGAATCCAGTTGGTCTTGTCGAAGGGGAAGGCTGTCAGCAACAGGCCTCCAGCATCAGGGCCCTCTAGGTTTCAACTAGTAGGGAGAAGGCCCCAGCAGTTCCAGTTCCGATCTCCCAGTCCTCACCCTTTCCTTTCGGGCCCAGGACCGAGATTCTTCATCTGTGGCAGCCATGGGCACCTTCGGAATCAGTGCCCGGATCGAGTACAGTACAATGGGGGTGGGCCAATGCAGCACCTATCCCAGCCACAACAGTTTCTAGCTAGGCCCTTTTAGCAGCAGCAGTAGGGACAGTGAGCTCCCGATCCTCCAAGGGAAGATGTATTAGGAGGAGGCCGACCTCAGGGCTCTTCTTAGGGACCTTGATCAGGGCACGGTCGGGGAGGCGGCCGACAGCCGAGGGGTAGGGGAGCTGGGTGTGGGCAGTTACACGCCATGGAGGCAGCATCTCCAGCAGGTCCAGAAGTTGTTTGAGGTACGATCAGCTTGTTTAGTACTCTTAACCATGCCTTGTTCAATATAGGAGCTTCACACTCCTTTGTTGTGCCCAGTCTGGCCCGTGCTCTGGGTCTAGATGCTGAGAGACTTCCAGTTCCCCTGGTGTTGAGTACACCAATTGGAGGTCAGACTGACCTGTTTTATATTTGTTGAGGGTGTAGACTGATGATAGGGCCACATCAGTCAATCAGGGTTCTTCTACTGTTGTAGATACATCCATACGATATCATCCTATGCATTGAATGGATGTTATCTGTATGTGACTTTATTGACTTCCTCCAAGGAAGGATCATGTTTTCATACTTGGGCGTCCGACGTGTGACTTTCATCGGTGAGAGGGGTTACCAGGAAGGTAACCAGTGAGTGGATCCCCTCATTTCCTTGTTAGCTGAACTGTTAGTGGAGTCGGCAGATACAGAAATGGTGGAAGTTTTAGGGATCGTCAGTGAGTTTATGGACGTCTTCCCTAAAGAGGTGGCGACTCTACCCCCTCAATGTGAAGTTGAGTTTGGGATAGACTTGGAACCTGGTGCCTGTCCGATTTCGATGACTCCCTACTTGATGGAACCTTCTGAGTTGCGGGAGTTGCAGATTCAGATTCACAATCTGATAAAGAAGGGTTTTATTCGACCAAGTGTGTTACCGTGGGGTGCTCCTTTATTGTTTGCAAAGAAGGCAGATGGTGGTCTGAGGCTATGCATAGACTACAGGAGACTTAATCAGGTGACGGTCAATAATCGCTACCCTCTTCCGAGGATAGACGATCTCTTTGACCAGTTAAGGGGAGAAGGTTGGTTCTCTAAGATCGATCTGTGGTCTGGCTATCACAAGTTGAGGGTGAAAAAGGGCAACATCTCAAAGACTGCTTTCAGATGTAGTTATAGACACTTTGAGTTTTTAGTCATGCCATTTGGCGTTACGAATGCACCAGTTGTGTTCATGGGACTCATGAACTCCATCTTCTGGGAATACCTGGATCGGTTCGTAGTCGTGTTTACTAACAACATCCTGATATACTCAAGATTAGAATAAGATCACGCTGAGCATCTAAGAACGGTTTTAGAGGTCCTCCGATAGCACTAACTTTATTGGAGACTGTCCAAGTGAAAGTTCCAGACGTGAGAAGTGCACTTCCTTGGGCACGTGGTGTCCGAGCAGGGAATAGCGGTGGACCCATCGAAGGTCGAGGCGGTTGTTTCTTGGGAAACACCCAAGAATGTGTCAGAGGTTGTAGTTTCCTTGGACTGGCAGGTTACTACCAGAGGTTCGTACCCAACTTCTCTCGAGTTGCAGCACCTTTGACAGCTTTAACCAAGAAGGACCAGGCCTTCGTATGTGATGGGCAGTGCGAGGCAGTCTTTAGTTATCTGAAGGACAAGTTGGTAAGTTCCCCAGTACTGAGGTTTCCAGAATAAGGGGCGGCGTATGAGGTGTTCTGTGATGCTTCAGGACAAGGACTCGGGTGTGTGCTGATGCAATGACAAGGAGTGATCTCTTATGGGTCTAGAAAGTTACATCCCCATGTGCGTAATTATGCCACCCATGATCTGGAGCTTGCGGCGGTCGTGTTCGCACTAAAGTTGTGGCAGTATTACCTCATCGGGGAGCGCTTCATGGTCTTCACGGATCCCAAAATCTTGAAGTATATCTTCTCCCATCGGGACCTGAACTTACGACTGTGAAGGTGGATGGAGTTCCTTAAGGACTACGACTTTGAGATTTCCTACACCTCAGGAAAAGGGAATGTGGTGGCGGATGCCTTGAGCAGGAAGTCGCAGAAGGATGCAGTTCGAGAGTCGGCAGATGCTTAGAAGGTGATGGAGGAGTTGGCTGCCCTGCACCTGGATGTAAGGGAGGATGGTGGTAGAGGTTGTCTATTTCAGATTAAAGTGCAATACTCTCTCCTGTGGCAGGTGGAGGAGTCTCAGTGGGGAGACATAGTGTAACATCCCAAGTAAGTAATGAATAATAGATATTTTTATCTATGTCTATTAATGAATTAGATAGTGTTTTAGAGGCTTAAAATGAGAATAAATCCAGTCTTAAACATGGAATACACTAATATTTTTAAAAGATTGTTTTACTGCCTTTTGATGACAAACCATTTTTAAATCAAACTTTTGACAATTTTATAACCTCTATTTGTCAAAATATACTTATTCTTTGTGATTGGGACATTAAAATTTACTTTGGGTAAATTTTTGGTATTTTTCCGACAATGTTCATTTTTTAATGAATAGTGAAAAAATACAGCATTTTACATCAAAACTGCTTTTTCATCTAATTTAATTATATGGTTAGATTATATTTTTAATTGGTCTTAAAGTGTAATTTGAATATATTTTTACCATTTAATCCAATAGTGGTCATTTGAATTAATTTCACTTTGAAATTGGACTTAAACTAGGGTCAATCTTTTGATACTTAATGTTTCATAAAAACACGCTATTTGCTCTGACAGCGGGAATTAATTATTAAATTAATTAATGTAACTTATATGTTTTTAATTTTGTAAAATAGACATCATTTTTGAATTCGGAATATCAAATATAGCTTAGGGTGAAGTTTTGATATTTTTCTGAAGAACTTCAATTTTTGATGAATAGTGAAACCACTAAGTGGTACTTAAAATACTGATTTTTCGTTTAAATGAAATTTTACCACCTCTGTGTTTTGAATTTCAAAAATACGACATACATGGTTGTCATTAAGAATTAAAATGTGGTTCAATGGGAATAAAATAATTTTTTGGTGAATAGTAACTTTTAAGTTTATTAATCGCGATTAGAGGTAATTAGTGTAATTTAAGGTAAGAATAATGTTTTAATAATATGAAATGAACTTGAAACATGTCCTACCCTTATTGTATGTGTCATGGAAGACCAATACAATCCATGAGTCAACTTGGGGACCCCATGGAGCCACTTTGGAAGGAAAATGACATTAATATCTTTTTATTTAATGTTAAAGTAAAAATGTCACAAACATGAGTTATTTTACTAATTTTTTTTAAGTGGGGTTATACAAGTCATATTTTTGACTATAAATAGTCATTGGAAAGATAAAAATATTTACTACATCATATTATTTTTTTTATAATTTTTAGACATTTTATAAATTAAAGTATTTATGACATCATGATGATGCAGCGATTACCTCATTAATAAAGGATTTAAATAAAATGAAAAGATAATATTAAAACTATAACTTACACTTGTCAAAGACCTATTGGATGGGTGGATTTCGAAACTTTATCACCTTATCCTTGAAATTTATAACTTTGGGACCTTTTTTAACCGAAAATCATTTTATAACAAAGTATCTTTTCTTAACTTTCCAAGAGTGCCCCTCCTCTCCTCTTATAAAAGGCCCCCACCTCTACCACCTTACCCACACTTCCAAAGCCTTTGGCTTGGAAAAACACTTCCCATTTTGTCTCTCCACATCCCTATCTTACTTCTTGAAGCCTCACTTTGGGCATAAGTCTTCCCAAGTAATCCTTTGAGCTCAAATAAAAAAGAGTTACCCATTTTAAAGGTAGTGTTTTCTCTTGTGTTCTTATGTTTTATTTTTCTTCTCCAACCCCCTAAACTATTTTTATTAATTTCTTTTGTAATAACACCAGTATCTTGAATATACTAGGATGTTTTTATAAGAAGTATTCGAGCTACACCTACACACACCTACATCTAATGGTTAAAGAACATACTGTTTCTGTGGATGGCGAATTTCTTCCTCACGAAATGATGATTGTTCAACACTCATATAACACCTTAAAAGGTGGCCATTAAGATGTAACTATATTTATATATGATATATAATATGTTTATGTTTTACTTAAGCTTCTATATTTTTCATTTATGGCATACCTTTATGGTTTCCATTATGGGTAAACGCGATATCTTCATTTTAGGAAGTGCGTACTACCGCCCCCTCAAAGTGATTTGATTCGTTAATACCATATGTGGTAAGTATAAAGGATAGACTGAGTGATATTATATATGATATGATACTGGAATTATAATACTATTATGTATCATTATGTTTTAATTCCATTAAATATGAAATAGAAATGGAAGTAGCGTTCATGCGTACGTACGACTTACCGTCTCCATGAACGATGCATTTCAGTTCTTAACTCTAAATGATTATGTAATATTATAAATGCATGTATATACTAGATATATATGATATATACATCATGAGTATAACTCTGGATATAATGGATACATGAACAACTTGTAATTATAAAGAGTTTATTTTTGACTCAAGTACCAATGATCGTTAAAACGACCGTTAATAACTTAAATAATTACATAGTGTTCATGACATGGTAATAAGTGATATAAAGGAATAATGAACTTGAAAAAGGTTCTTAAGAAAGTAGGAATTAATTCAAGTTTATTATTTAGGACGTTAAAGAACGATCAAGTCAATTCGGACCTGAGGTATGGGACTTCGTCTCAATCTCCTTTCATTGAGGCATATTTTGTTTTATACACAACCTTATTTTATACAGTGTATAAACCCCTTTGAATTTTACGTTTATAAAAAAGTAATATTTTTTATACGAAGATTTTTAATAAACGACAAAAGGGAATGTTTTTGTCGTACGTATGCGGCGACAACGAATTCTCCGCCGCCGTGACCATTATTTGAGTTTTAGCTTCCTCTATAAGCCATACATTTTTTTAAAAGAAAAATAAATACCATGTTTTACTTTTCTTTTATTTTGGTATTGAAAATGGTTTTCATAATGTTTTTATATCAATGTGTTGTATTGATATCTTGTGATTGAAAAGTGGAAATGTTATGTTTCCTTTATGCATGTTTTATGTGATACGATTATGTTATGGTTCTTGGGCATTATTATGAAGACGGGTGGTTCCGTGATAAACTAAGGGCGGATGAGCCCGATATAGATCTCTAATGCATTGGGTAACGCGAAGGGGTTAAACGTTGAGGTTTCTCCGAAGAGATTTAGGGAATATACTGTGATGGGTATTCCAAACGTAACCAAGAGGGTTACTCCCTACGTAAGAATGTTATGAATGCCTCAAGTTACCTTTATGTCTTATGATTTCTATGATTTATTCATGATTTGATGAGGTATGTTAAAGTGCTTATGTTTTATGGGTAAAGTATGATTTCATTCTTATGTATATATGTACTCATGTTTCCTTTCCATATTTTTATATCCCTTACTGAGCTTTTTATGCTCATCCCAAGTTTTTGAAATGTTTTTCACAGGTCAAGGGAAAGGTACATGATATGATGATAGTGTCAAGGAAGTGTCAAGAAAGAATCCATGTTTTATTTTAAATATGTTTCCGTTGATGGAAAAAATGAATACTATCTTTTATGTATCCACTTTGTTAAATGTGGAATGTAATGCATGTTTTATGATCTAATTCTCTAAAACTCTAAACATGAAAAGATCCTCAATGTGTAATCTTGTAATAACTCAAGATTAAGTAAGGTTTAAGACTGGGGTCTTATATTTGGTATCAAAGGTTGGTTTAGATAACTTTAGGAGTTAGAATTATATTAAATGATTATCCAAAAATATTTTTTTTATGGTCAAATTGAAATGATATAGCATTTGAAGATTACCATATTGCTTCATCTAAGACATGTTTGTTTAGAATGGTTTTCCGCAGAGGAAACAGGGAAGCATTGCTAGAAAGGCATACAGAAGGAAAGAACCTTCTGAATCTGCATCCTGAGATGGTCGAAATTGGAACTGAATAGTTTGTTGCAGTAATGGAGCAATTGACTCAAGCAATAAATGGTGGTGGTATCCATGCACGAGATCAGCCAGATCAACCATAGAGGAACATGTCAGTGGTGGAACATTTCATTAGGCAAAATCCCCCATCATTCAGAGGATCATCTGACCCTGTGCTAGCTGAAGGGTGGATTAAAGCACTGAAGAATATTTTCGATATCATGGGGTTTTCAGAAAATCAAAAGGTTAGTCTTTCTATTTACCGTTTGGAGGGTGAGGTAGATCAGTGGTGGTCGATGGTTAAAAATATCAGGGACGCTGATGAGATTGATGCTCTCGACTGGGATGAATTCAAAGGTATGTTTCTTGAGAAGTATTTTCCTAAGGCTGTTCGAATTAGGATGAAAAAAAAGTCTTGTAATTGAGGCAAGAGGAAGACTCAGTGGCTGCCTATGAATAAAGGTTCACTCGATTGGCAAGGTATGCTCCAAATTTTATCCGAGACCTTGATAGTAAAATAAATTGATTTTACTCAGGATTAAATCCAAAATATCGAAGGGCATTGGCTTCTCGTGAGTTTAAAAGTTATGAAAAGCTTGTTCGATGTGCTAAGAAGGTGGAAATGGAGTTTTCTGATGATCAAGTGTTCTATAACAACCAGCAGAAGAAGAGACCGAGGTGGCAGGATAAAGGAAAGAATTATTCAAAAAGGTTTGACGGTAAGAAAACTAAGTTTCCAGTTTGTGATAAATGTGGTAAAAGGCATGATGGCGAATGTCTTCTGAATTTTGGAAAGTGCTACCGATTTGGTAAGATTGGACATAAGGCTTGTGATTGCACTGAAAAAGATCAAGGTGATGGTAAGTCCAAATTTGATTTACAGTTTGTGAAATGTTTTAAGTGCAATGAGATGGGTCACTATGCAAACGAGTGTCCGACAAAGAGCTTGAGTGATGGGAAGCAGTTAGACTACAAGAAGAAAGGGGTGGTGAAATCCTTTGCAACCACTTCAGCAGATGTCAGGCCATCAAATGAAGTTGTATCAAGTACTTTGTTTGTTTTTTCACATTATGCCAGTGTGTTGTTTGATTCGGGGTCTACACATTCTTTCATCTCTGAAACCTTTTCTAGTAAAATGGGAATACCATCTCAAGAAATGACTCCTGAACTTGTGGTAAAAACACCTGGGGGAAATGTTGAGGCAAAAAGAACTTATAAGAATCTTCCTATCCTTATCCGTGGAAAGAACCTACTTGCAAACCTAATTGTTCTACCTCTAGTAGAGTTTGATGTTATCCTGGGTATGGATTGGATCTCTATTTACCATGCTAAGATTTACTGTAGAGCTAAAGAAGTTTCGTTTCAGAAAGACTTTCAGTTTGTGTACAAGAATGAACCCTTACTGTTGATAACATATCAAGAGGCCAAGAAACTTGTAAAAGATGGAAATGAATGTTACCTTGCACACATTGTTGAAAACAAGGGAACTGTTCAGATTAATGATGTGCCAGTGGTAAATGAGTATCCTGATGTTTTTCCTGATGAGTTTCCTAGAATAATACCAGATCGGGAAGTTGAGTTTACTATTGACTTAGTTCCTGATGCTAAGCCAATTTCAAAACCCCCTTATCGAATGGATCAAATTGAACTTTTAGAGTTGAAGGACCAATTGCAAGATTTATTAAAGAAAGGTTTCATTCGACCTAGCACATCACCATGGGGTGCTCCTGTTTTATTTGTTAAAAAGAAAGATGGTTCAATGAGACTTTGCATTGATTATAGATCCTTGAATAACATCACTGTTAAGAACAAATATCCTTTTCCTCATATCGATGATTTGTTTGATCAGCTCTAGGGAGCTTAGTATTTTTCAAAGATTGACCTAAGATCGGGTTACCATCAGCTAAAGGTAAAGGAAG
Organism: Viscum album; assembly: GCA_963277665.1. Taxonomy (NCBI): domain Eukaryota; kingdom Viridiplantae; phylum Streptophyta; class Magnoliopsida; order Santalales; family Viscaceae; genus Viscum; species Viscum album. Next base: position 482,957,783 of record OY728166.1, read on the forward strand.
AAGATGTTCCGAAGACTGCGTTTCATACAAGATATGGCCATTATGAATTTGTAGTAATGCCTTTTGGGCTAACCAATGCACCTTCTGTATTCATGTACTTAATGAATATAATTTTCCATGAGTTCATGGATAAGTTTGTGGTGGTTTTCATTGATGATATTTTGGTGTTTTCTAAAAGTAAAGAAGAGCATGAAAGACATTTAAGGGTTATTTTGAAAACCTTAAAATAAAATAAATTGTATGGGAAATTCAGCAAGTGTGAGTTTTGGTTGCAACAAATTTCTTTCCTTGGTCACATTGTTTCTAAAGATGTGATAACCGTTGATCCTACAAAAACAAAGGTTGTTGAAGAATGGCCAAGACCCACAAATGTAACAGAGATTCGTAGTTTCCTTGGTTTGGCAGGCTATTACCGAAGGTTTGTTAGAAATTTTTCATGGTTATCTAGTCTAATGACTAAGCTAACTCGGAAGAGTGTTAAGTTTATCTGGACAAAAGAATGTAATGATTGTTTTTAGGAACTGAAAAGAAGATTGGTGAATGCTACAGTTTTGGCACTACCTTCCAGGAATGAGGAGTTTGTTATCTACAATGATGCTTCATTGAAAGGAATTGGTTGCGTCCTAATGCAGAATGATCAGGTAATTTCTTATGCTTCACGTCAGTTGAAAACTCATGAGGTAAATTATCCTACACATGATTTGGAATTAGCTGCTGTTGTTTTCACTTTAAAAATTTGGAGGCATAATTTGTATGGAGTAAAGTGTGAAATATATACCGATCACAAAAGTTTAAAGTATATATTCAATCAGAAAGAATTTAACATGAGACATAGGAGATGGCTAGAATTAATCAAGGATTATGATTGTACAATTCATTACCATCCAGGAAAAGAAAATAAAGTGGCTGATACTTTGAGTCGAAAAAATAATGCTTCATTAACAATTTTGCGTTTGGAACGTGATCCTTTGGTTAAGGATTTGATGAACTTTGGAATAGAAGTTTTTGGTGCAGGATGTACTTCTGTTTTGTTTCAGGTATCAGTGAAATCTTCTATATCAGACAGAATCAAGCAAGCACAGAAGCAAGACAGTGAGTTTTAGAAAAAGGTAGAGCTGGTTCAAAAGAGTAAGTTGCCTGAATTCAACATTGATAATGATTGTGTTTTGATATTTGGGAAGAGATTGTGTGTTCCTTGTGATTCACAGTTGAATAGAGAGTTGTTATGTGAAGCTCATAGTTCTCCATTTTTAGTTCATCCTGGCAGTACTAAGATGTACAGAGATCTGCGAGAGTATTACTGGTGGGATGGAATGAAAAGAGATATTGCTGATTTTACTGTGAAGTGTTTGAATTGTCAACAGGTTAAAGCAGAGCGACAGTTTCCAAAAGGGATGCTTCATCCTTTACCAGTAACAGGATGGAAATGGGAAAATATATCCATGGACTTCGTTGTGGGATTGCCGAAGACACCTCGAGGTAATAATGAAATCTGGGTTATTGTTGATCGCTTGACTAAATCTGCTCATTTCCTTGCTATACGAGATAATTTTTCCCTAGATAAACTTTCCCGTTTGTATCTTAAAGAGATAGTCAGGTTACATGGAGTTCCTCTCTCCATTGTATCTGACCGTGATCCCAGGTTCACTTCTAACTTTTGGAAAGGCTTTCAGAAGTCGTTGGGTACTGAATTAAATTTTAGTATAGCTTTTCATCCTCAATCAGATGGGTAGTCAGAACGAACAATCCAGACTTTGGAGGATATGCTACATTCTTGTTCGATGGATTATCAGGGAAGTTGGGACCAAAATATTTCTTTGGTTGAGTTTTCATATAATAACAGTTTTCATTCCAGTATACAGATGGCACCATTTGAGGCGTTATATGGGAAGCGGTTTCGAACTCCAGCTTTCTGGGATGAAGTGGGTGAATGGAAGCTAATGGGACCAGAATTGGTAGAAGAGTTTGCAGAAAAAGTTCAGCTGATACAAAAACACATGAGAACAGCTCAGAGCAGGCATAAGAGTTATGCGGACAACAGGAGGAAGGATCTCTCTTTTGAGGAAGGTGATCATGTTTTTCTCAAAGTCTCACCATGGAAAAGTGTGATGCGATTTGGTAAGAAAGGAAAGCTGAGTCCAAGGTTCATTGGACCATATGAAATTCTGGAGAGAGTTGGATCAGTTGCTTACCGAGTGGATTTACCTCCGAGTTTATCTCAGGTACACAATGTTTTTCATGTTTCAATGTTATGGAAGTATATGCCAGATCCATCTCATGTTTTGAGTCCAGAGGTAGTTCAGTTGGAAGAGAACCTATCTTATGAGGAACAACCAGTCCAGATTCTTGACCACAGGGAGAAAGTGTTACAGAATAAGGTGATTCATGAGGTAAAGGTTTTTTGGAAAAACCACATGATTGAAGAGGCAACATGGGAATCTGAAAATGCAATGAGGGATAAATACCCCCACTTATTCGATAAGTAAATGAATTGCGGGGACGCAATTTTCTAAAGGGGGGAAGTATGTAACATCCCAAGTAAGTAATGAATAATATATATTTTTATCTATGTCTATTAATGAATTAGATAGTGTTTTAGAGGCTTAAAATGAGAATAAATCCAATCTTAAGCATGTAATACACTAATATTTTTAAAAGATTGTTTTACTGTCTTTTGATGGCAAACCATTTTTAAATCAAACTTTTGACAATTTTATAAGCTCTATTTTTCAAAATAAACTTATTCTTTGTGATTGGGATATTGAAATTTACTTTGGGTAAATTTTTGGTATTTTTCTGACAATGTTCATTTTTTAATGAATAGTGAAAAATACAACATTTTACATCAAAACTGCTTTTTCATCTAATTTAATTATATGGATAGATTATCTTTTTAATTGGTCTTAAAGTGTAATTTGAATATATTTTTACCATTTAATCCAATAGTTGTCGTTGGAATTAATTTCACTTTGAAATTGGACTTAAACTAGTGTCAATCTTTTGATACTTATTGTTTCATAAAAACACGCTATTTGCTCTGACATCGGGAATTAATTATTAAATTAATTAATGTAACTTATATGTTTTGAATTTTGTAAAATAGAAATCATTTTTGAATTCGGAATATCAAATATATTTTAGGGTGAAGTTTTGGTATTTTTCTGAAGAACTTCAATTTTTGATGAATAGTGAAACAACTAAGTGGTACTTAAAATACTGATTTTTCGTTTAAATGAAATTTTACCACCTCTGTGTTTTGAATTTCAAAAATCCGACATACATGGTTGTCATAAAGAAGTAAAATGTGGTTCAATGGGATTAAAATAATTTTTTGGTGAATAGTAACTTTTAAGTTTATTAATCACGATTAGAGGTAATTAGTGTAATTTAAGGTAAGAATAATGTTTTAATAATATGAAATGAACTTGACAAATGTCCTAACCTTATTGGATATGTCATGGACAACCAAGACAATCCATGGGTCAACTTGGGGACCCCATGGAGCCACTTTGGAAGGAAAATGACATTAATATCTTTTTATTTAATGTTAAAGTAAAAATGTCACAAACATGAGTTGTTTTACTAAAACAATTTTTAAGTGGGGTTATATAAGTCATATTTTTGACTATAAATTTTAATTGGAAAGATAAAAATATTTCCTACATCATAGTCTTTTTTTATAATTTTTAGACATTAAATAAATTAAATTATTTATGACATCATGATGATGCAGCGATTACCTCATTAATAAAGGATTTAAATAAAATGAAAAGATAATGTTAAAACTATAACTTACACTTGTAAAAGACCTATTGGATGGGTGGATTTCGAACACTTATCACCTTATCCTTGAAATTTATAATTGTGGGACCTTTTTTATCCGAAAATCATTTTATAGCAAAGTATCTTTTCTTAACTTTCCAAGAGTGCCCCTCCTCTCCTCTTATAAAAGGCCCCCACCTATACCACCTTACCCATACTTCAAAAGCCTTTGTCTCGGACAACCCCTACCCATTTTGTCTCTCCACATCCCTCTCTTACTCCTTGAAGCCTCACTTTGGGCACAAGTCTTCCCATGGAAGCCTTTGAGCTCAAATAAAAAAGAGTTACCCGTTTTAAAGGTAGTGTTTTCTCTTGTGTTCTTATGTTTTATTTTGATTCTCCAACCCCCTAAACTATTTTTATTCATTTATTTTGTAACACCAGTATCTTCAATATACTAGGATGTTGTTATAAGAAGGATTCAAGCTACACTTACACACACCTACATCTAATGGTTAAAGAACATACTGTTTCTGTGGATGGCAAATTTCTGCCTCACGAAACGATGATTGTTCAACACTCGTATAACACCTTCAAAGGTGGACATTAAGATGTCACTATATTTATATATGATATATAATATGTTTATGTTTTACTTAAGCTTCTGTATTTTTCATTTATGTCATACCTTTATGGTTTCCATTACGGGTAAATGCGATATCTTCATTTTAGGAAGTGCGGACTACCGCCCCCTCAAAGTGATTTGATTCGTTAATACCATATGTGGTACATATAAAGGATAGAATGAATGATATTATATATGATACAATACTGGAATTATAATACTATTATGTATCATTTTGTTTTAATTCCATTAAATATGAAATAGAAATGGAATTAGTGTTCATGCGTACGTACGGCTTACCGTCTCCATGAACGGTGCATTTCATTTCTTACCTCTAAATGATTATGTAATATTATAAATGCACGTATATACTAGATATATATGATATCTACATCATGAGTATAACTCTGGATATAATGGATACATGAACAACTTGTAATTATAATGAGTTTATTTTTGACTCAAGTACCAATGATCGTTAAAACGACCGTTAATAACTTAAATAATTACATAGTGTTCATGACATGGTAATAAGTGATATAAAAGGAATAATGAACTTGAAAAGGGTTCTTAAGCAAGTAGGAATTAAATCAAGTTTATTATTCAGGACGTTAAAGAACGATCAAGTCAAGTTGAACATGAGGTATGGGACTTCGTCTCAATCTCCTTTCATTGAGGCATATTTTGTTTTATACACAACCTTCTTTTATACAGTGTACAAACCCCTTTGACTTTTACTTTTATAAAAAAGGAATCTTTTTTATATGAAGCGTTTTACTAAATGAAAAAAGGGAATGTTTTTGTCGTACGTATGCGGCGACAATTACTTCTCCGCCGCTGTGACCATTATTTGAGTTTCGGCTTCCTCTACAAGCCATGCATTTTTTTTAAAAGAAAAATAAATACCATGTTTTACTTTTCTTTTATTTTGGTATTGAAAATGGTTTTCATAATGTTTTTATATCAATGTGTTGTATTGATATCTTGTGATTGAAAAGTGGAAATGTTATGTTTCCTTTATGCATGTTTTATGTGATACGATTATGTTATGGTTCTTGGGCATTATTATGAAGACAGGTGGTTCCGTGATAAACTAAGGGCGGGTGAGCCTGATATAGCTCTCCAATGCATTGGGTAACACGAAGGGGTTAAACGTTGAGGTTTCTCCGAAGAGATTTAGGGAATATACTGTGATGGGTATTCCAAACGTAACCAAGAGGGTTACTCCCTACGTAAGAATGTTATTAATGCCTCAAGTTACCTTTATGTCTTATGATTTCTATGATTTATTCATGATTTGATGAGGTATGTTAAAGTGCTTATGTTTTATGGGTAAAGTATGATTTCATTCTTATGTATATATGTACTCATGTTTCCTTTCTATATTTTTATATCCCTTACTGAGCTTTTATTCATATTACACATTTTTCTAGAACATGGTATGAGAACAAAATAATTTTTTCGGGTAAAATAAGTATTTTTCAAAAAATGCAATTTTGTCGCCTTTTGATGGTGCACCCACATTAAATCTAGTTTTTGACATGTTTATAAGTTAAATTTGACAAAATAAAATTATTATTTGGAATCAGGATATAAAAATTTACTTTGGATAAATTTTTCATATTATTCTGATAACTTTCATATTTTAATGAATAGTAAAAACACGTTATATTTTATTTTAAAACAAATTTTTTCATCGCAATAATTTATATGGTTAAATTATAATATTGAATGATTTTAAAGTATAAATAGAATATATTTTTAGCATTTAATATAATTTATGTCATTACCATTAATTTTACATTGAATTCATAGGTAAAAACATTTCAATATTTGGCAATATTTTAACTTTTAAAACCCGTTTTCTTAACAATGAGATTAATTTTAAATTAATTACTACAACTTCTGTGTTTTGAATTTTGAAAAATGGATTCCATATTCGAATTCAGTTGGTCCAAATTATGTTAATAGGTTACTTTTATTTTTTTGATATTATGAATAGTAACTACAGTAATTTTTATTTACTGCAGTTAAAGGTAAATTGGGTAATTAAGGGTAAAAATAAGATTATAAAATTACCCTAACACATGCCAAAATTCTATTGGATGAATAAAAGTAAACCCATATCACCTAAGGGTTGGAATAGATTAATTTTATAGACTTTTTACCATGAAAATAATTTAATTATTATTAAAACCAAAGAAAGTGACAACATGTCACTCTCTTAAATCTTATAAGTATAATAATTTTAATTTGGTGATAAACTTCATGAAACTTCAAACATTAATAGTCTACAGAAATATAATAAAATTATCTACATCGTGTAATTTTATTTATAATTTTTATGGATTAAATAATTATCATTAATGATGACACAATAATGATATAGAAATTATTTTATTGATTGAAATATCAAATAAATGGTTTTAAAAATATTAAAATAAATATTATATGAACTATTTAATGTGCTCCACTAATTTTATAGAAAAATATGACATATTATGAATCTATTAAAGCTTTTAGTTTGAACATATCTTCTATGTGGATTTTATTTAAATTCAAATAAATGAATAGTGTCAAAATTGCACTATTGTTATTTTATAAAAATAACATAATATAAAATTGTTTAAAAATCACAGAAATATTTAAAAATTATAAATTAAAATTTATATGGTCTACAATGTAATAAATTATATAATTATGTGAAATTCACAACACATAAGTAATTATTTATAATAATTTAAAATTTAGAATCTTATTACCACAAATAAAATTAAATAGATTAAATAAGGATAAATCAAGTTGATAATGTTTAAAATAAATTCCAAACATGTCTAATTTTATTGGTTGATGATATTACAACCCTATCTTATCTAAGATTCATATTTGAGTAATTTTGAAAGTTTTTATGTGGGTTTTGAATTTGTTATAAATTAATATTTTTTGAGGTTTCCAAAGGTGCCCCTCTCCTCCCTTATAAAAGGGCACCTCCTCCCTCTCATCTTCACAACACTTTGAGCATTAAATCTCAGCCAACCCATGCCCATTTATCTTATAAACTTCCCTAAAAACATTTTGGAGGTTCTGGTCTTCTCAAAAGACCAACTCTAGTTCCTTAAGAGGAAGCTTAAAGGAGGTGCGTCGAAGAAGAGGTAATCTCTTCTACCGATTATTTCAAATTTCTTTATTCTTAAACTTATTCTTATTTATTTGTTTCATTGTAAAGTAATACAATAATTATCACTAATATACTGATATGATATTATAAAAATGAAACAACCCCATTTCACCTTCTATCTATCCTACGGAAAATGAAATCACCGCGCGTGCGTACGTTCGGAATACCGTCTCCACGCCATTGTGTAATCAGTTTTTCCACCACCACCTTACTTGGATGGGTATAATGGTGTAAAGAATAACTATATATGGTTATTATAAAATCATACTGATTATTAGATATTATATCATCCACTATAATTCTATTCAATAATTATGGGAACGATATCATCGCTCGTGCGTACGTACGGACTACCGTCTCCACGAATGCGATGAGATTAATTTTCCATGATTAACCATTCAAGTATGATTATAAAGTATATATAATAAATAATCATGAAAGATATTACATAATAATGATACTATATTTATGTACATATATGTTTCATTTACTTAATTCCATTCAATTCAACAAGGAAACGAAAATAGCGTTCATGCGTATGTACGACCTACCGTCTCCATGAACGGTGTATTTCATTCCATTTATCGATCTATCATATATATTTATATGCTGAATATATATTATATATAAATCATGTTTTAAATTCTGGAATTAATTAAATCAGGATATAAGTAATAATATCAAGAACAACAAGTCGAAACACGTACGATAAATGAAATGATTTTACCCAAAACGCTGCTTTAACATGGAATTTACAAAAGAACGGATAATATAAAGTCATAAGTGAACCATATATTATATCATAACAATTAATATGATTATTTAATAATTCAATGAGATTATTTAAATCATTATACAGGAGGTTCAGATACATACGAATCATATCAGACATAAGGTAAGGGATAACTTTTCCAATCTCATTTTTATCCGAGATTGTTTATTCATAAGTATTTACTGGGGTTATATTTTTCATCCATGTCCATAAAAATGTTTTTCATAAAGTGTTTAATATTCTTTGATGTATTTTTAAAGTCTTGTTTACCCCTCTTTGACTTTTACATTGTGTTATGGAAGGAATCTTTCTTTTTTTTACCATACGAGGAACTTTTTGACTTTTATAGAAAAAGTATGAGAAGAATGTTTTTTTAAACTTATACAGAATGAATGGATTTTTATGATTTAATATTAAATTATTTACATGAATATTACTTTACAAGTTTTCAAGTTTTATTTTTAATTAACTTCTTTTAGTTTAAAATTGTATGACATATTAAGAAAGGAAAAATGTTTTTGAAGTAGAAAGGATATTTTCCTCAAGAATTAATTTCAAGTGTTTTGTCAAAACTATTTTCCATATAAGATGACATTATTTAGTATGATTATGTTTCAAGTATAATGTATCTATTATTTAAATTGTTTTATTCTTCTTATGATGAAATGATATCCATTTGTTTTATATGGATTACATTATGATGGGATGATGTTTATGAAACCCATTTTATTCGTTGGGGTTATGATGAATGATTTATGTTTATGTTGTGGCACACGTAAGAATGATTTCATTATGAGACGGGTGGGACCTATATATACCTCTAATGAACTGGGTAAAGATTTATATATCATGAGATAAACATGGCTGGAATGGAAAGTTAATCCGGTTCAGTGATTCAGGACTGAAACGAGGAGTGAACTCGATTCAGTGAGGGACTTTGTCCACTAAGATGGTCTTTGCAGCAATACCTTGGATACTATAGAAATAATATCAAGTGCTTAATGGTTTTCCACAATTACATGTTTTATTCCTATGCTATTTTATCATGATTGATGTTCCATTATGATCTATGCCTTACGTACTGCCATGTTTCATTTCATTGCTCAAGATTTTGATGTTTTAACATTATGTTCATGTTTTTAAGTTCAAATGTATATGGTTTGTTTTATTTTATCCATTATTACCCTTACTTAGCATTTGATATCACCCTTTATATGTTTTTCCCCATGATATAAAGAAATGTTTTAGGTAAGAAAACAAAAGGGGAAGATCTTTACGGGAGATGTTGAAGATCTTTCACCATGATTAGATGATTATGTTCCGAGTTTCCAATGACACTAAACTATTATGGTCCTTGAGTGTTGGTTTTTTTTATGTATTATGTATTCCACAAAAGTAATTTAATGTCCATATACGCCAAGTTTGGGGTCTCTATAGTGACACTGTGATGGTGGCACCGTGAGGGTGGCACCGTGACGGTGGCACCATGTCCTCACCAAGCGGTCTTCATTTTTTTTTCCAGTTTCCAACTTTTTCCGCCCCTGCAATGTATCTTTTGATGTAAAAACAATTTAATACCCCATTTTAAAGCCATTTAAATCCCATAAATAATATCTAAAATCCCCCAAGATTCGGGAAACCCTTAACTTACCAAAACGTGTGGGTTTTCCTTGGTGTCACGCCCTTCCCCGTACCTTCCAGATCCGCCCAAATTATGTGTTTCCTTATGGTTAAAGAAAAAAAATTTAACGCATAGCCATTATGACCACCCCTATGAGGAGAATTGTTAAAAGAAAATTAATTCCATCGTGCGTAACTGCCCAACCGCGTGGGGAACCACAATACGACTTTAAAGCCGTTCAAATTTCCATATCCCATAACAACGAGATCTCATCCTTATATCGCACATGAATTTATTCTTCTTCTTATTCTTCTTGGATGGTCTTCTTTTATTCCTGGTGTGTTTGGAGTTCCCCTTCCTAAGGAAAGTGGTGCGCTTGTGCCGAAGCCTTTCTATTCACCCTTAGAGTCCCCGACGTTCCTCCCCTGCAAGTTGCGCATCCCCAGTTCTTGGCGCGTGGAGAATAACTTCGATCCTTGATCAACCAAGTATGGATTTTTCCTTTGTCTCTTCTTACTGTGTATCATGCGGGGTGGGTATGCTACTATTTATGTGGAAATGGATGAAACCAAACATGAACAAAGATAATAAACAGACTGTTAAAGAATGATGGGGTGTGTTTAAAAATTCAGCTGTACTCTTTTATATTTCTATATGTTGTGAACTGTATGGGCTTATGCTCACTGAATATCATGGACGTTGGTGATCTTTCCTTGTGAACTAATTAAACCTTGTCTTTTGTGATGATTAAATAACTAGAACATGGAAGTTGGTTAATCACCTAAACTCGGTTAGTTAAATGGATACCCAGTGAACATAAATCCTTTTGTGGTCACCCCGGTTAAAAAACAGAAAGAAGAACCTAATGAATGATGTGCTTGAACTTGGAAGTTTCCCTACTCTATTTTGGTAGTAGGTGTGTTTTTCTGTTTGATGATTATGGTGTGATGTGGATGGGGATGTGCTCCTCTATTGTGGAACGATTTTTGGTTGTGAATCTGAAGCTGTGTGGGGCTGTATCTTGAGTCTTGGTTTGGTTCCAGTACTTTGAGTGATCTCACAGATCCCTTTGTTGTTGTGACTTCACAAGAGAACCGGGTGTGAATGATTAAATTTCCGTTTGGCTGTTTCTCTTTCTCTGGCTTGTGGTTATGCCAGTTAGTTGCCCAGTAGTGCAGAATTCACCTAAATGGGATCACTTGAACATGAAAGCAAGAATAGGTTAAATGGGTAATTGGTTTTGGGAATGAGTTATGACTTGGCTGTGAGTGCTGTGCCTTTCTTTTATGAATGAATAGTAACAAGGGTGTTTGTTATTAGGTTGTCCTTGGAAACCCTAGGTTGGGATGAGTGCTTGTTACCTATACATATAATTGTAGTTCTTATGTTTCTTATTCGCACCCCACCCAAGTTGAGCACTTAGTGCCGAACACCTCCATTTCATGGGGGAGGGTGTTTTTCTAAACACTGCTATGAGTGGCTGGTTATTAGATCCTTTTCTGATCCCTTTCCCGAATAGCCCAAGACTCTTCATGCAGGCTGTGATGGACTGAGGTCCATTATAGCCCAAGATTCTTCGGGCAGGGTAGCTGTGGTGGTTGGACCAGGTGTGTGCGGGAAGATTGTTTCCCAAGAGTATTCGGGATGAGGCCTAGGTATCTTCAGGCGTGACAGTAGTTTTTGTGGCCCAGGTGTTTGCGGGCATGGTTACGGGTGGTTTTTGTGGCCCAAGTGTTTGCGGGCGGGATGTGTGGTTGTGGCCCAGGTGTGTGCGGGCGGGGTGTGGCAGTGGGATTGTAGTGAGAATGGCGAGAGAGTTTCGATGTGTAGGATGTCTTCAATAAACAGTTGGGATGTGGCGCGGGGTACCCAAACATCGATGTGTTTTTACTATTATATTTCTTGACTTGCGTTATTTGGGGAGCGTTCCTTGGTGAGGCTTGGGTGGGTAATTTTCCTTGCGAAGTGTTTCAGTTATCTCTTTTCTCACAGGGCATTAGAATGACTGCCCACTTGTGCACGAGAGCTTTCGGTTTTCCCTACTGAGTATACTTATATGCTCACCCTACGTATATAAAACTATTTTCAAGTTTCCTGGAGGACTTCAGGGATCGTGTAGGGCCATACTAGCTCAGATGTTGGGACAGTTGCAGTTGCTGTTTTTATTTCTTTGGTACTTTACCTTTGTAGTCTCCTTGTACCTTGTGGCATTTACTTTTGTAACATGCATATGGGAATGGTTTTCTTTGGATTTACTTTTACCCCCCCAGTTTTGGTTTTGTTGGGATTTACTATCTTATCTCCTAATCCTATTAAATAAAAAGGGTAATTCCTTCCATCTTGTGTGTGATTCTATACCCTTTGTGCTAGTCTCCACTCCAGGACCTATTGAAGGCGGGTCTCGGGGGTCATTATCTCTCCTTCAACTTGAAGAAGGAAGGGTCTGGCAACCTACTGTCCCTTATCTCATCTTGGTGAAGGCGGGCCGTGACATGTGTCTAGTTAGTATTATGTATTTATACAATATGACATATGTTTAAGATTATTTTCATAGTATCTGAGGTTCTCATTATAGACTAGGAACTATTATAACCTGTTTATATGAATAATAATATATGGAAATTAACATTTAAATGATGGACTTAGAAATATCAATACTATAATGGTAATCATACATCATGTATAAATCACTATATACATTGTATGGTAATTGAAAAGTACTGATCAAGTTGGGTCAAGGGAACCCAATATTACAACACTACCACTTGCACTAGAGACAACTTGCTAACTACCCTTATTATCTCTCACTTGATTAATATCATATTTCTATAGAGTCATGTATTTAGTTTTTATATCGGAAATTCTTTTCTGTGTGTCTATTATGCTATGTGAAACCTCACCTTATTGAGTAAGACCCCTCTAAAGATAAAATCCTTGAGTGTATCACTTTTTTATACTATCTAAAATTGACATCTTGGCTAGTAAGAGTAGTTGAATTATCATAATTTACATTATGATAATACTTTACTTACTATTTATGGTTACAAGGATTAGAAAAAATGGTTACATAATATACACATATTCTTTAGCCACCCGAGAAGCCGCAACACACTCAATAATTGTAGGTATGGATACCAATATCTTGAATGAGATTTTATTACTCATTACCTTATAATAACTATGATACGAGATCATATTTATCTAAAGTAATACTAGTTTGAGTCCCCTGAAAACTATTGTTATTTCCTCTCCACATACCAGGTATATATCCTTTGTACTTTCTCTAGTACAATAAAATAGTTCTAACGGCTTCCATTGCATTTCTCTTGGTTACAACTGATATTTTATTACCATTAAGTATACATTGAAAGTATCAATATATATAGTACATAACATGGAATGCATTATTGATCCATAAAAAAGTGTATGGAACTAAACTTACCACTTTAATATCCTCCAACTCCCAATTCATGTCTTCTTGGATAGATTTATTCCATGTGACATTGGTGAAAATTCTCTCTCGAATTATTCCCACTTGTTTTTTGTCAATACATTATTAGTATATATACTATATAATTGGTATAAGAAACCATTAGATCTACCTCAATAGATATCGTTCCCTATAACTTTGGTTGCTACTTTAAGACACTCTCTAGAGATTAACTTATATTCTATTCTTAACTAACTATAAAACCAATAACTATTTTCTATATGTTATCAAACATATTTTATTTGGAAAAACATTGGTGCTCCCACTAACCTCTTATAGATACATTGAAAAATTCATTCCAAAGGAATATTCTATTATATTATCATTTAATTTAATCCTAAATTTAATTTTAGTAACTTGTAACCCTTATTAGAATTCTGTGATGTCACCATCCCATTCTAGTTGCATTGTATTGATGCCTTCTATGATTGGTGGTATTGATAGCCAATTCCCAATAAATGATCATAGAAAATAGCTATGAAAAGTAAAATTCTAATGGATTTAGATATTATGACTTGGTCTAAAAAACCGAGCCTTATTTCTACCGGGTTTATACTATCCAAGAATAGTTTCACTTGAATACCTACCATAGTATTAAAAACAATAACCCCCTTATACTTCGATTCATGGAATCCATTATTGAATTTTAATCGACCTTGATAATTTTAGATAATTGACATATACTAATTACCTATAGGAATTATTTTTCTTAATAAATAATGTATCATCATTTGTGGTGAATATAAAACCACCACTAAGGTTTCATCCTTCTTACACAATATGTGTCTCTGGAACATTCATTTTTCACACCTCTTGTAGAATTTGTTCCTATGGAAACTACTTGTGCATCATCGAAAATAACTAAAACCAATCCAATATTTCTCAAAATATCTCAAGTAGAGATGTTCAACCTTTTATAGAAATGTATTCTATCAATTTACTAAACATTTTCTATCATAGGTATTTATGAAATATCCTACAAAATTTTTAGAACAATTTGTTTAGATTCACATTTCATTTTTCTTGATGAATGTTTGTTTATATTATAAAAAAATATTTTCATCTAAACACATGTCCTTATGATATAATGGATTTATATCATACTATATCTCATATGATATCTTCTTATCATTATAGTTGTAATTTTATGTGATTACACCGTTATTTGTGATGTATATATTGAAAATAATGGAATTATATGTAATGGTTACAAGCTTTAACATTGATACTCCTTTCACTTACATCATGAATCTGATGTGTATAAGGAAATTAGAATTTAGGAATTTCTCCACACCACATTTTTTTTATCAATGATAACATGTAATAATCATCATTGATCCTAATTATTAGCATCATATCATTGATGTGTATAAGGTAATATGAATTTAGGAATTACTCCACACTACATTATGATGATCAGTTAATGCTTGGTCAAGATATTTTTCAACACACAAACCCAAAGAAACTCATATATTTTTACCATGAATATGTCATTCTTAACTTTCAAATTCCTTAATGACTCTTAAAGGAATCATATGAAGTATATTTAACACTAGCTTACCCTTGGAATAGTACACGCTCTCTAGTTAAACTAATTCCAAAATATTTATGGCCTACCTTTATTTAGAAAGGTTTATTTGTCCAAACTAAATATTTATATATGTCAATAATACCTATCATTAATGTCTAATTTTAGTTTTACTTGATAAATAATTATTTTACCACAACTGGGTATATAAGTCTTACATTTTATATTCATCAATTATTTCCAATGATTCAAGAATTACTAAACATTTTTTTGAGAATTAAACACCCCAAACAACATCCATTCCAAAACTAGAATAATTTCTCATTACATATAATAGATACATGAGATATATTTTTTGGTAATACTTAACAAAAGTTAAAATAGAAACATTTACTTGGAAATTATAAGTTGTGTACTTCTCACCACTGACTTAGGAATCACCCTTTTATCAATCACTTATAGAACACACCTTACTTATTATAACATTTAATTTCTTACTTGGTTACTATATTAAATACACATATGTGATTGAAATATTGTATTTAATACCCAAACATTATAATAAAAACATTACTTTAAATTGATGAATATTCCCGAATAAGAAGAAACTACTTGCTTCTTTGATCCAGTTCATTTAATTTAAATTTTTACATACATATTTCATGACACATGAAGCAAATAACCTCCTGTTTAATACCTCTTTTCTTTGAAAGAAATTGCATAGGTTGCTTTGGAGTCACTCTTTACATTGGCCTTTTCGCATTTTATTTCAACTTTATCATTATAAGAACTAAATATTAATCTTTATTTAACGTTCTTATTACTTGGAGAACCTTACCTAGAAGTTAAGGAAGAATTTTATCCATACTGTTAGTTTTGTGATCTTAAATGAAACTGGATAAATTAGGTAAAAAATATGTATGAAAGTGGTGTATTGAAATATCATGATCTATATTTCAATTTATATATATCCAATGTAATCATCACCTATTCATATCCACAATTCTCTTTCTCTTGGAAATCTTCTCAGAGATGAGATAACATGTTAAATCATTCATGTTATGATGTTGTATCCACAAATCACATCAAAATTTGATGATAGAATTATGAAATAACCATCATATGTGTCATACATGAGTATCGTGTAAGAATTTTTCTCACTCTTGATTCCTTAGGAGGATCAATAAGTATTGAGGACACCAGCACCTTGAACTTCCAATACGCAGTACTTTGCACAAGCACCTGTACTACCTATTGGAAAATCATTCCAATTTAGACATTTTATTTTTTTATAATTAATCCCAGTTTACTTGGGTATTAATTTCCATTCTATTCATAAAAAAACTTGAATATTGTACTTTTATCTTGATTACTGATTTAAACATTATTGATTAATTAATTAAATCATTAAATATTTCCCACTATTTTATTGAACTCTAGAAGCCCTTTGTACTAGAATCAGAATACTCTTTGGAAAGATTATTCTAGTGTAAAGTATCCTTGAAACCTGTACTCATAGTCTACAATCTTTGTGTATGCCACTACTTGGAGAGTTTCTAGGTAGGCACCATATTGGCCAACCACATTGATCCACAACTCCTTGATCCATTGAGTGAAGCCAGACATTCTAAAATAAAAAACTTGATTTAACGCTTTTGTATAAAGTTGCCAAAATTTGTATTTGGATACTTCTTTGGTGTCAACTTCAATTAAATCAACCCATCACTCTCATAATAACTCCCCAGTAGTGGGGGTCACTCTCAACATTAGCTAATGAGCACCCCGTACACCAAGTTTAGTTAAAATTTAAAATATGGAAGGCGTTTATGAATTAATATTTATTTGATTATTTTTAAATATTTTTGACAAATGTAATCCATTTCTATTAATATGTTCATGCTACCTTGTCTCACTCACAACTGAACATTAATAGAAAAACATTCATTGTGTCTTTATTAATTTTACTATTTATTATTTAATGTGTTTCCTACTATCATGAAAATGCATAAAATAATAAAAAATTAACAAATGAAATAAAAATACCCAAATGGTCTTGAGTATATAATATTGGTCGATCAATTTAAACTTAATGGATCAACCCTGACCTAGTGGAATCATACATGAGTCGTGTCTTGAATCATGATGCATCTTGTCCCCCGTCCAGTGTGTCCATATCTCATCTGGGTTTTCTCCTAGACTTGGAATAATACACATCATACTTTTTCTTCATCATAATAAAAATGTACTCACATATAGGAAAGGGGGTATCGAGAAGTGGAATGTACATACAAAATTACTGATGGATGCACAATCCTTTATACATATTTAAATGAAGAAGAAGATGGACATACCATCATAAAAAATAACTACTTATTACAAAAATCACACACAGGTAATAAATAATTAAATAAAATTAACCAGACATACACATATTCAGTTAGTGTTAAAGACTAGTAAACAGGTAAAATAAAAGCATGATAAAATTAAATTTAAATAAATTTAAAGTTCGAGGGCTATTTAAATAAATTAAATAAATTAATTCAATTCAAATAATTTACTTTCATTCAGTACCAATATTAATTTAATTTAATACTAAAATTAAATTATTTTTTTGGAGTACTAAAGTATTATATTTTTTTTAAATTTAATTAAATTAATTATTGATTAAATTAAAATTTTCCTGGCCCTGAAAACACTATCAGGACAATTATGGGTTGGGTCATAACCTCGATGGCCCATTTTGATCTAGAAAGACCACGTTCAAGGCTGTTTTGGGTCTGGAAGGCCCATCTAAACTCGTTCTGGAATGGGAAGACCCACCCTAACCCACTGTTGGGTGGATCAGGTCCAAAAAAACCCAAGGGAGGTGGTGGATGGGGTTACCTCATGGGTAGGATGTCTCATGCAACATGGTATAGGTTCAGTCAGAGAGAGGCACCATCATCAGTGAGCTTGGATGATGGTGGGAATGTCTTTGTTGTGACGATGACCTCACATGAGTAGTAGGCGAATCCTACTTGAGATGATGATGGTTGGGACATACTGTGGGTGATGGGGTGGAAAACATTATCTAATAAAGTGGGAAGAGGCACTAATGGGGTGTCCTAACAATAAGTGTGTATGGGGGGGGGGGGGTTTCCACTGGGTGTCAACAGTTGAGGTGGTTCGATGAAGCGGGATGTAGACTATCAACATCGATGACTAGAGCTCGATAAGGGTGGTCCGACCGGGAACTCATGGTATCAGTAGGACACAACGACAATGTTGTGACTGGGAGATTGGACGAGCAATGACTGGTAGGGGGACTAGGTAATTGATGATCTACCAGTAGTGCAACATGAGGTCAACTAGAAAGGGTCACTTCTAGAGGTGACCTACTGAGTGGATCAAGGTTCCGACATAGACAGGGGGCCGACCCCTATCCTATTTTTTAGATTAAAATTATTTTTTAACCCTTTGTTTGGACCACCCATACCACCCCTTTTGTCATGTTGTTGACTTTAAATGAAAAATAGTTGCCCACCTATTCTTCCATTCTGTAAATCCCTTTTTTATTAAAATTAAACAGCCTATATTCATTAGTCTTTATATTTGTGAAAAAAATAATTATTATATTATTGTAATGTTATAATTTCCATAAATGTGTGGAAATTAAACACATCAGAAATTACTATTATCGTGTTCAACGGATTTCTAGTTGGTGTTTTGATTAACCAAAAAACACTAACGCCACCTACCTTCAGGTATAAAACAACATATATGTATATATATATATATATATATATTTTCATCCAAATACCTAAAAACAACAATTTTTGATACATATTTTTTTTCAAAAGGCCGTAACTTGGCCATATGAGCTCGGATTAAAGTGGGGTAAAATTTATTGGGACCAAATTAAGACCCTTTATGTAACGCCCCAACCCAAGTTACCTAGATTCGGCACATTATTACATAACATTGGCATGAGAAAAGGAATCATGTCCTGAAAGACCAATCAATTTAGTATCCTTGGAAGTACTAGATACATACATAAGTTTTACATTACATCGTGAAATAAAAAACAACAACATTTTGTCCCATTTGAACACTCTTATATCCCTTAGCATATTAATACAGGTTAATCATAATATAATTATTCGCATCCCAGGAAAAATAAAACATAAGAAATGGGTGAGCTCAGATGCTCAGTAAGAATAACAATATAGCAGAAACTTTCATAAATAAGCATAAAAATTTATGGAAATGTATAAGACTAAAGCACAAGACTTTCAAACTGAAACTTCAGTATAATATAGAAAATATAAATCAAATAATGGAATTTACTTATTCACATAGATATTCTACTAGTCGAATAATCACATGTAATATCAATATCCAATTTCATAATGATGGAATGAATAATTCCAGACTTCATAACCACATAGTCAAGGCCTCGTGATAAGACTACAAATAAGATTTTGTCAAGGCCTTATTCCAAGACACTAGTTTGTCTCATGAGACCTACCGATGCATCAGGGAGCTATAATGGGCTCCACCCATCACTTACTAAGTCCAATGCATTCCTCATATGAAAAGGTTGAAACATGACATAAACATTCGTATTAAAGATACTATACGAAATGTCAATAATTTATCCATAAACTAAGAATGGTATAAAAATAAAACATCCACATTCAAACATATCACAAAAACTTCAATACAATATGGAATATTTGTATCATAATAAATTAACTTCAAATGAGTGTAAAATCCATTGAAGGATGTTGACATCGATGAAATCAAAACCATTTGAGAGAAATATTGCTTTCTATTTTGAAACCATTTAAAAGTCACATAATTATAAAAGAAAAAATTTATTTTTAAAATATTCTTATAATCTTTTAAGTTAATCTTTGAAGATGTTATAATGGAAGAAAATAGCTGCACACACTGTATAATTTAAAAAAAACATTCTTTCCTTAATTTTGTCGAAAAAGACGTAAAGGACCTTGTTTGGAAAATGATGGAAAGATTCATTTATAAAATTTTTATAAAAATTCAAAAAAGGGTATAAATGAATTTAACCGATAGTCTAGTAAAGAGTAAAAATGTTTTTAAATACATTTTTAAGAAACACAGATGTGGATGATAAGGATGTCCCAGTAGATACTCACGTATAAACAACCTTATATAATGAAGAGATTGTAGAATTAAACCTTACCTTGTACTTTTACTTAATCGAGGGTATGCTAAAATCATTTATAATATTTAAATAATTGTTATTAAATTATATAAGAACCACATACATAAATATGATATCATATATGATCTTCTAATATTGTTTTCTTAATAATATTTCAGTAGTATCACCGTTTCAGGTGTTAACCGATTCATTTCCCTTTATATGATTGGTTACGTAAGCCATGTTTGTTATGGATATGATGTATTTGAGTCATATCCATAATTATATTATGTTCTTAAACATTATTTTTAATCATAAAATGAAAATTATTCTTGAATGGTTATGATGGAGAATGAATTTATCGCGTTCGTGGAGACGGTAATCCGTACGTATGCATGAGCGAAAATATCATTCTATTGATGGTGAAATCGTATAAAATTAGATGTTATATCATATGTAATTGATCTTTAACTTGTTATATTTATTATTTACATCAGTTATACTCATTATTATACCCATCCAAATAATGAAGTTTTTGAATAACAAACTACACCACGACGTGGATACGGTAATCCGTACGTACGCACGTATGGTGACTTGTCATTCATAGGATGGATAGAATAATGAATATGGTTGTAACATATTTATAATAACATCAAAGTATGTATAAGTTACTGGAGTTATTATTTTGGTCTGGAAACAACAAAGAAAGAGGAAGTGGTAGAAGAAAATAACTTTGAAAGAGGTGGTGAAATTATTATCTCTTCTTCGGGTGTTTCCTTTTGAGTTGATCAAAAGGGATCCTTAGGTTGGATTTATGATCAAATTAAGGACTCTTGGTCTAAGTGAGGATAGTTGGTAGGATATTTGAGCAGGTTTTGGCTGATACAAATGGATTTGGAGGTGTGATTTTGAGAGAAGGGAAATTACCCTTTTATAAGAGAGGTGAGGGTCACTTTAGGAAAAGTTTGAAATATTATTTTATTATACAATCATATTCAGTTTATAATGGATGAAAAAGGATTTATTTCAAGGATAAGGTGGATCTGGGTCGAAATACTCTCAACCAATAGGTTTTAGACAGGTTTATATAACCATATTAACCTTATCTTTTAGATTTAACTCTTAGTTAAATAGTTTAACTTTTACCATGTATTCTTGTATTATTATAATAAATTGTTAAAAAACTTCCTATTAAAAGCAAAGAGAACCCAAAGTGGTTAATTATTGATATATATAACCTTATATAAGTCCTTTGGCTGAAAATTATATTTTTAGGAATGTTATATCAATTAATAATATAGTATTTGTTTTAAAAACTCATTTATGTCAATTTTGACACTATTTGGTATTTTTTTTTGTGAAAGTAATAAAAAATTTATCAATTAAAACAAAGTTTATTTAATCAAAACTAAAATGTCATATTAACCTATAAAATTAGTGGAATTCATCAAAATTTTCAAGTTACAATTATATTAATATTTATAATATCAAATTTTTAATATTTCAATAATAAGGTAATTACTGCATTATCATTGTGTCATAAATAAATTTAATTATTTAATGTATAAAAATTATGAATGAAATACCATTATGTTGGGAAAATTTTTAGATTTATAATGAATATTTATAGTTGAATTTATCTTATGTATAACATTATATTAAAAATGGTTTAGTTATTAAACTTTGAATTAAACACTTTTAACTCTTCTTTAAATAAAATAAAAATAAATGTCCTAATCTAATCCAAGTGGAACAAAAGGATCATATTTTATTCCTAAGGTTTATTTGGGTCGAAATTCACTTATTCAATAGAATTATGACATGATTTAGGGTAATTATAATATTAATTTTTACCATTAATTACCCTATTTACTTTTAACCGTGGTAAATAAAAGTCAAAAGTTACTATTCACCAAAAATTATTTTCATCCTGTTGAACCAAATTTTACTTAATGATATAAATCGTGTCTCTATGATTTTTTAAATTCAATTCACAAAAGTGGTAAAATTACGTTTCATGCAAATTTGTAAATGTGCATAGAAGGTGGGTAAAAGACAGTAAAAAGTTCAATAAAATTTTGTACATCTAATATTATTATAAAATGACTCCAATTAATTATATTGAACTTATATAGGTATTATGCATCTATTTTGACTTAAAATAAATTTAAATAAAATAAATAATTATTTAAATAAAAATTTGGTTTTAAATAATAACGGAGGGTTTTAACTATTCATCTAAAATTGAAAGTTTTCAGAAAAATACCAAAACTTCACCCTAATCTAATTTTGATTTTCCAAACCCAAAAACGAAGTCCATTTTGAAAAATAAAATTTATAAAATTTCAAAAAGTAGGTATTACTATTCATAACGACTAGTTTGATTTTTCATGGTGTGCTAATACTCCAAGTTGCGTACAATGCAAGCTATTGCATTATTCAAAGGGAAACGTACTGTGGAAGCTTAAGGTGTTACATTATCCCATCCTTCAAATAATTTCATCTTAGAAATTTCTAGAATATTACTGGATAAAAATATTTGGGTGGTTATTCATCATAAGTTCCTCGGGTTCCCACGTTGCCTCTTCCATCTTATGATTTCTCCATAGAACTTTTACCAGACGAGTCGTTCAGTGTCTCAACAATTGTTATATGGTATCAAGAATCTTGACAAGCTCTTCACAATAAGACAAATCAGGTTCCCGTTCAATTTCCTCATAGGTGAGTACATGCGTTGGGTCTGGCATGTATTTTCTCAACAGTGATACGTGGAACACATCATGAACTTTGGAGAGACTCGTAGGCATTGCCAAACGGTAAGATAAAAATCCAATTCATTCTAGAATTTTGAATGGTACGATGTACCTGGGACTTAATTTACCCTTCTTACCAAATCATATAACACCCTTCCATGGAGATACCTTCAAGAAAACATGATCTCCTACTTGAAATTCCAAATCTTTCCTTCGATTATCAGCATAGATTTTTGCCTACTTTGAGATGCTTTGATGTGGGTTTGGATAATCTTAACCTTTTCCATTATTTCCTCAATAAGTTCTGGGCCTACGAGTTTTCTTTCACCAACATCATCCCAACAAGTTGGTGTGCAACATCTCTTTCCATATAACGCTTCAAATGGTTCCATCTGAATACTTTAATGGAAGCTATTATTATAGGAAAATTCTAACAGAGGTAAATATTGATCCCACATACCTTGAAAGTCAAGTGAGCAAGATCTCAACATGCCTTCTAAGGTTTTAATATTCCGTTCTAATCGTCCATCAGTTTGAGGGTGGTAGGCAGTGCTCAAACGAATTTTAGTATCCAAGGCCTTCTAAATACTTTTCCATAATCTTGATGTAAAATAGAGATCATGATCAGGAAAAATCGATAGGGGTACTCCATGAAGTCTTACAAATTCATTAATATATAGTATTGTTAAACATTCAAGTGGTAAATCTTCTCTTATAGCAAGAAAATATACTGACTTGGTAAGATGATCAATAATGACCCATATTGCATCATTCCTTATAAGATTATTTGGTAGCCCCATGAAAAAATCCATCATAATGTCATCGCATTTCCACTCAGTTATAGGAAGAGGTTTCATGAATCCTCCAGGATGTTTTCTTCCATCCTTAACCTGTTGACAAACCATACATCTTGACAAATAATTAGAAATCTCCCTCTTCATGTTGTCCCACCAAAGATGTTTATTCAAATCTCTATACATCTTAGTGCTACCAGGGCATATAGAGAAATTGGAGCTATGAGAATCATACAATAATTCCCTTTTTAGATCATGTATATCGAGAACACAAAGTCTTTTCCCAAATTTCAAAATTTCATCTTCACATATGAAGTCAATAAATCTCCCATCCATTATAACTTTAATTTTCTTTTGAAACTCCTCATCCTCATTCTAAGAACTTTTTATACTTTATAGTAAAGATGGTTTAACAACCATTTGAAAAAGTATTGATGTTTCACCTTACATGATTATTCTCATATACATCTTTACTAGATCCATGAAAATAAGATCCCTTTCAACTATCATCTTGTTCAAAACTCCACGATCCTTTCTGCTCAAAGAATCTTCCACCTTATTTGCCTTCCCCGGGTGGTAGTGTATAGTAAAATCATAATCCTTGAGTAGTTCGAGCCATCTCCTTTGCCTCATATTGAGTTCTTTTTGTGAGAAAATATACTTCAAAGTCTTGTGATCAGTATATATCTCACATTTTTCACCATAGAGATAGTCTCTCCACATATTCAAAGAAAATATTACAGCTGCTAACTCAAGATCATGAGTGGGATAGTTTTATTCATGAATTTTTAGCCATCGTGATGTATAGGCAATAACTCTATCATTCTACATAAGGACGCAACCAAGTCATTTCTTTGAAGCATCACTATAAATAACAAACCCATCATTCCCCGATGGTAGAGTCAAGATAGAAGCATTGAATAATCTTCTCTTCAGTTCTTCAAAACATTCTTCACACTCTTTTGTCCAAACAAATTTAACTCCTTTACGTGTGATCTTGGTTAATGAGTTTTCCAATCAGGAAACATTCTAGATGGAACACCGATAATAAACTTCTAAACCAATAAAACTATGTACCTCAGTTATGCTCGTCGGTGATGACCATTCTTGTATTGCTATTTTATTAAAAGGATCAACACAGATTCCATCCTTAGAGACAATATGGCCAAGAAAATAAATTTCCTAAAGCCATAATTCACACTTTCTAAAATTCCCATATAATTCATTTCTTCTAGGGGTTTTTAGAATAGTGCGCAAGTGATTTTCATGATCTTCGTAGCTTTTTGAGTATACCAAGATATTATCAATAAATACTACTACAAAGTCATCAAGATATTCCTTTAAAACTCTATTCATTTGATCCAAGAAAACATAGGGTGCATTAGTCAGTCCTAAAGGCATTACTGTAAACTCGTAATGCCCGTACTTGGTTCGAAATGCTGTTTTCAAAATGTCTTCCTTCTTCACATACAACTGATGATATCCAGATTGAAGGTCAATCATTGAAAAAAATTTATCTCCATGAAGTCAGTCGAATAACTCATCAATACAAGGTAGGAGATACTTTTTCTTCATTATTATAGCATTGATCTCCCTGCAGTCAATGCACAACCTCATAGATCTATCTTTCTTCTTAATAAAAATAACAGGGGCTCCCCATAGAGAAAAAATAGGGAGAATAAGTCCCTTATTACTCAATTAATATAGTTGTTTCTTTAGTTCCACTAATTACACAATGTTCATTCTATAAGTGGTCTTCGATATGGTCCTTGAAACAGGAAATAAATCAAAAGAAAACTCAATTTCTTTTTCTGGAGGATGTCCAAGTAAACCCTCTGGAAACACATTAACATATTCTTGCATATTAGGTAAATCCTCTATTTGAACATTCTTTTCCTCACCCATAGTTATTTCATTCTCTTCCTCCCCAATAATTGAATTTATTAGAGCTACTAGGGGTGGATCTAGATACGAATCAGATGATGACGTTTCTGCTCTAAAGATAAGGTACTCCTTATCATCATCGAAAATTGTAACCTCATTCTTCATATAATAAATTTTTGCATCATGGTCCGAAATCCAATCTATACCAAGGATTATATCAAATTTAATCATGGTAATGATGATGAGATTAGTGGATGAAGAACATTTATATTCCCTAATGGGGGATGATTCACAAAACTTTGTTTCAATGATACTTCCCTTAGCAGTAGTGATTGCATAATCTTGGCCTTGCTCCCTTGACCTTTTCTGAGGTAAGTTTACTTGGAGCTTAAGACATTCATTTTCATAATGCACCATTTCTCTACAATTGTAGCATTCAAAATTAATAGCCACTTTCTTTCCCTTGCAATCAAGAGATTGGTGGCCTTTTTCAACACACTTGTAACAGAATCCCATTCCCTTTAGGCAAGTATTCAGGTGTTTCTTCCCACATTTACTATAGGATGGAAATTAAACTTTTCCCTTATTTTCCTTATTTCCATTTCTAGAGTGTTCAACAGATCTCTTCTTCTCTTGCTTTGCTTTAAAGTAGTAAGACTTAGAGAATTCATTTTATGTCTTGATAGCACATGAAACAATATCTTCGTACGATGAGAAGGATTGTGAGACTATTTCTCGATGGAGAAATGGTTTTAACCCATCAAATAATTGATCAATATTACTCATTGGGTTATGTATATAATCTCCTGCATGCCTTTCTAACCTTGTAAAGTGAGCCTCATACTTTGTGACAATCTCATCCTCCTTTTTCCTCAGACTCAGAATTTCTATTTCCATATCCATTTGATGGTCATTGGGAAAGTATTTTTCTAATAAAATATCTTTAAAATCACTCCATTCTATATTTGATACTTCTTCATCTTCTTTTGTGTTTTTAATTAATGACCACCATTGATCTGCATCTCCCGTGAGGCGATAAACTGCCATGATAACTTTTTCCCTTTTTCTACTTTCCAAAGCATGAAATATTTTCTCTAAGGAAATTATCCATTGCTCAGATAAAAATGTATTTATAGTCCCATTTAATGTTGGTGGTTGTTGCCTCATGAAGCGGTCTAACATTGATCCTCCGCGTTGTGGATCATGGTGCTCCATAAAAGTAAGGTTATTATTCATAACCCGAGTGGGTTGCCCCAATATTGTGATAAGTTGATCAACACCAGTTGCATCACTAGCTCCACTATAATTATCTTGAGTAGGAGGGAAATCCTTACATGGATTACGTGCGTTGATATGATTTCCATTACTTCTACTAGGCACCATTTCTAAATAATGAAATACACTAGATTAGTTTATGAATTTCTATACATAATCCCAAACTTGGAAAATACTTAACATAAATTGAATAGTTTATGGATATAATCCATAATCATAAAAAATTTTCTTTGAGGATTTATATACTCATAAATCCTTCATAATTCTTTGTAAATAAAATTTGAATTATCTTAAGGATATTCCCCGAGAGTGTCGTAACCAAGAGTACAACAAGGCCCGTTGTCGTTTACTAAGATATCCCAGGTCAAGCCCGAAACTCATTTTTGGAGTTTTCACTCCTAGGTACATCAATTCCAGAGCTGCCACTACCTTCTCGTATCCAGATAGAGATTTATTTCTTGTAAAACTTACAAAATCTCTACTTTACCAAAATTCTAGGAAGTTCTTCTCTACTAACCCTCAAAGTCTTTCTTAGGGTAATGTTCTCTAATCAGAGTTTTTCTAAATCTAGCTTCCAAGGTTTGTACTAAACTTCCTCTGATACCAACCGCAATGCCCCAAACATAGTTACCCAGAGTCGGTGCATT
Source organism: Viscum album (assembly GCA_963277665.1). NCBI lineage: Eukaryota > Viridiplantae > Streptophyta > Magnoliopsida > Santalales > Viscaceae > Viscum > Viscum album. Next base: position 482,985,279 of record OY728166.1, read on the forward strand.
ATTACATAACATTGGCATGATACAAGAAATCATGTCCTGAAAGACCAATCAGTTTAGTAGCCTTGGAAGTACTAGATGTATACATAAGTTTTACATTACATCATGAAATCAAAAACAATAACATTATGTACCATTTGAACACTCTTATATCCCTTAGCCTATTCCCATAGGTTAATTGTAATATATGTCTTCGCATCCTGGAAAAAATAAAACATAAGAAAGGGGTGATCTTAGATGCTCAATAAGGATAATAATATAGCAGAAACTTTCATAAATAAGCATAAAAATTTAAGGAAATTAACAAGACTAAAACACAAGCCTTTCAAACTTAAAATTTAGCATAATATGTCGAAGATAAATCAAATAATTCCATTTACTTATTCACATGGATATTCTACTAGTCGAATAATCACATGTATTATCAATATCCAATTTCATAATGATATAATGCATAATGCCTGAATTCATAATCACATAGTCAAGGCCTAGTGCCAAGAATACAAGTAATATTTTTTCAAGGCCTTGTTCCAAGACACTAGTTTGTATTACGATACCTACTGATGCATCAAGGAGCTATAGAGGGTTCCACCCGTCACTTACTAAGTCCAATGCATTCCTCATATAAAAAGGTTGAAACATAACATAAACATTCTTATTAAAACTAGCATATGAAATGTCAATACTTTATCCATAAACCATGAATTGTATAAAAATAACACATCCATAGTCAAACATATCACAAAACCTTAAATACAATATGGAAGATTTGTATCATAATAAATCAACTTCAAACAAGTGTAAAATCCATCAAAGGATATTGACATAGATGAAATCAAAACTATTTGAGAGAAATATCGCTTTCTATTTTGAAATCATTTAATAGTCACATAATTATAAAAGAAAACATTTATTTTGAAAATATTATTATAATATTATAAGGGAAGATTCAAAGATATTATAACAGCGAAAAATATCCGCACTCGCCGTATAAGTTAAAAAAACATTATTTTCTTAATTTTGTCGAAAAGTTCATAAAGGACCTTGTTTGGAAAATGACAGAATGATTCCTTTATAAAATTTCTATAAATAGTAAAACAAGGGTATAAATTTCTTTCACACATAGTCTAGTAAATAGTAAAAATGTTTTGAAATACATTTTTAAGAAACACAGATGTTGATGATAAAGAGGTCCTAGTAGATATTCACGTATAAACAACCTCGGATAATGAAGAGATTGTAGAATTAACCCTTACCTTGTACTTTTCCTTGATCGAGGGTACATTAAACATCTGTATAATAGTTAAATAGTTGTTATTAAATTATACATGAACCACATACATAAATATGATATCATATATGATCTTCTAATATTGTTGTGTTAATAATATTTCAGTAGTATCATCGTTTTGGGTGTTAACTGATTCATTTCCTTTTATATGCTTGGTTACGTAAGTCATGTTTATTATGGATATGATACATTTGAATCATATAAAAAATTACATTAAGTTATTAAACATTATTTTTAATCATAAAATTAAAATTATTCTTGAATGGCTATGACTGGGAATGAATTTTATCACGTTCGTGGAGACGGTAATCCATACGTACGCACGAGCGACAATATAATTATATTGATTGTGAAATAATATGTAATTTTCTGGTATATTATATATAAAAAACTCTTGACCTGTTATTTTTATTATTTACATCAGTTATACTCATTATTATATCAATCCAAATAATGAAGTATTTGAATAACAAACTACACCACGACGTGGAGACGGTAAGCCGTACGTACGCACGTATGATGACTTGTCATTCATAGGATGGATAGAATAATGAATATGGTTGTACCATATTTATAATAACATAATAGTATGTATAAGGTATTGGAGTTATTATTTTGGTATGGAAACAATAAAGAAATAGGAAGTGGAAGAAGTAAATAACTTTGAAAGAGGTGGTGAAATTATTACCTCTTCTTCGGGTGTTTCCTTTTCAGTTGATCAAAAAGAATCTTTAGGTTAGCTTATTGATATAATTAAGGCCTCTAGGAAGAAGTGAGGGTATTTGGGAAGATATTTTATCTGGTGTTGTCCTAGCCAAATGGATTTGGAGGTGTGATTTTGGGAGAAGGGGAAGTTCCCTTTTATAAGAGAGGTGAAGGTCACTTTTGGAAAAGCTTGAAATATTATTTTATTATACAATCATATTCTGTTTATAATGGCTCAAAAAGGATCTATTTAGAGTATAAGGAGGGGATGGGTCGAAATCCTATCAACAAATAGGTTTTATATAGGTTTAGGTCATTTTATTGACCTTATCTTTTAGATTTAACTCTTAGTTAAATAGTTTAACTTTTACCATGTATTCTTGTATTATTATAATAAATGGTTAATAAACTTGCTATAAAAAGAAAAGATAACCCCAAGTGGTTCATTATTGATATATATAACCTTATATAAGTCCTTTGGCCTAAAATTATATTTTTAGGAATATTATATCAATTAATAATATAGTATTTGTTTTAAAAACTCATTTATGTCAATTTTGATACTATTTGGTATTTCGTTTTTGTGAAAGTCATAACAACTTTATCGCTAAAAAAAGTTTATTTAATCAACCCTAACATGTCATATTAATCTATAAAATTAGTGTAATTCATCAAAAGTCTCAATTTACAATTATATTAATATTTATAATATTAATTTTTTAATCTTTCAATAATAAGGTAATTACTGCATCATCATTGTGTCATAAATAAATTTAATTATTTAATGTATAAAAATTATAAATAAAATACCATTATGTAGGAAATATTTTTATATTTCTAATGAATATTTATAGTTAAATTTATCTTATGTATAACCATATATTAAAAATGGTTTCGTTATTAAACTTTGAATTGAACACTTTTAACTCTTCTTTAAATAAAATAATAATAAATGTCATAATCTAATCCAAGTGGACCAAAAGGATCATATTTTATTTCAAAGTTGATTTTGGTTGAACTAAACTTATCCAATAGAATTAGGACATGTGTTAGGGTAGTTATAATATCAATTTTTTACTTTTAATTACCCTATTTACTTTTAACCTTGGTAAATAAAAGTCAAAAGTTACTATTCACCAAAAATTATTTTCATCTTATTGAACCACATTTTACTTACTGATGTCAAATGTGTTTCTCGGATTTTTTAAATTCAATTCATAGAATCGGTAAAATTATGTTTTATAAAAATTTGAAAATGTGCCTAAAAGGTAGGTAAAAGACAGTAAAAAGTTCAATAAAATTTTATACATCTAATCTTATTATAAAATAACTCCAATGAATTATATTGAACTTATATAGGTATTATGTATCTATTTTTACTTAAAATAAATTTAAATAAAATAAATAATTATTTAAATAAAAAGTCGGTTTTAAACAATAACACAGTGTTTTTCACTATTCATAAAAAATTGAAATTTTTCAGAAAAATACCAAAAATTCACCCTAAACTAATTTTGATATTTTGAACCCAAAAATGAAGTCCATTTTGAAAAATAAAATTTACAAAATTTCAAAAATTGGGTATTACTATTCCTAACGGCTAGTTTGATTTGTCGTGGTGTGCTAAAACTGTAAGTTGCGTACAACAGAAGATATTGCATTATTCAAAAGAAAAATACCATGGAAGCTTGGGGTGTTACACTTTACTTAATTTAATATAGATTAATTTTTTCTAGGCACATAAAATTAAAAAAAAACTCTCTTTGATACCAATTGAAGTTACTAGGGCACACTGCTGAAGTTGATGGGCCTAGGATTTACAATTTTTCATTACCAGAGTGATGAAACTATGTTGTATTCAATGATCCGAATCCCTATCAAGGTTCAAGGATCTCTCATGAATTTAATAAGCAAAAGAAAAACTGAAAAAATATATTTTCTAAAAACGAAGGGCACAAAAATGTAGCTCGTTTTCAACAACCATTTTTTTAAAGGATTCGAAGTTGAAACCCACTAGATTGTCCGCACATGCTTCAAGAATTTGTGCAATCACTGTTCATAAAATTACAGGTGCTACCATGAATATTCAATTAATCCTTCATCATCACGATGATTACTATGATCCCATCCCTTTGATTCGTTGAAGGCATTATTGGATCAGTCGCTCGGAGAGAGTCTTTGTCTCTTTAGGAATTAGGGGGAGAGAGAGGCTGTCATTATGAATGAATAAATGGTCTTTGAATGAAAGTATCTATCTTGATTATATAGTTGGGGGCTCAAATATCCGTAAAGGGTTCCCTATCCCCCATAAATAAAATTCCCACTAAATAAGAAATAAATAAATAGTTATGATGATCTAACGGAATCATAAATATTATTTATATTTTATCGCATAATTGTAATATATATTAAATATATTAAATGATAAAACTGATTTATTAAATTGATTCTTTATTCTCAAAAATATTAAACGAACCTTGAATATTAAAATAATATTCATTCGTATAATATTTTTCATGTATTTAGTTAAATACTTATAGGTACATTTAATGAATAAATTCAATCTAATTATTCAATACTTGAATAATAATGATTTTTTATTCTTTGATGATCGATAATACTTGGACAACTCTCAGACCCTATGGTGGGTCCCACCATATTCTATATACCTATTCACCCAAATATGAAAGATTCTTGAATACGCACTTCTGTGTGACCCTCTAGGATCTTATCTCGATAGTTGTGGATACTATTCATAGACTAAAAATGAAGTTTAGTAACCTATCAAGACCTCTAAAGAGGTAGGAAAAGATCATAGCAATGATAACCATTCTACGGGAACACACCATGTAATATGATCTCTTTGTCTCACGATATATCATAAAAAAGGATGTACACTTATGTCATCATCCTTTCTTGCTTTATTATTTATTGATCTAACTAGACAGACTTACCTTTGACTACCTTTTCCAAGGATTTATAATGGTACTACCATCCTGATTAACTAGGTCTAAGATAATACTTCCTCAACTTGAAAGAAAAAAAATTCTATCTCGATCATTCAACCAATGACATACCACCAATGAAAAACCTAACACAAGATACCTTTCCATGACTTTATTATCATGGTTTTTCCTTTCATCAAAGTATGCGATTAAATGAAATACACTTATAATGATCATAAGTTAGGAGACCAATAAACATGTCCATAGATAGGAATAACCAATGAAACTTGAAGCATGCAGTGTTCCTATTACCAGGTCTATCCTCATAATCCCATCTACTAGAGATCACCAAGTGAGAACTTCATGAGAAGAAGTCTCAATTCTTATTATCACCCAACACTCTATATTTAATGATCTACTATGTTTAGTCAATATGGTGCATCTCGATCATAGTAGATATGTTTAATATTAATGTCATAGTATCTTGAGGTTCTCATTATTGCCTGTAAACTTCTATAACCTTTTGATATGAAAAATAATCTATGGAAATTACCATTTAAATAGTGGACTTAGAAATATAAACACTATAATGGTATGTGTACATCATGTATAACTCATTGTATACATGGTATGGTAATTGAAAAGTACTGATCAAGTTGGGTTTAGGGAGCCCACTATTACAACAAGACCATGGTTCCTTAGCTTGTGCAAATTCTCCACTAATATCATAGTAGAGTTCAATTAGATTAATAATGATTGGGAATACCCCTAGTTCATTAAAGAACATCTTTATCCAAATAGATTCATTAGTTTCATTGGATACTATGAAATATTTAGCTTTTGTTGTAGAATCAACAAACATCACTTGTACATAAATTTTCTTACTTACCACTCCATGATTCAGGAAAAACAAAAATCCTGATTAAGATCCAACGTTATATTTTTATATTAGAAAATTATTATTTGTGTAACCCTTTTCAAAAAAATCTTCATTACTACCAAATACTAAGAATAAATCCTTATTTATTCTCTAGTATTTAAGGATATTCTTCATGACAACACATGTCTTTCACTAGGATTATATTGAAATTTACTGAAGGGATCTAAAGGTGTATAGAATCTCTTTTAGAACATATAGAAGTGATTTAAATTACATCCCAATATAATGTTTTCAAGAAATATGAAATCTGTGTAAAAAAATTAGAAATGAATAACTATAAACCATATGTACCTTCCATTGAGGAAACCACTACATCATCTTCAAACAATCATAAGGTTCGACATAAATCACCAAGGGTATCCAAACAAAATTTACCCTCTATAGGTATATCCATGAGCTAACTAGATCACATAAAATTCACATAGGATACTTCTTCCTTCATGGTGTGCTAGAGCCTCAAGCATAAAGAAGAAATAATAATGGAGCTTAGGGTTTTGGAGTGTCATCAAAGTGTGCATGCATTCTCATTAGCATTTCCATTTCATGGAAGTGTCTATATGTAACCCCCAAGGATGCTCATTGATGATACTAACATTTAATTATGCACTATAATGCATGAGTAAATTCCACTTCAGTTAACTCATGCATATCATGTATGAAGCACATCTCCACTACAATACAAATTTTTTAATGGTTCCTTTGAATGATAGCTTATATAGTAAATTAGTGTGAACATTAACTATTTAATTTTCATATACAAAGCTAAGTATCATTTCCTTTCCAATTGAATCACAATATAAAATTCATGGAAAAGAAGTGGTATGTAATCTCATTACATACCCCATACAACACCCCAATAATAAGATACAATTTCATTGGGTTGTATGAAAAAAGTGTAAATATTTTATTCAACATTACATAATGATTTCCCCTACTATAATCAAATACAATACCATGGTCAGGGCCATACAATATGGCTATATCATAAAAAATTACATGGCTAAACCAAACGATATCATATATGATTTTTGGTTTATTTATGTCATACCATATGAAATATTTATATCATACCTTGAAATGCATCAAATGAAATAATTTTTAGGGTATATCTCTTTTAATATTACACTTTTACTAAATTCTACAAGACTTTATGCCATTACACTTTTATCATATCATATATGTTAACTCATGAAATCATATCAAAAAATCTTTTTTATATCTCCTAAAATTCCGTCGAAAAGATATTATTAACTTAACCTTATATTATAAAATATATAATACCATATGAATACCCATCCATTTTTTTGGATTAACTCTAAAAAACTTTTAGAGTTTCTATCTATGTCAAACTTAATCCCCATATAGTCAACTAAAAAGTGTTACCCCACAATCCTTTTTATCATTTACAAAAAATATAAATCAATAGATTTGTATATATAATCAAAGAGAGACCCCTATCAAAGCATTAATGAAACTCAATCTATAAAGGCATATGACGTGTTCTCTATCAAAAAGCTATATCTCTATTCTTGTGTTTACTAGAACCAACTTCATCTCATGTTAGAAGGAATTTTCATATGTTAACTTTTTCTAAGACAACATTTAACCATGAGACATGGTGAATTTCAATCTGATATAGAAAAATCATACATTCTCAATTCCTCGAATATAGTCTGATTTGGTTGATGAATACATCAAATGAAATTAACTTTATAGATAATCACATCACATAACCCTATCCTAAATAGATAAGAAAATCATATTTACTATCTATGGGAAATCACACACTTCAAAGTCTATCTCAATCATGGGAATATAAGTCATACTCATCATACAAGATGAAAAACTCCATCTTAGTTAAGCTCCAACTGATGACATTATCAACAACATATCAAACCACCCGTGATTAGTGAAGCCTCAATGGCTTTTATAAGAAAGGTATCAAAGTATGGATGTTCACATATCGGGTATCTTGTAAACCTTAGGTAATATGGGATCCTAAATGATCTATGAACCCTTTTTTACCAAATACTTAGTATATGACACTAAATGTGGTATACCTAGTGGGTCATCTAGTGAAAAAAACACTTTTTATACATCATGAGAATATTTTATATTTCATACAAGAATCCTATTCATGTTAACCTTAACATTTCATCATAACCTATTATAATCCATGATGAACATCAGTATGAGATAAATCAAAGTCATACTTTGAGAGGTTAATTAGTATTTCACTTCATAAAATGTTTATATACATATATATAAATTTATACAACCAACATGAAATAATGTTAAAGTGGATATTTCCTTTTATATGATACATTTTATACTCTTAAAACCATTTTAAGAATACTTAGAAAAATCAAACATAAGCATCGATCTATTATATAATATATTATAAACTACTAGTTCTCCTAGCGTTTCAGTGGATTAGGGTTTCAAATAGAATCAGATATGCCAGAGGTGACGGAGAACAAAGCGATTGATGCGAGGAGTTCTGCATGTATGGTGTTTAATGCGGTCAACGTGAGTAGTAAATTTATGGCTATGGGGGCTGATTCGAGCGGTTCTAATATGATGATGGTGCCTAGCGCGGGAGGTACGAGCGAGGTGGTGGCCGCAGAGACAACAAATACTTCTATATAGGGCGTTTTAAAATTTGCAGGAATGAATGGAATACACACTGTGGCTGCAGAGAATTCAGATCTGAACGGTGTTGCTGTAGGCAAAGTAGCAGCAGAGGCAACATGACTATTTAATTTCTTTCAGGGGGCGATGAATTTGGAAAATATGAAGATTGGTAAATCTGACACTCTCAACAGAAGGTATTTTTCACATGTAAAGGATGTTGTTTCGGAGTGAACAATCAAAAAAGGGGACACTGATCGTGTGACTACTAACAGAGAAGCGATCCTTAATAGGTTTAAAATCTGTGAACACTCTATAATTGCTAGGATTATTGTTCCTATTGAAGTAAAGTCTTGGAAAGTTGATGTTTTAGTTCGGAAGCTGAATTGTATATGGGGTTTTTCTGGGTGGAGATGCATTCCTCTGGGTCGAGGATTTTTTCACATCATTTTTCCATCAGAGGATCTAAATAAAAGTGCGTGGGGTTTCGGCTCAATCACCTTGAAGCTAGGTATGACATTCTTTCAAGAGTGGGATTTTTGTTTTAATCCCTTTGCCATAAAAAATACTAGAGCTCAAGTCTGGATAAAAAAAATTGGCCTTAATTGGATTTTATGGCATCCAAAAATCTTATCTGATACTGTATCTGCTGTGGGAATTCCTATCTAAATGGATAGAAATACTGAGATTACCAAATTTGGGCATTATTCTAGGATACTGGTGGAGATTGACTTGAGCTCTTACTTGATCCATAATGTTGTTTTGTCTGCACTGTATGATGACATTACTTTGAAAGTGGAATATGAATGACTTTATAAATTTTGCTCAGATTGTCAAATTATTGTTTATGCCAAGGATAAATGTCACAGAAATGTGGTTTGTTATTTTTTTACTTCAAAAGGGAATCATGAAGTCTCTTGTAGGAAGAAAACAAGGATGCAGCAAAATAATGTGGACCTACTTGGTGATAGGCAAGCCACTTCTGATAAAGGTGATAGGCATGATAGAGATGATTCATCACATTCGACTAAGGGATCACCATTGGAGATTCACAGGTGAGGTGATATAGTGAGGGCTCAAACAGATGAGGATGAGCCTATACTAGGTGTGATTTTGGAAGAGGGTCTTTGAAATCTGAGTGCTGAGGGGAATATTTCACATATTCGAGAGGAAATTAATAAATTAATGGGTACCCAGGGAATCCTTGGAAGGTGGGATGATATTGAGGATGCTTCCCCAAAATAATTATCCTAGAGTCTAGTATTGTCCAAAGGAAAAAATGTTGTTATGGATGATGATTGTTTTCAACCTGTTCCTTCTAGAAAAACGAGGTGTAGGAAATACTATTCCTATCTAAATCCAACTATGGTTACAAGGTCTCATGGTCCCTTGGAATCTGATTCCGAATGGTATGGTGATTATGATGATGTTTTTCAGTTTGATTATGATATTTGATCTACTTTGGTATCTCTTTTCATGAGATCATGATTCTTGTATTACCCAATCCATCTTCTTTCTGTACTTTGTTTTTCAATAAAAGGGCTCTGCCTGAACCTTCCCCTATTATAAACTACCAAACTAGACTTATGTTTGTTGTAATTTCTAGGGTAATGTTAACTTATTAAATCTATATATAATTCTTGTGACATATCTATGTAACCATTTGATAAAAACCTCTCATTAAACTCTTTAGTGATTATCATATATGAAGAAATAAAGTTTGAATAATGGTGATATTTTGGAATCATAAAACAAATGTTCGACTCCTTGAACATATTCAAACTCATCAACTCTACAACATCAAATTTTATAATGTTAACTTCTTGTTGTCTACTTGATAACTCTTTCTAAATTTACCATTATCATCATTAGAACCCTATTTCATCAAACATTTTCCATAAAATAATGTAACTATTTACATTATTTTTTACCAACACATCCTAAACTACTTTAGGATAAAGTGACATTAACTTTAACTGGAATAACCCTTTAGGAAATAATGGTATTCACTTTTATGGTAAATAAATGATACTCTTTATATTTTCCTCACTTTCACATATCGTAAACTCTTTAGGATATAAATTGATAATCTTAACTTTATATTGGTATAATATTTTATTTTTCAACTTTGAAATTCTCTAAGTTTAATTATAATCCCAATAGACTCTTAAACACTGTATTCTTTTCATAATATCATGATAAGATACACAAACTCTTATATGTAGGAAATTAAACTTATTTTTATTTAATTGGAATATTTAACAAATGAACTATTGTATCCATATCATATTTTGTATTCTACTCATTTAGATTTTTTTTCATTTAAATATTCCATTGATGGGTTTTGAGAACATCTTCCCTAATATTTTAAAAAATATTTGGAAAAGCACTTTATATTGGATTTTTTATCCTCATCTTATTCTCAAAGAATGTTATAGAATTCAATGAGTTATAAAACATGTGTATACAATTTATCATATCATTTTTATAATAAATATTTATTAAAAAATAAATTCTCTTATTATATAAGAGAAATGAGATAAAAACACACGTCCTTAGATTCATCCGAGCTTGATAAATTCTTATACATTCGAATCCTTGATGTATCAACTCTTGCTTCATCACTTTAATGAAAACTATAAGTTTGATCAAACCTTACCTTATGTTTTCACTCATATATATTTAAATAACTTTTAAAATATATATTTGGTATCCCCTACCTTTCAAAGCTGAAGATTCAATTTTTATAATATTGACACCTGGCATGATAATTCTTTGTAGATTCAAAAACCTCTTTAGGTATTTGAAAAATTACATCACATAGAATCATTATTCCTTACTAATAACACCCTCATGTTTTATTAAATTTGAATGGATATTTAAAGAAACATTATTAGACTCTCCTGCTAACATTTCTCATTCTGGTTTGAATTTTTACCCACTTTTACCATCTCAACAACACTAGAATATAAACATCATATGATCAGTTAATTTATTCTCAACACCTGAGAATATTAGGTAAAAGTTTCTTGAATTTATTTATCTTGTCAAAACATTCCCATAGATGATAATAGAATGAATTAATTTACCAGAATAAGGCTTAAGGAAATATCTAGTGTCACCAATTCATTATCATACTCAATCATATTGAGCATCATTGACATACACAATCTTATTGATTACATGAGACTATAATTCCTTTGGTCACTTAGCATCAATTCCATTGAAACCCTAATTGAATAATTATATGCTTCATAATCATCTATATTCACATGTTGAATAAATTTAATACTTGTTTACTCAGGAAGAGGTTTCTTTAACACATAGAATATTTCTCAACTTAAGAACTCTTCTTAAGTTACCAGTCATAAAAGTTTCTTATATTATGATTATCCTTTATAAATATTAATCTCAAAACTAAATTTTATAATGATGATTCTATTAATCTAAAATAGAATCTTTTATCAGATGAGTATCATGTTTTATTACCATTTAATAAGAGATTTTATTAAATTTTATCCCACTAAAACGATGAACCTTTTTTAATTCATTATGTTCATTAGTAGGCCAAGATCCATATTTTATCATGAATTACACCGGTTTGTTAAAATAAATAATCCATAACTATATTTGGTAGATAAAACTTATCAATCATATCATATATGACTCTTGGATAGTCAAGCGGACAACCCCTTGCCTAATATATCATAAGGATAAAACCAACTCTATTCATTTATTATCATAATTTTTGGGGTTTCCTTTCTAAGTGTAACCTAAACAAAACACCAAGAACAAGTCTCCTAGCCATTAGGGTCACCATGTTACTTGATTTCTTTACATGAGATAATCCAGGGGAGCATAATTTTTGCATGACATACCTGATTTAATGATTGCGGTCTTGAAAAGTTCCACTTTGTAAGGAATATAACACTTAGTATTTTGAAGGGGGTTTAATCTAACCATATTATCTCATGTGATTCCCTTTTATGTATGTATAATTATGATGATTTAGTTTAGGAATTATAATCTATCCACAAAACCAACATGTTCAATCTATATTTATGTGTAATTCTTTACTCAACCCATAGTTTGTATTACTAACCCAAAAATAGTATCCAAACATGTCTGCACATATCCAAATGAATCTCATGAATGAGTTATGAAACTAATCATATAATGGTTTATAATTATATGATATTGAAAATCTATACATTAATAAGGCTGGAGACACAAATAGCCGACCCCCATCTTTCTAGAACAAGAAACAATCCTCTAAGCTTGTGGGAAGTCTGATCCAAAGTACCTACACTCAGGGATAATTTTCTAGAGAGATTATTCAATTCATCATAATTATAACACCTAATATATATAAAATATTTCATATAACTAATTTCAATAAAATAAAGTCAATCATAAACTTAGATCAAGGTAGATAAAAATTAATTATTATTTTTTCATTCATAGTATGTTATGAAAATTTATAAGAAGAAATTTATCATATAAACTAAATCATACACATATTCATAATATATAAACAATTTATATTAATGAATAGTTAACAATGGAATAACTATTAAATAAATGACCATGTTGCACCTAGGGTTGTGAAACGCTCTCCTCAAGCGTGCGTGACAAATTTATAACTGAATTCCTACTAGTGTATAGACATTAAAAATATGAAAGTCCTAAATTTGGGAATGGGAGGTTTTTAGTTTTCTTTTTAATAAGGGTGCTACCCTATTCCTGATATGAGGATTTTTCCCATGGAAATAGGGTGCTATGACCTAGTGAAGAAAACTATGGGGGTGGGATGCTAAAAGTGGGAAATATTATGTTAAATTGTGAGTAATGGTGGATGTCCATAGGACTTGTACATAGTATTTGAGTTGTGTGTAGGTTTGTACACCCCTTGGGTGGTACTGGGGGGAAGATTTTTGTGCCCAGGGTTGTGCAGCTCTCCCCTTAGGTGTGCACAACAAATACCTAACTGGATTCCTACCAGTGTATGGATACTAAAAAGATATTAATACCACATTAGGGAGTGGTAGAGTTGTAGTGAGACTAATAATATTAGAATAAATGTCATGAACCAACCCACTGGGGCCCACCTGTCCAGTGATAAATTGAGTGTGACACCTCAAACCCGCTCTAATAGGCTAGGGGATGATGACTAGTGTTGAGTAGGAATATCATTGAAATGGGAGAACTTAGCCTAAGTACCTGTATGCATAAAAAAACCAACTCCATGTAACAATTTAGAGAAATAAAAAAATAAATAAACATCTAGAGTGTAAACTATGCATGAAACAACCTCTAGGAAAAACATCAAAGTAAAGTAGCATAGTATAATAAGTAAAAAGGGTTAAAACACACACCCAACTAGAAATGAGGACCCAAACTGACAAAAATTGTAAAGAGGTAAATAATGGAGAGAGATTGACTCATAATATCCATGGATGACCAAAAAACATGGTCTACATCGAGAACCACTATCCTCCCTTGAAACCAGGTCCAATAATATCACTGCCAATCTACCCATCATTTGTATAAGATGCAACCTATGTACAAAAATCCCATGTAGGGGTGATTATATACATACCTAGTAGAACACTCCAAAAACCAAGAGGGAATAAATAGATAAAATAGCGAGGTCAACCCATAAAGCAAGATGGAAAAGGAACCCAACATCATATATGCTCAAAAGAAACCTAAGTGAAGAGTTAAGGGGATCTCTATTTCCATATACAACTAATAATGATGTGCCAATCTATATCTCTAAAAGGTGCATCTTTTATTCCCATCACCACATGAAACCTCAAAAGAATCATAGTGGAGGGACCTACTCCTTACTAATGTGCTCTAAAATTGAGGGAGTACTAACTCTCAAGGAGGACCCACTCCCCACGAGAGCTCGATGAAGGGGGAGTACCACTCCATAGATAGAAGACTCGTCCCCTTTTTAGTATAGGGAAGTACCGTATCTACCTATGTAAAGAGTATGAGGGACCCACACCCTAGTGTGACAGGGGTGTACCTACTCCGACATCTATTTTATGATCAAATCCAATCATTTCCATCTTCTAAGCATCACTAAAGGAAGCATCACACCCGCGTCACCTTTTTTTTGTATCTTTGATGCCAAAGTGAAGGCCAACATCACATTCTACATAGAAAATTACTTAAGATATGCTACTCATGGTCCCAAATTTGAGTCTTGAAGAAGGATATACACAAGGTGGAAGTCCTTAGGAAAATTACATGGTGTGTATTGGGTATACATGATGTGTATTTGATACCCTGGTTATTCCTATGCACTATGGCCCATTCCTATGTACTCTGGCCTATGCCCACGTACTCTAGATACACTCGTGTACTCTGGCCATGCCTGGGTGCTCTGTCCATGCTCGGGTACTCTGTCTGTGTTCATATCTATTTACCCTAGTCATGCCCATATACCTAGTCATGTCTGTTCCTGGGTACTCTTAGGGAATATGATGATCCACCATCACTGAATCACATGGTGTGTGGTTTTTTATTCATAAAACCCAACCATTGCAGTAAGGGTACACACAACATATTTTCATACAAACTAAACATCATGTACTTCAGAAATTTGAAGATACCCATGGTCTTTATGTGGGAGTTCATATTCTCTATATATTCTACTTCCACCACTGGTTTGACCACCTAAAATCCACTAAAATTTATGATGGATCCTCAAATTGTAGATTCATAGTCTCCGATGTCCATAAATCGGAATCTATTTTGCCTGTGGGGGTGCCTCCATGCCTCCCATTTCCATACAGGGGGCCTGATCTCTGATTCCATCACCCGCTTCCCTTAACACACCTTAGTCCATATGTGAAACACTAATCCTATTTTTTTCACATATCTGACATGAATTATGGGGTTTGATCACACTCAAATCCAACCTGAAAATATCGAATTACTGACCCCATGGTCCAACGAAGAAAACCGGTAGGGGAAAATTATAAGAATGAAGTGAAAAACATCTTTGGTTACTGTGATTCCATCTAATAATTATATAATTATGGAAACCAATGGTGAAAATCAGGTACAAAAATTAAAAATAATTGGGTTCAAGAATTCAATTTAAATTCGAGATCATGTGAAGAATAGAATAATAGGAAAACAAAATCAGATATAAATTCAATTCTTGTTAAATAAATCAAAGGGTGGAAATCCTAGAAATAGTCTACCATACCTCAATAATGGATCAATTTTTGGTGAAGAATGAGTTCACTATAAATGAAGGTGATGACCCCATTATATTCATCGTCTATCTCATGAATGTACTCAATTGTTTTTTAATCCACGTTTCTAGTTTTCCAATGAAAACAAGCTATCTTCCCCCTCCCCACTAACATCTCAGTGTTATGTAGATAAACTTGGAGATTTTCCATAACACCATACTTATAGAGAGGTAAATTTTTTTAGTTCATTAAATAAATTATTTATATATATTTATTAATTCACTTAACATACCCAATGAAAGTTTTATCTAAAATAAATGTCATGCTGAACAAATTTATGTCAAAAACTAGGGTAAACCTCACATTTCAGAAACAACCTTGGTCTCAAATTTACCATCCAAGGTCCTGATCAATGGGAAAACCATTTAGTCTAAAAATATGCATGCGTGTTATTTGATATATATTAATATTTTTAATATATTAATTATGGGGTCCTAAGTCACCCAAAAACATCACCAACTTTAGGAAAAAATATAGATATATATATAGAAATACTCAAAGGATCAAACTAAAAAACCTAGAGTTGTTACATTCTTCCCTATGTCAAGGATTTTCATCCTAAAAAGCTTAGGCTATATAAATAGGTGGGTGTTCTGAGCCCACATATGGATCTTACGCTCCTAGGATCTCTCATGAACACTCCCATGCTGCCAAAGAAATTGAAAAAAGGAGACAGTCAATACATGTATGATCCTATCCTACCGATCCTCGATCACTACTGGGTACTCTGAGAAGGTGGATCCATCCTTCATGGCCAGTTCACCCCATTCAATGATGTGTGATGGGACATGAATGTATCAATTTAGTTGTAACACATGGAGGACATAATATACTTGGTACTAATATGGTGTAAAGTCCTAATGGTATGAAATATCTTTAAATCTATGTAGGACCTCGAACGGTCCTATAAACTTCAAGGATATATTACTTCTGTGGCCAAATCTCTATATTCCTCATCATGGGGATATTCTCTAGAAAACATGGAATACTTACTCAAACTCCAAGGGCCTATAAAGTTGGTACATATAATATTTTGGTTGGATTTGGACTATACTTATACACTCACGGACCACCCATACCTTCTCTATCATTTCCTACACCAGTTCTGGTCCCACAAGATATGTCTCAAAAATCTCAATCTAGCACAAGGGTGACCTACTGGGACTCCCGTACATAGCCTCAAAAGGTGTCATACAAATAATATAGTAATATATGTTATTTTAAGGATAAAATGGTGGAAATTTATCCTCCTAGATTCAACCAAACTTTGAAACAGTGGATCTCAGCAAATCCCAGAAAATATGGATGATCTGATTGGTTTGGTTATCTGTTTGGGGGTGAAACACTATGCTCATCCATAACTGGGTGCTAAAAGCCTCCTATAGGACCCTAAAAAATTGTGATGTGAATTGATCATAATTTTTAGAGGCGATCATCATGGGTAACCTATGAATTCAGAAAATTTCATGTATATAAAAATTCCACAAACTATTAAATGAACTATACTC
The DNA here is from genome assembly GCA_963277665.1 of Viscum album. Classification (NCBI taxonomy): domain Eukaryota; kingdom Viridiplantae; phylum Streptophyta; class Magnoliopsida; order Santalales; family Viscaceae; genus Viscum; species Viscum album. The sequence goes on from OY728166.1 coordinate 483,002,570, forward strand.
CCTAATGGTAAGAAAGTGTGCCTAATTGGTAAGTTAGTTAACAATATACCATATAGGATCTTGGAATATAATTTTCTGTAAAATCCACATAATAAAATTAATAAAAATTTCATACCACTTCCATTTCAGGATCTCAAGAGGCTAAGTCAAACTGATTGGAACCTTTTGTATAAACTTTACCTACTGAAATGTGAGACACTGAGAAACAAACTCAGTAATGCTCCGCCTAATGCCTACCCAAAAAAGATTCCTTTAAATTTCCTTGTACATCATTTCTAAAACTAGATACATAACCAATGGAGAGATATGAAACTCCCTCAACACCTAACCATGTAGAATTTCATGAATTACCATCTATCCCTAAAAAAGGATTACGTACCCCCCTATTTCAAAAAATCCATCTTGTACATCTCTTGAGGATATCTGGCCATGAAAACCTCACAGTCAACATCTACTAACTGAGAATATCTCATATACTAAAGAATATGTAGAGTCACAACCATAGACCATAGATAATATGCACCCATCACTACCAATGGGGTTAGCTTCAAGTAAGATAACTTCTCAAAAACCTTCTCCACCATGCAAGAATACGATTTCTTGATAAGAGAATATTCTACCACATTACCCTTCCTTGGAGTGTAGATTTTCTCAAATTCATTATCCCATAGGAACTCCAACAAATTCCTCTTTCTCTAGTTGAGATCTCTATATTTGAATATATACTCGAGACTCTGGTAGTTTGAGTAAATAACAAAATGCTTTCCCATAAGATAATGCCTCTATATATTCAGAGTGAAGGCTACTGCTGCTAACTCCAAGTCACGGGTCCCATAATTTTTCTCATGGGGCCTCAACTACCTCAGCCCATAAGTAATCACTATATTCTTCTCCATTAACACACATTATATCCCAACTCTAAAGGCATCTAAAAACACAACATAATCAACACCTTCCTCTACATTTTCAATATAGGATAACTAGCCAACTGAATCCTAAACTCATTGAAGGCTCTCTAACACATCTCATTATAGGAAAATGACCACCCTTTCCATGTTAGGGAAGTGATAATGGAATAATATTCAAAAATTCTCCCATGAACCTATGAAAGTACCCTACCAAACCGAGGAAGCTTCACACCTTTGACATACTCTTTGGTAGATCCCAAGAAAACACTACATAAATATTCATTAGATCCAAACCTAAACCTTGATCATAGATGTAATGACCTAGAAAGTGAACCTATCAAATCTAAAACCGGAACTTTGGTAGGTTACCATATTTTTGGTACTCTTGGATAAAGTTTAGGACCATCCTCAAATGCTCAACAAGATCCTCCTATATTGTAGATTATATGAGAAATTAATTAATAAAGACAACTATGAATCATTCCATGTATGGATAGAAGATTCGATTCATAAGATCCATGAACAAAGTGTGGAATTAATCACATTGAATAGCATCACTATGAAATTATAATGTCCATAGTGACATCAAAATTCCATCTTTAAAATATAATCCTCATGAACTATTAACTGATGATAACCAGACCTGAGATCAATCATTGAAAACTAACTTACACTTTTCAACTGGTTGAATAGGTCACAAATACACATTAAAGAATAATTGTTCTTGATCATTACCTGATTCAAGTGATGATAGTAAAGACAAATCCTCAAATTCCTATTCACCTTTTTTCACAAACACAACTAGAACTGGACAAGGGGACACACTAGTCATGATAAAACCTTTATTTTGAAGGTCTTCCAACCACACCCTTAGCTCTATAATCATAGTAGGGTCTATCCAATATGAAATTGAATATATTAGTGCAGTCCCAGGGTGTAAGTTGATTAAAAAGTAAATATCTCTCCAAAAAGGTATTTTTGATACATCTTTAGGAAAAACATTCATGTAATCCTCCACTACCATTGGAATCCATATTCCTAAACTGACTACTGCACCAAGGGATAAACTCACCAAATGATGGGTCATAGGTTTCAAATTTATGTCCAAAAACCCCAATTAGTTAGCCATAATATATCTCTCAACCATGAAGGATAATATTTTCTTATATATATTAATACATTTAACTCTCTAGAAATGATAGTATATCTAGGAACACACCACAGAAAACCATTCCATACCTTGGATGATGTCATAAGAGTTCATCGTAATGACTAGTATTTCCCATGAGAAACTCTCTCCATTGAGTGAAAACTCACACTTCTGAAAAATGTGCAATATAGAATAATCACACTCTGTAGGAACCTCTAGCAATAGCTACTGGGATAAAGACTCAACTGGAATATTTATCTCTCTCATAAGGGATATGAATACAAAGGAATGAATCACACCATAGTTTACAATTACTAGATCTAAAGTAGAGAATACACAAATCATACCTTGAATCATCTCATGAGAAGCCTGATCACACCCCTCCATACCCTAAAATTGGTCACGCCCTTGATTTCCATCCCTATGATCCTAACGTGGGCCATCAAGTGGTGGTGGAAGAAGTAGCTCACAACATCATCCTCTACTAGAATCTCCTCCATCAAGAGCTCTACCTACTCCTCTATCAGTACCTCCTCCCTGTGGGCCACCTTGAGTATGCCTAGGAGATCCATGATCATGATTCCGCCTCTATCGTGGGGGTATATCTACTCCCCACCCTACATCTTCTGCATGTTGAGTTAATAAATCACAAGCCATGTGACCCCGCCCATCCCAAGAATAGCACTGACCCTCTCCAGGCTTTCTAGATCATCTATGTAAAACTAGCACTGAAGATCCACATGTCTGATCCCAATAATAATTATGCCTATGGATATACAACCCTGGTGATTATCACCTACTAGTTTATATAAATGACTTAGCCACATGATGTCCACTATCATCTCCAACCACTCCATATCCATCTATTAAGAATCTATTTGTCACCAAATCCCACTATAGCACTCCAATATAAGTGGGAATGCATAGGTAGATCACACTAACATGGATGTATTTGTGAAGGACTTAATAAAAATTCCATGCCTAGAAGTATCCATATCATGACATATAGAAATATTAACACATGAGTTTAATAAAATTTTCATCATACTTAGTAATTAACATATCACCTAACTTCATCTCGAGAAGCTCCTAAATCCACATAGAATGCAGGTTAAAAGGTTAATACTCATAAAAACTCAACAGATGCTTGTCTAACCCTGAGAGAATCACCTAATCATGAGTATGAGTGATTAGAGTCTACAATTTCCCTACTAATCCATGAAGAAGACCACCCACAAGCAAAACCATTTGATCGACTAGGTTTCGTACAAGCCATACAACTCAGAACACCACCTCGAGCCAATACTCTATTGGTTGAGGGTCTATCTTACCATGAAACTTGGGTAGTATCTATCATTGAAACTAAATTAATGATATAATATTTTTTGAATCATCATATTGACCCACCAAAGCTATCAACTATCCAATATGTAGCAGATTATCTTCCTAAACCACTAGAGGAAACACATCATGAGTAGGTATCTGAACTGATTCCACACAACTCAACTGGTCATTATCATGACCGTGTATTGGTATCCTATGTGGTTGTCATTGTGTAGGAATCATGAAATTTAACAAGAAATACCATGGTTAGATTGAAATATATGGGTAGATAACCCATGAAGAATATTAAAATCAAAAGACACAATCCTATATGATGCATGTACCATTGGTTTCCCTGCAACCAATATCTTAGTATGCTAAGTAGACAAGAAGGTATTAAAAGTCTTGGTGTATGGATACATTGTCTATGAAACCATCACTAGGTTCCATGGATTGAGAGACAAACTCAAAACTCCAACATAATTGTCTTAGGTTTCCTAACCAAACATCATGACATGATTAACTACAAAAACCAACCTAAGGAAAAACTATCTTTGACACCACTATGTCATGACCAAACCCACCAGGGATCGCCTGGCTAGTGATAAGATGAGTGTGATACCCCAATTCCTTATACAATAGGTTAGGGGCTAGTGACTATCACTGAGTACAAATATCATTAAAATGAGATTCCTTAGCCTAAGTATCTATATGCACACACACACAACCAGATCTATGAAACAGTGTAGAGATATTATAAAGAGATAGAAACATAAAGAGTGTAAACCATGCATGAAATTACTTCTAGGGAAAATATAAAAGTACAATATCATAATATGAATAAATATAAAGCGGAAAAGACACACCCATCTATAAATGAGGTCCCAACCTAACAATAATTGGAAAGAGATAAATTCTGGAGAGAGCTTGACTCATAATCACCAAGGCCGACCATTGAACACATTCAACACTGAGAAAAAATATTCTCCTCTAAAACCATGTTAATCAAGGTCACAACCCATCAACATATCATATGTATAATATATAAAACATGCAATAAAATTTCATATAGGGGTGAGTATATACATACCCATTAAGATTCCCCAAAAACCATGGGGGAAGCAATAGATAAAATATTTATCTCAACCCATAAATCATGAGGGTAAAGGAACCCAACATCATACATGCTCAAAAGAAACTAAAGTGAATATAGAAAGAGGATATCCATCTACACATATAACTAAGAATGTTTAGCCAGCCTACTACTCTAAAAAGTCCATATCTGATTCCCAAAACCACGAAAAACCTCACAATAATCAGAGTAGAGGAGCCTGATCATCACTACTATGCTCCATAGCTAAGGGAACACTAACTCCCATGGATGAACCTCCCCTACTAGAGCTCAATGATGGGGTAGTAAGACTCCATATATAGAGAAACCAAACCCTTTTTAGTATGGGGGTGTTCCAACTCTACCTTTGTAAAGAGTATGAGGGACCAATCCCTAGTGCGATAGGGGTGTACCGAAACCGACATATCCTAATGATCAAACCCAATCACTTCTATCATCCAAGAATTTATGAAGGAAACTCCATCCTTATAACACCACATATCCTATATCTAATACCAAAGTGAAGGTCACTATCATGTTATATGGGTAAAATTGCTCCAGATAGTCTACTCATAGGACCAAATACAAGTCTCTAAGAAGGATATACACAAGTTGGAATTCCTTGGTAAAGTACTTGGTATGTATAGGGTTTTCATGGCGTGTCTTGGATTGCCTAAGTCTTCTCATGTATCATGGCCAATTCCTATGTACTATGGCCCATGCCTGTGAACTTTGGTGATTCCCATGTACTTTGGCCATGCCCAGGTGCTCTGGCCATGTCTCAGTACTTTGGTCATGCCCATGTACCAAGCTATGTCCATGCCCGTGTACTCCTAGGGTACACACCAAGTTTCTAGAATCAAATCACATGGTGTATGGTTGGGTCACATTGTGTGTGATATTTTATTTTTCTACAAAACCCTATCCACTGTAGCAAGGGTCCACACGATGTGTGTTTATCCAAAATATAAGCTGTGTACTTTAGATATTTCCAAAAACCCATGATCCTCACATGGGATCTTAGATATTTCATATCCACCACTTCTACCTCCATTTTGACCACTCAAAATCCTTTAAAATCAAAGGTGGATCACCAAATATTTAATTACTGACCTTCAGTGGTTGGAAATTAGAACTTCGTTTGCCAGTGGGGGTGCTGCCGCGCCTCCCGTCACCATAAGGGGTTACCAATCCATGATTACATCACCCAAATCCAAAAAAACACCCCATTACATCCATAAAACATTGATCCTAGGTTTCTTTCATATCCTCCATAAATACAAGGGTTCGATCATGCATGAATTCAGTTGGACAATATCAAATTTTTGACCTAGTGGGACAATGAAGAAAAATGAAAACACAAGAATGAAGTGAAAAAAAAACTGTTAGATTTTGTGGTTCTATTGAAAGATTATATAATTTTAGAAACCAAGGGTGAAAATAAGTTTTAAAAAATAAAAACAATTTGGTTCCAGAATTCAATTTAAGTTTGGGCTCATGTGAAGAATGGAATTGCGTGAAAATAAAAGTAGATATAAAATCCATGTTTTTAAAATAAATAAAAAGGAAAAAATAAATGAAATAACATCCCCTAAATCAAAAATAGATCATCACTTAGTGAATAAAATGTTCACTATAAATGAAGGTGATGATCCTACTACATTTTTCATCCATCTCATGATTCTCCTCGATCGTTCATCGATTCATGTTCCCAGTTTTCCAATGCCAATGAGATCTCTTCCTCATCCTCTCTAATCTCACAGGGTTATATGGATAACCCTAGAGATTTTACATAATGGAATACTTATAGAGAGGGAACTAGGTTTAGGTCATTAAATAGATTAATTAATTCACTTAATGAACCCACCAATAGTTTCTATTAATCGAATGTCCAATCCTGACCAAATTTATGTTATGCCTAGAGTAAACCCTGCATTTCAAAAACAACCATGGTATCAGATTTATTACCCCAGTTCCCAATCAATGAGAGAACTATTTATCTTAAAAATATACATGTGAAAACTTTAATATATATAATATTTTTAATTTATTAATTCTTGGGTCCTGTGAAACCCAAACACAACACCACCTCTAAGAGAAAATCTAGATATATATGTATAAATATTAAAAGGATCAAGATATAAAAATTAGAATAATGAAAATAAACCTCGTCCTAATATAATTAATTTTCCCATGGAAATAGGGTGTGATTACCTATGGAATAAATCCATGAGAGTGTAATTCACAAGGAAGATAATATCATGTTATCCCATGAACACTGGTGGACGACTGATTGAACATCAAATTTTCAAATTTTTAACTGTAATTCATTGATTATATCCACCTATTATTGTTATAATTTAGACAGTTGATGTATTTTTATCACTTTATTTAATTTTGGTGTAAATTATAAATACATGTTATTTCATTTAGTTTTATATAAAAAATTGTCATAGATTTCTATTGGAAATTTCACAATTTATGGGTTTTAAAACATTATTTTTTTATTTGGATTTATTATTGTATAAATTTAGAGGATTCAGTCTGACCGTAAAAATTTAATAACCCATCATATGACTTCCCTAAGTGCGCTGCTCCATGAGACTTCATCCCAATCCCCATTGTATGTCTTCAATTTTAACTATTTGTATTTTCTCCACTATCATAAGACTTCACCCTAAGATTCGTCAAAATTTAAGACTTAAGAATTCCTTCTCTAATCGAATTAATATCCTTCATCCATCTAGCCTATTCATGTATAAGCCCTCTAAAATCAAATCCACACTAGTATTTCATTCCAAGTTCCACCAAAGTAGCCTGAAAATCCTCCATCATGAGGTATAGATCCGGATTCACCAAATACTCAAGCAACCCCAACCGATTCATCCAATCATGAAGACTCAAGAACACCCATCAATTCGAACCATAACTACCACACCCATACTAAGTCTATATGAAGGTCAAATATAATCAAGACTGAAGCTTCATATCAAACTAGGGGAGGTCAGTTTTGTATTTTTCAAGGGTAATCAAATCTTAAAGAGGAGGAACAAATGACTGAGTTATTTGTATAAAAATATGCTGATGAATCCAAGCATGAGTAGTGCCATTATTCTTTAATTTCTAAAATTTGGAAAAATATTAGAATTTGGTTGAAGATGAGTCAGAGATGAAGATTTTTTCATTGGTTGCTGAGTTCTTACATATATAAGATTCAATTAATAATGAAGGCGGCCTTATTATCTTTTAATTCACCAGATGAAAGCATGGGGATCCTCAAAAAAGCGGTGATTGAAAAAATTACTCAAAGTGATATATGGTTGATGATTAAACCAGACTAAACCGAAGACCTAGTTTCCTCCTTCACACTAGTTTAATGCAGTAGCATCCAGACCCAACTAGATTAAATTATAGATCATTATGACACACCAGTTCACTTCCCAAGTAGGTGACCATATTCAGCACCTAAGATGGAGATATCTTGAAACATTATTCACATGCCAAAGACTCCACCGAATCCTTGAAGAAACTTAATTAAATCCATACCATTCAATGCCGATGAATCATCACCAATGGAAAAACCAAGAAGACCAATCTTCTCTCATATAGTGGCATGAAAAAAAATTCAGTTTCCCGTGGATCCTTTATATCCCTAACACATTAAAGACTTGGATTAGCACCTATGCCTAGACCAGGATAACCCCAACTCTAGCCAACCCATATTAGGTGCAACATTTTTGTTACAAGACAAACCTTTATAAATGAAATTACATTCTGAATGAATAAATACCTTTTTAAGTAATTCAGTTATAGAAAACACATGCACTATATTTCATTTTATATTTTTGACCATTATTAAATATATCCACATTTTGTCTTTCAAGATTAAAAGACCATTAAGTATTATAGTCATTATTAATATAGAAATTCTACAGTGGAAATTTTGATTAGTATATATATTAAGGGTTATAATAAAATCTAATTAACATCAAATAAAGAAGTGATGACATCAACTAGTATGATCATACCCTATGAAGCCTATTTTTTGGATCTTCTAAGGAATTTATCATCAATAGGTTTTCCCTTGACAATGCTCAAGAGAAAATTAAACAAATAAAACTCAAACAAAAGCATTTATGGTATAAGTTCCTTATTATACAGATCAACACCCAAACTATGTTTACCAAACCATCTCAAGAATATACTACCATCACAAGAAAGTAATACTATCACACATATTACCCTTTAGTCATATTCTGGTGTAATAAGAGGTCATGTATCTAAACCCAAGTTGTATGAATTTTTATATTTTCTTTTTATTAAAATAATGATTATATTGACCCAAATTCATTATTAATTCATATATATACATGATTATATAATTTGTCTGATAAAAATTAGATTTTGATATAAATAAACCAAAACTATATTTTTGGGACATATATAATTAAACACTCTTTTTGGTAAATCCAAGAGTTTTGAAATAAATATTAATTTTAGGAAATTGTATTATTAAATAATATTAATTTAAATATAATTGGTGATATAATTTAATGAACTCCCATGTAATTTTTGTAAGGGTCAAAAATTTGTTTATGTCATAAAAACTAGTATTTTTCAATAAATAAGGAGTTTTATTTAAAAGTAGAAATTCCAATAATTATAAAATTATTTTTGTAAAAATAAATATAATTTTTGAAATTAGTATATCAAAATTATCTGATGATAAATTTTTCATTATTTTCTGAGACTGTCAATTTTTTTGTTAAACATTTAATATAGTATGTATTATGACATCATAAAGTGATATAATAAACAATTAAAAGGAATCCAATACAACGCATAGGGTTTGAATTTAAGACAATATGTTTTAATATATTTCATCAATTTCAAAAATCTATACTGAATCCTAAAAATCCTATATTATATTTTATGTTTTTTAAAACAATTCTTTATGAACATGACTCACTTCCACATCATGAATGATATTATTTTATTTTTTTTCAATTATTAATCTAATAAAATATTTTAAACAACTTTTATTTGGTAGAAACCATTTGAAAAAACCATGGGAATGTTTTTTGTTTTTATTATTTTATTACATAGAGTCCAAAACCTAGGTTTAGAAATTAATAAAGAATCCCCATCTCTTTTTCTATAAATACCCACCAACCTCTACTTCCTCTTAATTAATAACCCATTGAACATGATTTACCTCTCTTTATCCATCTTTAAATCCCTCCCAAGGTGTTACCAAGCTCTTAATAAGATCCACCTAATCTTTTAGAAGAAACCTATCAATTAAGGGTTTCTCTTCATTTTCCTCTTTATTCAAGTACTTTATATTTAGCCTTTTTAATCTAAATTTATTATTTTTTCATGTGTTTATAATCATCCCTTTTATATTAAAATGAAATTAAAGGAATGAGATACTTTTTATACCCTATCATTATATCCTTTACCTTAGATGTTACTATACTGAAGTAAGGGATCACTCTCCCCCTTATTTTCCATTCAAGTACCTTATTTATATTTTTTATTTTTATTTGAAAATTTTCATGTTGTAATGTGTTTTTACACATCCCTTTACTATCATTATGATTCCCAAGTAATGATATTTTACCTTTCACTCTCATTAATCTCTTCAATGAACCTTTATGTACACATTTTATGCTGATAAAATTATCCCATGATTTTCCATACCAAAATTTTATGTTTTGAATACCCATCCCCATTTTCACTCAAGGGTACTCACCTAGATATAACTATCATTCATTTATTTAGGACTACCATGTATAAAACCTAATATCTTTAATCATAGGATTAAAAGTGATTAAATTCATTCTTATATTGTATAATCAATGTGGAACATGAATTCATGCACATGATATTAATGTGATGGGTGGGAATGAAATTATATATCCCTCCAATGCATTGGGTAATGATTTTATCTCATGAGATACCATGTATGGTGAACATGCGGTTAGCCTAAACACACTATGTTTTGATTTCTTGGTGGTTAGCCTTTACTAAAATTATTATGTCTTGTTGCTACCATATTTCTATGATTCCCTGATGTTTTCATCTTATGACATGTTTCTATGTTCATTATTATGATTCTTACATTTTTATGTCACCAAGTTATGCCCCTTGAATCACATGTAAAATTTTACTTCATGTTGTGATTTTATTATTCCCTTACTAGGATTTATAGCTCACCCCTTCCTTATATACATCCCTAGGTTGTCCCGTACAATATTAGAAGATCAATGAAATTTAAGGGAATGAAATTAAATTTTTAAATAATGTTGTTGTATCCTTATTTAAATTTTTATTATATATATTAAATTTACTAAAGACACTAGGCCTGTTGATTTTATGGGATTGTATTATGTGTACCTTTATATAATAAATCATAAAATAAAGTGTTTAAAAGATTTGGGTTGTCATAATTTTTAATTCCACCAACTTAGGTTTTCATCCACTAAAACCCACACCATCCAGAACATGATAGCTTCTCCACAACTCTTTATACAAGGCTTCCCATAGTGGCACCATAGAGTAGGATATGTTTTACACTATATCCATGATACAATGGGGAACCCCACCTCTGATTCTTCTTGAATGGGTACAATATTGAATCATTGGATTATTCGTATGAGTTATTTTATTTTTATGTTATGTGAAATAGGTTAGGGTTGGTTATTTAGTAGGGATAGTGGTTATTCAAGGGAAAGTACCCCCTCACTAGATTGTTCTAACTATTTTCTTGTTATGATTTTTAATTATCATTTTGTTAAATGTTCCATGAAAATGAAATTCTTATATTTTTTCTCTATTATGTATTGTTTTTAATTCTCCCATTGTGCTATAATAGTGTTCAATAAAATTCCATGATAATGGAGTATTAAACCAAGTCTTGGTTCCTTGGGGTGATTTCTTAGATACCTGAATCCCCATACTTCAATGAATAATGTTTTCTTCTTATCTATGATGCAGTAATGGGTGTGTGGAGAGTTGGATTAAATGTTTTCATATTCCATTATTCATAACCTAATCTATGAGCCTCCCTCTTTGATAACATGTTTTCCCTCCTTTATCCTTATATACCTTTCACACTATAGAGTTTACTATGTTGGGGGATAAACCACCTCTGATGGAGTGGGGTGTTTGGGTGTTGGAAAAACTTTGATTTTGGAATATTTTCTACCCCCCAATATAGGGGATATAGAGTATGGTGTACCAAGGAGGTTCCCAAGGCACAATAGGTTTAATAACATTGATATAGTGGATTGAAACTTGGTGGATAATGAAGGTACCTATATAATTTAACCTTATGACCAAAACCTTTCTCTACTAAAACCTATTATCATTTTTAATGATTTATTTTATTTTCTCATACCCACTCAACAAAAAATCACCCCATCCACTTAATTTCACTATTTAAATAAAAATTTAAAAAATTTTAGTAAGTTATTAATAATAGCGAAGAACTTTCCCCAAAACTCCATGAGAATAACCCTGGTTAGCCTTGTGTTATATTATAATTTAAAATAAAGTCTATTTGATTACAACCCATGAAAATAAAATGATCAACATGGAACCATTTTCGAGGATTTAGTTCAAAAATTAATTTACTATCTTTAACTTTATAAATATTTTATTGTATTCAAATTAAAATTTAAAATTTTAAAAAATAGAATATACTTTTGACTCACTCCTTGGAAGAAAATTTTGATTTTTTTTATATAAACTTATGATGGTGTTCAGGACTATTAGTAAGGAAAAATTTAAAGAAATTTTTTAAAAACATATAGAAAATATTTAATATAAAACTCTATAAGCCTTGGAGAATGAACTTAAAAAGTTTTCACTATTTTTCCATGAGTTTTCCTTTAAAAAATATTTTGAATTCCACCAACTCAGGCCCAAAACGACCTCTAATGAGACTCACACCAGCCAATGTGTGATCACTTCTCCTCAACTCTTCATGAAAGGATTTAAATAGTGACTCCCTCGAGCAAGACCTATTTTACACTATAGTTGTGACATAGTGAAAGACATCACCTTTGATTATTATTGAATGGGTAAAAAGTTTGATCATGGGATAATTGGTATATATTATGTTATTTTTATTTTATATGATATAGGATGGTGATAGTTATTTAAAGGGGATGGGGGGTATATAAGGGAGGTAATCCCCCTCATAAGATTGTTATAATCCTTTTCTTTTTTGTCGTGTAATTATTATTTTTCTAAATGATCCATGAAATTGAAATTTTGTTCTCATTTCTCTATTATATACTATTTGTGATTATAGATTTATACTGTAATGATGATCTATAAAACTCTATGATAATTGAGAACTGACCCATAGGCTTAGTTCCTAGAGGATATATCTTGGATTCCTAGACCTCTTCACTTCAATTCATAATGTTTTGTTCTTGTCTCTAGTGCTGTAGTGTGTGTATGGAGAGTTAGATTATAAGTTTTAGTCTTCCCTTTTTCATAACCTCAGTTGTGTTGCTCCCTATTTTATGGTCCATTCCCCATTCCTTCTCCCTATATTACTTTGAAATAATGGATTTGGGTGTATAAGGGTATGAACCACCTATTATGGAGTGTGGTGTGCGGGTGGTAACAAACCTTCAATCACAAAATGTTTTATTCCCACAACCATGGAGGAGATAGAGTATTATGTACTCAGAAGTTTTCCAAGTCACACTAGGTCCTATAACATTAATCTAGGGGAGTGGATTTTGGTGGAAATTGAAGACACCCCTCTCATTTAACCTTAGTACCAACACCTTTCTCTAATAACACTTGTTTGGATTTTAGTGATTTATTTTATTTTCTTGCACACAATCAACAAAAATTCACCACTATTTATTTGTTTTAGTTATTAAAAGAAACGTTAAAAAATATTAATAAGTGATTAATAATATTGAATAATTATCCCCCAAAAATCCTTGAGAATGACCTTGAATAGCCCAATGCTACATTCAAGTTTAAAATAAATCATGTTTGATCATGGCCCATAAGAACCACATGATTAATGGTTTCAGGACCTATATCCTCTATAAATTATCCTTGATGTAATTTTTAATGTGATAATTAAAATTTTATGAATTGGGTGATGGATTGATCATCCACCCCACAATTGAAGTGGAGTTTCTTCCATGGTGAATACATGAAAATGAATATAACATCAGATAATTGGAGAGTTGGTTTTTATGGAAATGACAAATGTTGAGGTTGAGTATACTATTTATAATAGTTACATTAGAGGTATGGAGATAAGGGTGGATATGAATACTAAACCTTTTAATGTAAAGACTATATGATTATATTTTTAAGGGTAAAAATAGGTTCAAATCTTAGAGGAATCTAGATAGCATTTCATAGAAACCATCTATGGAGTGGTGTGCCTAAATGTCACAAAAATCAGTGATGAAATCACATAGATGAAATTTTTTAAAGTATTAATTAAGATATGGAATTAATGAGGTAGTGAGGTTCTTGAAGATACTAAAATATTATGTATTATAAAGGTCCTTGGAAATAACCTAAATGTGTTTTAAATTCTTTTAATAAATCCTATAATTATTTAGACATGTTCCCAAATGTTTTGAAGAGATTAAATAAGTACTGAGTTGATTTTGATGTGATTTTGATTTAATTTAAAGTGATCTAGAATTTTAATACATAAATTCGAAAAATTTCTATGTCCAGAACAGAAAGAGTGTACGAGACATTTTTTAAATTACACATGTGTCATCTTAGAGGAAACCCAAAAAACATATGAGTCATTGGAATCAATTTAGGTGTCATCCTAAGTAGTGTATGATTCATTTAAAAGGTAGAGTCATCTAGGTATGAGTAAATTAAAGTTGTGCATATGACATTACAACCTGTATATGTGTTTTAAATACTAATGTATATGTGATTACCATGATGTGTATGTGTCATAGGGAGTTACATATGTGTCATTATAGAATTATAAAAATTTAGAGATTCTAATGGATGAAATTATGAATTTAAAAATTTAAGAATTTGAAGAGGAATGCCACTTGGGACGATATAAGATATATCCTACAAGAATAAAAAATCACAAATAATAAACTGGATTTTTTATTTAATCCAAATAAATCATAGAAACTATTTTTCATGATTGGAAGTGAAGTTCAAATAAAAATAAGAAAAATCAAAGATAAATGAAGTTTTAAGAATTTATAATTATAGTGAAAATAAAAATAAAGAGGACCAAGCAATTCAAAAGCTTTGTATATATCATGAATCTTATTTAACACATAATACAATCTTAATAATGATAACATTAATAAGACGAGATTCTTGATAAAGATAATAAATTAAGTTTTCAAAAATATTTTTAATGAATATACATTGATGCTTTAATGTACCCTGATTATTAAGTATCATATAGATCATTATTATTCATGCCTAATAAGATGAGTTTTATGCTGATTATCTTATTGAAAATATACAAAACATTAAATTAGAACTCAAGCTGAAAATGAGGAAGCTTCACTTACTGTGATGCTTCTTTTATATTTTATACAACTTGGAATAATATTTAAAAGTAGATATATCTTTAGTTTAGTTTGAGAAGAATAATCCATGCCAATTAAATTTTAAAATAAGGATTTATTTGGTCATATGAGTTACAATAAATAAGGGTATTATTGTAATACCTTTTGAAAAACAATAAAGGGGATAATGGGAACATCCCATGTATAACATTGAAAAGTGGAGATTGTATGTATTAATTTTCATCCATTTCTATTTATGGAAAATTTATAAGATCCCACAAAAAGGATAGGATTCACTTGTATAGTATTTATATAGAAAAAAGTGTGTTTTACATTGGAATGAGTAACTTAGTTTACTAATAGTATCAATAGAGACCTCTCGAAGAATAAGTAGAAGAATAAGGATAAGGAGAATCCAATAAAATCTATAGTGAGGATGAAAAAATTATATAAAACACTGTTGAGAAGGAGAATATATTTTGTATAAAATAAGAATTATAATAAGTAGGGAGGACATATAAGAGTATCTATTCTATAAGGTACTACTTGTAGTGAGGAATAATAGACCCTATTCTCTCAGTTTATACATCACCTGAAAAAATACCTTGATTATAACATTAAATGGTTATTCTCTATGATTTTTTGGCTATGTTCTGGGATAAAAAGGTTTTTGAATCTATAAAGTAGGTTTTGAAAGAGATCTTTGGATTTGTTCAGTTTCTATATAGGTTGAGTTTCAAATAGTTTTGTTAAAGATATTAAGGAACTCAAAGTTATTTATGTGAGGAACTAGATTGTCTTGGGTGGTTTTGTGACATCTAATTCAGAACTATAAATCTACTTTAAGAAGAGGATAAACAAGTAGCCAAACTATTTTTTTTGTGATTCCAGCTTAGAGAGAATATTTGGGATACAACTCTTTGTCCATATGCATCATATTGTGAACCCATAAACTTTTTCATATATAGAGAGTGTGTGTTAGGATAAAAACAACCCACTTCTATTGTAATTGATAACAATATTATAGTGTAAATTTTTTAGCATGGGATAATAACCATCTTTTTTAAGGAATATAGTCACATTGAGAGAGAACCTTGTTAAAACACCACATGAATTAATTTAATTTATTATTTTCTTTCATGTGGTGAATGTGGGTTATGTTAAAAGAGGATCTAAGTTTGTGTTAACATACCACATAGGTTTAATAACAAGGGGGTTAGGGTTAAATAACTGATTTTTGTTAAAATATTTCAACCAAACTTAATTCAACTGCCTATCAGGTGTTCCTACTTGATCCTACTAAGACTCTCAATTTTTATCAGATCCTATATTCAATTTGATTTGGATATATAGAATTTATTTCAATTAGAATCAATCAAATGATTCAATCTCTAATTTTTTATGATTTTTTTTATTGCTAAGTTATTTTTATAGGAATACATGAAGCACATATTTGATATGTATAAAGAAGATCCTCAAATAGAGAAATCAATTATCATCATTGTTGAAATATATTTAAAATTATATGATAAGATGATAAAAAATAGGGAGAAAAAGGAGTGTGATAATGAACAAAATTGTTCAATAAATATAGAGGTTCCTCCACTAGATGAGTTAGTTTAGAGTGGTATTTCTCATGATGAATCATCTGATTATTTTTTTACTAGTTATGAAAGTACACTATATGATGTGGAAAATTATAAGGAGTCACTAAGTGACTTCTATTCTAAAGTATATGACTACTTAAAGAAATTTCCCATTGAGGTGGTTACATATATATTTTTATACATCATGGGACTTCATGATGAAAAGTTATAACTAGAAAGAGAAGTTGATTTCATGGAATAAGTATTGGGAAAGAAGATGATTTTTCAAAACAATCTTATAAATATTTTGAAAGTCAAATAAGAAACTGACCTACATTAAAATAGAAGATTATTTCAAGTTGATGAATAATTTCAGAGTGATTTTTATGATAAATTTGTATTTGATAATGTTGTCATGGAAGTTATCCATGCATTGTAGAAACTTCATAAAGCCTCTATAGATGTCAAACTACCCAACTTTTAGCTAAAGAAAATAGGAATAAATATATGGATAGATATTTATTGAAGGAAAGTAAAATGGATAATTATCAAGTATAAAGGTTAAAAAAACAAGGAATAAATGTAAATAAAAACTAAGGAAGAAATTTTTTTTGTTAATATGAAGTGCCTTGAGTTAGGAGTGAAATTGAAAATTTTGGAATCCATATAACCATGAACTTCCCAACGAGTTGAGAAAAGTAAAACCACCACAAAAAATAAAAGAAATGGTTATTATAATGAAGAATACTCAAAATGGTGTCAAAAAAAGATTCATATCATCTATAGAAGCCTCTACCTCATGCTAAAAAAAGGTAACCTACTATTTGGATAATATTGATTGCACATAATAAGTTTCTTTTAAAAGTGGAGGATGAAATTAAAAACTATACAATTTTGGAAGGTTAAAAATGTAAAAAAATTCACCACATCATAAAATGTGAATTTAATCATGTCTTAGAAAAAAGTCCCCCCCAAAACAAGACAAAAAATTGGTATTCCAGATCCAAAATGGCAAGAGTGTCACCTATAAAAACTACAGCTAATGTGAAAAGAATGAGATTATTTGGATGGTGTTGGTGCTTCTAGAAGTTTTGGCATAGGGAAATTGAATATTAGTGAAATATATGAACTTGGAGAGATCATAGAATCCCTAAATAAAGGGCATCATATCTTAAACAAGAAGGAAACCTACAAGAAGAAAACAAAAAACACCAAAATAGAATATTATGATTTTGAAGAATAGATTTTAATTATTTTACAGTTTATATGAATATTGTAACATTAGTGAACATTGATACGATTAATTTTGGTATGTTCCAATCCAACATAATATGGATTCTGATGAGAGAATAAGGCTACAAAAATAGTTGAAGAAAAATAAAATAAAATAAAGCATATATTGGGAGATAAATCAGAGAAGAAGGTTGTTACGCAAGCCACTCCCATGAAGTTAATAAAGAATGGTGAGAAGGATGTCAAAAATACATGGAAAAAATGATTTTACCATGGTATGAGAGTCTAGATTATAAACCATTATAAGATATCCATGAATGTCATGGTGAAAGGGAGAAAGTGAGAATCCAAGAGAGAACCCATCCAAAAGAGGGATAATAGGATATGGTTAGTGGTTGACCCTCCTTGTGAAGTGGTTGAGTGGCTTCAAAAAAGGGTAACCCAAAAGATTAAAAGGAAGTGTGTGGAAGGTGATGAAAGGTAGGACATGTAGATTCCAAATTTGTAACTATTTTTATAGGTTTAAGGAATACATTGAAGAATAATATTCAATCTCCAATGACTCCAAATATCAAGAAATCTCCTATGAAGAAGGAGAAACCACCTAAAAAGAAGGATAAAAATGTGAAGAAAGAGTTCTTTACTATATATCCATCCCATTTAAAATAGTCTAGAAAGTTAGAGAAATCTAAAAATAATCAATGTTATCTATTTTCTAAAGTTTAGAAGCTCATTACAGCTATGAATAAAAGTTTAATAAAGTAGTCCATGTTTCTATGTGAGATTTATATTTGTAAACCCAAAGAAAATTAAAGCATAAAGATGTCCATGATTTTAGAGCACCAAGGAACAAAGTTTCAAGGTTAGGAAATAGTTCTCATCCCTATTTCTCATATTGAAGTACCAAGAAAGATACACCCTATTACTATATTAACTTAGTTGTTCTTAAGTGTTAGGAATTGAATTTGTTGAAGTGTTGATAGTAACCCTTAATTGGGAACTATCAAATGAAGTAATATTTACAAAGAGTTATCAATTTTTTTGAATATAGAAATATGTATATCCCCTTAAAAAGTTGGAGATTAAGGTATTATTTTTAATCTCCTATCACAGTATTAATTCACATATATTTTGGTTATCAAGGGGGAGATTCTCTTACCAAATGGGGGAGAAAACCTTTCACTTGATTTTTTTATGTGTGTTTTAAAGTGAGTGTAGTTTCTTTAATTTTATTTGAAATCAGTTTTGAAAAACCCCTAGAGAATGAATTTAGAGTGTGTATTAAATTTTAGAGAAATTTTCAAAAACTTTATTTTATAAACCAATAACTATAAATTTCTATAAAATCTTAGCCCATTTAGGCTTAGTTTTGATAATTTTATGGTACATTTCTAAGTGAATGTGGTACCTTCATTTTCTCAAGGTATTAATTGAGAATATTGGAAGTGAATCAATATATGAAGAGAATATGAGTTTCTTAAATTTAGAAGAGTTATTTTGATATTAGAATACCTTCCCTTGGAATTGTGGTATCCATAAAATAGAGAAGAAGGTTTTAATCCCACCCTAAAATTTTTATAATGGGAAAAAAATTTCCATTTAATTTTTTATCAATTAGGGGTATAAGAATCACATTGAATATTGGATAAAATTTTAATTGAAAAAAATCATATGGGGAGATTTAAGTTCCCTTGGGTGGAAGTTATATTTGTTGTTAGTTATCTTTATTTTCATTGTCTATGTGATTATGGAAGGGTGATGAATTGGGTTATGGATTAATTATCCAACCAATGATTGAAGTAGAGTTTCTAATATGGTTAATACATGGAAATTGATATAACATCCTATTATTAGAGAGACAATTTGTATAGAAATGAAAAATTTTGAGGTTGAGTAAACTATCTTCAACAGTTAGATCAGAAATGAAGAGAGGAAGGAGGATTTTTCCACTAATTCTTGTACTAGATAATCTATATATCTATATTTTAAAGGGTCAAAATGGGTTAAAATCTTTGAGGAATCTACCTGGGATTTTTTAGATTCCATCAATAGAGTGGTGTATTTAAAAGTTTCTGAAATAAATGATAAAATCACTTGGATAAATATTTTTAAATGCTAAATTAAAATATGGAATTAATGAGGTAGTGGAGTTCTTAAAGATACTTAGTCTTGAGTATATATATGATGAAAATGTCCTTGTATATAATCTAAATGTGTTTGGAATTATTTATTAATTACTATAATTATTTGGATATAGTGAAATATGGTTTGAAGAGGTTGAAGAAGTCCTGATCTAATTTTGGAGTGATTTTAATTTAATTTGAAGTGATATGAGATTTTAGTACATAAATTAGAAAAATAGAGAAGTCTAGAATAACTTATGATTAATTATACTATAGAGTATATGATTCATTTTTACTCTATGTTATTGTCATATTATATGAAACTAGGAATGTGTATGAGTCATTATACTCAACATAGGTGTCATCTGGAGTAGCGTATGATTCATTTAAAAGGAAAATTCATCTTCACATGAGTGAAATGAAGATGCATATATGTCATTTTAACCTGAATATGTGTCATATAGACCCATATATGTGTGATTCCCATAATTTTTATTTTTCATAGGGAGATATGTATGTGAAATTCTAGATTTTGAAAAATTTAGATATTCTGCTAGATAAAAAAAGAGATTCCATATTTAAGAATTAGAAGTGGAAAGCTATTTGGGATAGTGAAAGATCCATTCTACAATGATACAAACACAAAAAACTGGATTTTTTTATTAAATTTAAATAAATTATAGAAGTTGATCTTCATGATTGGAAGATAATATCAAATTAAATTATAAAAATAAAATCTAAAAATGAGTTTCAAGAATTTATAATGTTTATGAAATTAAAATCTGTAGATGCTCAATCTATTTAAAACTTTTCTATATATCATGAAGCTAATTTAATCCATGATCCAGTCTTAATAAATAGTAACATTAAAAAGATGATTTTATTTATAAATAAAATAAATTTAATTTTCAAGAATAAGGAAGATGAAGTTGCATTGAAGCTCGAATGTACATCGATGCATAAATATCAAGATAATTATTGTGATTTGAGTCGATGAATATGATTTTAATATCTAGTAGATTACTAAAAATATACATAACATTAAAGGATCACTCAAGAAAAAAATAAGGAAGCTCTAACTGCTATGATATTACTACTGTATATTATATATATTGTATAAATATTAAAATTGAATAGATTTTGAGTTTAATTTGATAAGAAGAATACAGGGTTATTGAAGAATAAAACAAGGATTTATTTATCCATGTGAGTTATACTAAATAAGGGTATTATTGTAATAATCTTTGAAATATTAAAAAGGGGATTTTGGTAACATCCCATGCGTGGTGTTGAAAAGAATAGATTTTATATTTTATTTTTCTTTAATTTATATTTATTAAAAGTTGAGAAACACCATAAAATATAGATGAGCCTTATGAACATTTGTGACTGAGAAACAAAAAACAAAAAAGTGTGTTGTACATTTAAAGAGTAACTTATTTGGACAAGAGTATCAATAGATACCCCTCATTTAAGAAGTAGAATAATAACGAGAAGAATAAGCCACTAAAATATGTAGTGAGTAAGAATAGAGTATCCAAACCAGTACTGAGTAGGAGACTATATTGGGGTTTTAATAAGAAGAAGAATCATACATGAAGAAGAGGAGTGATAGTTCTATTAGGTACAACAAGCTATGAGGAATAAAAATCTAGGTGTTCTTAGATTTTACATCACTAAGAAAAATCCTATGGGTGTACAATTTAGTGGTTATTTTCTAATAAAGTTTTCTACTTTTTATTCTTGATGATAGAGGTGTGAGAATATGATGAGCATGTTTTGAGAGATATCTGGAGAGTTGTGTTTTCTTTCTAGAGACTAAGTTTCAATTGTTTTTGTTTAAAATATTAATGTTGGTATCCATAGGTTTTGATGTGTTTTTATAGATGATGGAAGAGGTTAAGAAGAAATTTTTAATGTCCCATGTTTTGGATAAGTTGAAAATTCCAATGGAATTCAAACTTTTCATTTGGTGAATGGGCCAAATATTTAGTTTAGGTTTGGAATAAAAATCCGAGTGTTGGAACACTTGAAAGTGTTTTTTTGGATGTAATTTAAGTCTCAATAAGTCTCTTGTAAGATTTCATGTTTTTTTGTAAGAATAGAATTATGAAAAATCATTTTTGGTAAAAGTATATAGGGGTGCACGGTTTGTTAGAAACTGCATGATCCTTTAGGAGAAACCATGTGGCCCTATAAGGGTTTTCATATGGTTTTACAAGCCGTTTATCCAAGGTCACATGAATGTGTGAGGGTTTTTTAGAAAATTATAGAGGTGGGTACATGGGCTATGTATGCTTTGAAAATTGGTGTTGCTAGCCTACATGGTTAGTTCCACTTAACCAGTAGCATCACATGGTTGGAGCACTGTTAGAAAAATCATGCAGCCAAACCATACAGGGTGTGGATCTTGGGTAGTGTGAAATGAATGGTTAGAGAATGGTTACCCAAACTATACAGGATAATTGTATGAATTTTAAAAAGTGTAAAATAATGATTGTCTCCCACCCCCTTAAAGGGGTTTCAACACTTTTTTATTCACCCAGGAGACCTACCATGTGTGCAACTGTCCTCATCCTCTCCTCATGGAGGGTTCTCCCTCATTATTGGTCTAATTCAAGTGTCTTTGGGTGTGTTGGAAGCATAACAGTGTGTCTATGAATCCTCTTTCATCTTTTATTAGTTTCTCTTCTCACTTTTGATGCGACTGTTTTGAGTTATCATATTCCCTATTTTCAGGGTGTTTGTCTGATTCTTAAATTTTTCATGCCTCAACTCAAATAAAAGATCAATAATGGATTAGTTAAGCATTGTGTGAATAATATAGGTGGTCTCTCACATTTCCCTTAAATTATAGTACGATTATATAATATTATCGTTGTTCCACATGCCATACTTCCCACGAATTTCCCATTAAATTATAAAGTGTATTTAATTAAATAACTTAAACTTTATTTTTTTGTTCTCAAGACCACTTAAATGGTTGGAGGTCATCAGAAAAAACCGAACCACCCCTTTAGGGTGGGATCACATAAAAAATCTTAATGATCGTCATTGATTAAGACCAAAATATCCCTTGGGTTAGTTAGCTACCCCGAGTTAGTGGAATGCCTTAAGGGAATTAAATTAGTAGTATGTGGAAAGAAGTCCCACTTCACCAAATCCAAATTATTAAGTGAATTTATAATTATAATTTAATGGTTTAATTAGATAAAATGAAATGGTTAATTGAGATTAAGTGAATCGCTACTTGTTTAATGCAATAATGTTAGGGAAATTTGGCCACACTTGGCCCTTTTTAATGTTACGAGTTATATATATTTCCTAATTAACCCTAATTGATTATGGCATGTATGATCTAATGGAATTTTGTTATAAAATGAAATTTAATATACTAATGAAGGTATACTATTCCTTGAGTGATGTTGGGTTCCTATTTGTGGAACTCCTATGCTAAGGTATCATAAGGCAAGTGGGATTTCCTTATACTAGATTATTATATATGCACCTTGATTTGGGTTGTGGACATGTAATTTCAAAACCTCTTGGTTGAGGACATTGGAGATAGAAATTCACAACACATGGGTTGCTGGATATGATGTTCCATGCCCCCTTGATTATGATGTTGTACATGACCCTTACTAATGAAACTCAGGCATAACATCCCTTATGATTTATGAATCTCGGGGATAAAATCTCTTATTATTCATGATACTCAAGTATGGAACCCATTATGATTTATGATTCTAAGGAATGACATAAATTATTATTCATGATACTCAGGTTTAGCAGCCCTCATTATTCAATGAGATAGATGGACATGACAACCCTTATTCCAAAATATGAGACTCTTATGATTATACGTGGACACCTGAGTAACTCCTTAGGTTTAGGATAGTATTATGTATCTATATATATGGATATATATGTTACTACATAAATAGTTCATATATATACATACACACATATATTTATATATAAATACATATACTTATATATATACACATACTTATATATATACATATTTATGGTGCCAAAGGATTAGAGATATCATGGCTTAGGACAAAGCTGGTATTGTTGGCCGAGTGTCGTTGGGGGAACCTGATCCCGATGTTATCACATTTATTTATTCACTAATTTAGTTTTGATATACCTACACAAAAATTTATTTTATATTAATGGACTATATTGAATTATACACCATTGGGGGAGGCCTAATAAGTATATCTCACTCCCTGTTTGAACCACTGATTAGTATCCTGACAGACCTTCTAATTATAGGATCAGGGTTCTAGATTGTGCTATGTATTGTATGCTTGGATATGGGAGCTTATGAGTATAGGAATAAGAAAAAGATTTGGATTCTCATGTATATATCCAGTGAGGCTTTTATTCCTTTCTTTTTTCATTTATTGTGACACTTTTTTGTATGTCTTCCTCTTGTACATTATTTCATGTTCATTCATGGATGGTGATTTATTCATTTATTATTGAATACCAATTTCTATTATATTATGATGAATTTATTTATTATTGCTTCTATTATATTTATTTATGATCTAGAGAGTATAGTCTCCCCACTATACCACCATTATACCCTCACTACTAGTTGACAATCTCTGGTTTACAAGGAGGTGCACTTGAGGCCCAGTAGCCAATCGATCCGGGGCACCGTTTTAATGGATCCTGGGTCAATACTATATAAGTGGTATCAATGGTCTTATTTTCCTTTTGTATTAGTATTATTTTATTATATAAATGATACTATAAATGTGATGAAATTTGGTAATATCTTGTTCCTCGGTTTGTCCAACCCACATATGAAAGAAAGACCCACTTTCTCAAGATGTGACTATTGTTCTCATTGCTTGATTATTACAGTTGATTATTATTTCACTTTGGGTGACTATTATACTTTAAATGGTTATTTATTTATGGATTTATGAGTTTTACCTCTTGGACTGGTATAGAAAGATATGAGGCATGTTCATGCATCATTGTAAGCACATAGAGATTTACATTCCATGAATATTCCATTCTATATAGGTTGATTTACTTGATTACTTGATACTTGATAGTTGTGCCTCAGGTTATTATTCAACATGCTTGGCTATATAATATTATTTTGTATACCCTTGAATATGCGATAGAATTATTTGTATATTATGATTAATAAATGGTTATTAAAGTGTGTGCATTAACCTAGATGATTTTTCCCTTATAGAATGATGGCGACACATTAATTAACCCATTATGACATGTTTGAGACATGGAACACTAGTTTCATAGGATGAAACATTTATGGTTTTGATTAAATGGGTTCTAATAGCATTTTATAATTTATATGGGACTTTATAAATTGGGACGGGTAACCTATATAATCAAACCATTATCCATGAACTTTATATATTCTAACACTAAAGGTAAAAACCTGGTTGCAGTTACATGAATTCTTGTTATAACTTATAAAGGTAAGTGCCTTTATAATTTTGGGAATAACAATTCATCTAAATAAACCATGATATATATATATGTATGGTGAATTTTAATTCTTATGAAAAAACTATTACAATAAAATGAATTGTTAATTTCAATTATAAAGGATTTTATCTCTATGAATGGGGCATGACGACCCATATGATTGAATCCCTAAATTCACTATGGGACCCAAATATGTTAGTTGGGGCATATTACTTTTGAGATAAACCTACTAAGTGTGTTTCATAATCTTAATGATGTAAACACAATTTGGTTTCATTTAAATGATTCCATAATGTATTGACGAGACCCTCATAGTTCACCTTTATTTTGATATGATTTAGTACTTGACCCCATGAGGGTATGCTCATAATTAATTGGACGGTTATTTAAAGTGTTTTCAGCCACTTATATAGGTTATATATAAATGTATGGAGGGACCTTAATTAATCATTACCCCTTAGATTATAAAATACCATTGTAGTCTGTTTTATTCTGTCTGATCTTAGGCTTAGGGTAATTAAAATTCCTGTTACAACCTAAAGGGTTTTTCCTCTATAACTTGGAAAATTAAATTTTCATTAATCAATCCAAATGTGATAAATTATGAATAAATGTTTAAATGGTTCAAAGGAATTTATAATATAAACTTTCTAAATGTTTATTGGATGTCAGCTAAATAAGAAATGATTTAAGGGAAGTACAATACAAATTTTCTATGTTTCATTATGGA
This sequence comes from Viscum album, assembly GCA_963277665.1. Classification (NCBI taxonomy): domain Eukaryota; kingdom Viridiplantae; phylum Streptophyta; class Magnoliopsida; order Santalales; family Viscaceae; genus Viscum; species Viscum album. Next base: position 483,028,765 of record OY728166.1, read on the forward strand.
GTTATCTAAATAAAGTACAAATCATTTTTTCCTTATTTTTAGTACTTAATTTTCATAAAAACTGAGCTTTTGAAATTCTAAAAAATAAAATTTGGATTTACCTAACAACTTAAATAAAACTTTAATGTGGATTGTTTAGCTTCAACCCTCAAGTAATGGTAAAATTTAAATGTTATCTCGAATAGGAACGTGAATTTTACCTATAGGTATCTATTGAATGTTCCCTTTCATAGTGAGATTAGAGGTTAGGCTGATGAGATTTGTGATATTCTTTGAGTGACCTAGTTATAGGGTAAATTCATAATGTTTTAGTATGGAGTTAGCCTAGTTGAGGTACTTCTATCTGAGGTAAATTTTCATTAGTAAGTGAATGATTTCAGTTTTCAAGAGAGATGTTCCATTTATGCACCATTTAAGTCAATTAAGACTCCTAGTTTGTATAATGACCCCCGAATAATGTGGGTAGTCTTATGCAAGCTGATATTTTTTTGGAATTGTGAGCATCAAGTGATGATCTAGTTCAGTGGGTTAGACATACCTCAGGAATTTTTAGTCACTTTGATGGTTGTGTGACCTTTTTTTATTGATAGTATAGAACTCAAGAGTATCCATCCCATTAATAGTCATATAGATAACATGAATCTGACTTGATCCCTATGTATGCTGTTGCATGCTAGGAATGCGTAGTTCCTATTGCACTATTTCAATCACTCTGTAGCGCACATTGTTACATGAGGTGACCATTGAGTTAATAAGTGATATGTTAAACCACATTTTGTTTGATAAATATGGTTGTCTAGTCCTTTTAACTATTTTGTTTCATGATTGCACAAAGAAAACGGGTTTTGATTTCACTAGAGGTATGTTTTTTGGGCCATTGTTGGATTTGGGGCCCAAGAACCAACTTTTGTGTACTTTATGATAACCTGTATTCATATATTTTAATATTAATAAACTTCTTATCATATCATGATTATTCTTCTGTGTTATATAGTATGTGATAATTTCCTTAGAGTACTTACAACACTAAAAGTTCATAACAGTTCCCCGCAATGATGAGAACCCAAAAGTTATATGAAAATATTCTCAAATATATGTTCTATATCGAGATGATATCATTTTAATGAAAAAATGAAACAATACACTAGGGGAGGAGGCTCATAGGACTTTAAGGCACCTTCTCATGGTGTACGCCCTTGGTAATATCCAGTGTAGGATATTATGAGAACGCGACCCTCCAGTAGGAAATCAACTTTCATATGTGTCATTGGATGTTCCTATATGAGGATGTGTGTATTGATACTTACACTTTAATATTATTATTAATGAGTATTATAATTTTTTTACTTTGATGTATTGAATAAAACCATGAAGACATATGTTCACGGTGAGGTAGGATATGTTGAGTGCATCACGAGTAATGTTGAATTAATGAATAATGCGAGAAAGGATTTTTCCCTTATATTCTTTAACAAAAGTTTATATCTCAAGATATTTGATGGAAATGATATAGACTAAATAAATCCATGTACATGGTGTTCTATAGGAAAGTTCTATTTTTGGAAATTCATAGAAAGAGACATCGAGTACATAGGCTGATGACACCATTGTGCAACCTTCCTGATTATAGATATCATGATAAAAAGATTATATTACACAATAAGAATCTGTATGAGGTATTATATAATCGAAACATTAAATTCATTCTCTATGGGTGCCTTAAAATATTTCTGGATGCTAACCTTGGTCTTTAGGCTACTTCACCTAATGCCACTAAGAAAGAGGCTTAGAGGGTCACACACTAAGTGTATCCAGAATCCGAGTTAAATAATATATAATTATGTATTATCTAACAAGTTGAATAAATATTATTTCTGTATGTAGTTTAATAATTATTCATGTTTCTTGATCAGATATATTTCTTCTCTAGTTATTCGAGAGAATATAATGTGTGAAAAATATTTAATATATATTTATTTTCAATTTAGTGAATATAATATTTATTTATTTATTAGTGAATAATGTAGTAATATTTATTCATTAAATAAATATCCATTTTTTAAGTTCTGATAAATATTATAGAGGAATTGTGGATTGAGTTTTTAGGTTTGGTGATAAATAATATATATTGAATATTATTTGATTAAATAATATTTAATTTAATTCACAAGTTAAGTGGATGTAGAGGAAATAATAATAATAATATTATTTTAGTCATGGGATTCCACAAAGAATTAAATAAATATTAAAGTCAAAATTTTAAAATATTTATTTCTAAAACCTAGCGGTATTTAAACCCAATTATATTATTTTTCCAAGAGAGATAATTCATTTGTGTTGTGCACAATGATAGCTAGATGATCCTCTCAATCCCTAGAGAGATACCTATCCAAGAACTCTCTAATAATGGAGAGTGATATTCCGCCCCCTCCCACTCTCGAGTCTAGAGAGATCAAGGAGAATGGTTTTTGAAGTGATCATCATGGCGATCAAAAGTGAACAACGAAAGCATTAGGATATATAGCACTAACATCCTAAAATTTCTATGATTACATTTAGATATTTTTGGAATTGGTGTGGATCATCACTAGAGGGAATCTGATGTTGATTCCTATAACACAATTATGGTATAACACATATCTATTGTCTGATCCATCAATGAAGAAATAATTCTTTAAATGTAATAATTTTAATTTCTTAAATTAATTATAAATAATATGTGATTATCCAGTTCTTGGTTCTAGCATTCTATCCCCTGTTTGTTTTATTTGATTTAACTCTGTTGATCATGAATTTTATCATTGTGTAAATCTTAGATTGATCATCAATTAGTACAAAATGAAAATTTGGGCTAGACCAATCACACACTTACATTGTGTTCGGAACCTACAAGTGGTTACATAGGGGTTTCATAATTATGTATAATTATTTAAGGGTTTTTGATTGATTTACGCTTTCTTGATTTAGTTTTCAATTGAATTTTAATCATTATTTAAACCAAATTGTGATATATATTTCTCCCACTTTCATTTCTCATAGATTTAATAAAATTGATTAATTTTATGAATGAAATAAAATCAAAGAAGTCATCCAGAGGTGTTGAGGATACCATTTGGATAACATAAGAGTACACACCATGTAACTGGAGTTACAAGCCATCTACTAGTGTTCAATGCACCTAAAATTAATTTATAATTAATTCAAACTATATGAATTAAATAAACACATTTCATTATTTTCTTTCACAAAATGTTGACCGAGATATCCTGGAATATGGTCATACAAAGTACACACTTTTGGGACCAAGTTGGATAGATAATGAAGTAAGAAGAGTTTGTTGTTACAGAGTGTTGTCTTTTGTTTTCAAAGAAGATAAATCAATTCACTTTGTAAAGAACATGAAAATCAGATGATGCCTTGCTGATTTGTATTTCACAATATCATAAGTTATGAGAACTTGTGATTCAATCCTTATGAAGAAAAGGGGGAGTAAAGGTGATGCCAGTCATATGCAGTTTTGATTGGAAAGAATGATTGTGCTGGATGATAGTGAAGTTATAGTACTTCCTGTTAAAAATATAACAATGCTAAAGCGGTTCAATCAAATGATACATATCACGATAGTGGATTTCGTGATGAAGCTGAAGAATGGTTATGGGATGCAATGAGGAGAGTAATGACAAAGGAACATACAATCTGGAGGCGGCACAAAATAACGTTTTAAGGTGGCATCATTTTCCAGTGTTTGCCAAATTTTAGGACCCGAAAATCGAGAGATGAAGAAATGTGTTTTTTGGTGAAGGATATTGCATGAAAATTATAATATGTCGTGGTATGTTGCACCCAAGTGGAGTTCAATGATCCAAACATCAAAATCTAGAAAAGGACAGGTTTGTGAAAAAGATTGGGTTTTGCGCGCAAGATTGGTTTTTGCGTGAAAGATTGAAGGGAGTTTGGAATCTTGCGTGCAAGGCATGATTTAAGGTCCAAAATTCAAAAAATTTCAAAGGAATGAAGTGCACGAAAGATTCAAATAAGTGTGCTAAAGATGAGGTTTGCGGGAAAGAGACTTACGTGCCTAATGCGACATCAAATGTGGTTTTGCATGACGTGTCAGGATCTTACGCGACACATTGGAGTTTTTGCACACAGGGGTCAACGAGGTCTATAAATAAGAGGTGACCCTCTCAAATTTGGAGTGCTCTACACTTAGAGAACTTCCAAGCTCTGAGGCGTGGAAAAATATTAAGAAAAGAGAGTGCGTGAAAGAAATAGATTTGTGCGTAGGAAGGAGAAGTTGTTCGCAAGAAGAGAGTTGCACGCAAGATTGAAGTTTCACACAAGAGGTGTTTTGTGACAAAAGTTGAATGTTGCACACGTGGTATAAAAGTTGCATGCAAGACACATAAAAGGGTGCATGAAAGATTTGGGGTCTTCGCACGTATTCAGTTTTGCGTAAGATAGTTCTTAACGACTTCAGGGTAAGAAAGTGAAGATTTGTAGTTCAAAGAATACACTTGTTCAATTGTAAAGAAGAATTGAAATATTGTAATTACCTATTTCTGATAAGAGGGTGCACACACACATGTGTATTGTTTTCAAAGTGCTACACGAAGGTAAGGGTATATCTTACTCATTGTATTCCACATCAAAGGATTGTTTTCTAGTGGATTGTGTGGTAATGGATTATTTTTGTACCATACTATGGATGTAGGTACTCTTGTTGATTAGTGAACCTTTTAGATCTTGTGTTCTTGTGGTTGTGTGTATTCAGTAAAGAAGAAACTCTTTAAAATGAGTTGAAGGTTATTTTGAAAATAAGGAAACATAAAAAGAAAAATACACCACTGATTCACCCCCTCCCCCTCTTAGTGATACATAGATCTTGATTGGGAACTTCAGACGCTATGTAGCCCACGTACATGACCTGTAGTTCTTTAATTCACAGATGGGCTGTGTATTTTATTACACGACCTTCCTAACTGGTGATTGTGTAACTCGAAGGGCACACACCATGTATCCCTTTGTTTATGCCATGTACTCCAATTTTTTTGAGGCACAATTTACATGCTGAGCCCCTGGGTGTGTTCCTTAGATTGATAGTGAGAGACATGTACATCGTGTAGCACACCTATACATGCCATCTACTTATACCAAATTACATTGAATTAAAATTTAATTTTTATATTGTGTAGAACTTATTGACATGTTCTTACATGTGGTAATTAATTTGATAGGACATTCCATGTGATTAGTTTTAATATATATATATATATATATAATTTTTTTATTAATTTATGCATAATGTTTAGATATAAATATCATGTATGATTCATATTACAAATATTATTCTATGTGCATTGAATCAAAACACGAAACCGAAAAATAAAGTAATTCATGTGATCATTAAGTTTATAGTATACATCATGAAAGTATGTGATAAGTCATGCATGCCATATGTCACAAGAGTAAATATTATATGAGTATAATATATGTTGGGTAGATTCAGATGGGTATCCACTATTCTTTCACCAACGTACATTTATGTACATATTTAATTTTAAATAAATAAATTTATTTTTTTTAAATTATAATGGATGAGAATATCAAGGAAATTCAGATGAGAATTAAGGTAAAATAATTGATTAATTAAGTAATATAATTAACTTATTTGTGTGTGATTTATCTTAAATAAGAATGATTAATAATTGAATTCTAGTTTTATTAAATGAATAATTTGTTGCATTTGGATGATCATGAGCATATAACATACCTTTGTATGTGATTCGTTTCATTTAATTTATTATTAAATTAAATTGTTGGCCTGCATTCCTTCTCTCTTATCATTATGTGAGGACCTATATTCCCATTGTTTCTTTTATGTAAACCCTTTACCCTCACCTATGTGCGAGTAAAACAATATGTAATGGATGGAGCTCCCAAGCTATTGGGGGTGGTTCAAGTGTTGAGTCGAGTCAAAACCAATCCAAGAGAGGCACATAAGTGGATAAGTGGAAATATATAACAAAAAACTTAAATGGTTCAAGGTCTTTTCCCCTAGGTTAATGGTTAGTTTATAAACCACTAGATAAAATAACAATTAGTAATCATGATCATACCACTTTATCACTTTATTTCTTTCAAGTTTCTTGGTTATTTCATTATAGATGTTTTTTCACGATCACATGAATTAATTAATTAATAAGAATGAAAGATAAAACTAAAATAAATTGGTTTATACATAAATATTATATAAGGAATGGTTAATCACTTAAGTAAATGAACATAATATTAACAAGAATGTGATAAAGATAAAAGTTGGTAATTTATGCCTAAAAGATAAAATCCTTCAATTATATATTAAGTTAATATATAATTCCAATAGTTCAGTTGAAATCAAACCATAGTTCAAAGTGATTAGCCAACCAAATTTTGGATACTTTTAATTATTAAGGAATTCTAACTTGAATTTTTGGGTTGACTTAACTCATTTCACATCAAGGGATGACTGCCAAAGTAAGACTTGGTGTAACTAAGAGTCAAGAGTAGAGGAAGTATTGTTTATGGATTTCAGGACCAGGGAGTCCACTCAATAGATCAAGGAACTATGAGTTAATATAGTTGGAATTTGGAATGACTACCTAAAACCATTCAAGTTTCTTGACTAACCAAAGTTGGGGTAATGAGAAGGGTAATATGGATCCTTTCCACAAGAATTTACAAGAATCATGATATTTTTAAGCCAATGGTGAGGGCTATTGTGTTTGAATAAAATAGTGGGAGATTAATAAATATAATATTTATTTATTTATCTATATTTTATTAGATAAAGTACTAAAATTATGATTATTTAATTTTATAGAATGAATAATAAAACGAATTCAACTATATCACTGTGATCTATACTTTATAAGGAAAACCTCATCACAACCACAAATTTCCAAGAGTGGAAAAGGCACTTATGAATTATCCTTATCTAGGAAAGGAAATTGTATGTACTAAAATAAACTATTCCTAAAGTTCATGTAAATGAGTCTAGTGAGGAGGATTTTTATCTCTATGAGAAAAATTTAGACGATGATACAAATGTTCAGTGTTTCATGCTATCATCAATGACTAATGATCTTTTGAAGTGACATGAGTACGTGGATGCATATAGCATGATGTATCAAATTTGGGATCTCTATCAAGATAAGGTGATACAAGATAGATACAAGATCTCCAATGATTTTTTTACAACTAATATTGGATATTATGCACCATCTAGGCCTCATATAGTCAATCTTATTGGCTATATTGAAGGCTTATACATCTTAGGGATTAAATTACTAGATGAGTTGTGCACAAATCTCATACTTTCCTCACTACCCAAGGCCTTCTATAATTTTAATGTTAATTAAAATATGAGAAACAATGAGAAGAGTCTTTTGGAAATTCTTAATTTGAATTTCCAAGTGGATAATGACATGGGTTGTGAAAAACCTACGAACCTTATAGTGAATAAGAAATGTAAAAACAAGGAAAAGGGGACCAAGACTCTCAACAAGTCTAAATCTCTTAAGAACCTTCCTTCCAAGAAGAGGAAGATCCAAATGTAGGGAAAGGAAAATGAGGTATTATGTTTTTCTTGTGGTAAGAAAGGCCACTAGAATAATAATTTCACCCAAAAGCAATGGGATGCTAAAGGTTCATTGGTTATTAAGTGTAATATTTCAAAATATACACATTGAGTATTAGATATAGCTTGTGGTGCTCACACACACACACACACATATCTAAATATAGGAATCAAGTTGATTCCAAAATATTTCCAGAGGATATGTGAATCTGTGAGCTGTCAATGGTGCGAGGCTAACTACTCTAGCCACTGGTGACTTCCACATTTCATTGATACATGAATGATTTTGGTTTTAAAGGATTTTTATTATGTACCAAATATTACTAAGAGAATAATTTATGAATCATTCTTAGATATAGATGGTTTTATTTTCAAATTTGTGAATAAAAATTGTTTCTTTTATATATACAATGTAAGTTATGGTATAAAACATTTAAATAATGGTCTTTATGTATTAAATTATGAAAAAAAGTATTGGAAATTGATAACGAATCATGTTCACATGACTCATATAAAAACTAGCTACGGAATCACCATCTTGGTCATGTAAACAAGATGGGTTTTACAAAGATCTTCCAAGATGGTTATTTAGACTTTTCTGAGCTAAAACCACTTGAAAGATGTCATGATTGTTTCAAGGAAAATTGACCAAACTGACATTTGGTGGATAGGGTTAAAGGGCTATAGATCTTCTAGTATTGGTACACACTAATGCGTGTGGACAATTTCTAGTAGAAGATAGAGGTTGGTGTTATTAGTTCATAACTTTTATTAATTAATTGAGTAATATGGTTATGTATATTTTATGAGGTATAATTTTGAGTCCTTTGATAAATTCAAGGAATTCAAGAATGAACTAGAGAATCAACTTGGAAAGAAGATAAAGAAGCTTCTATGAGATCAAAATTGTAAATATATTAACCAATAGTTTATCAAATTTTTATGAGATTTTAAGATTATATCTCAAATCAATCCACCTTATACACCATAGTGGAATTATGTTAGTGAAAGGAGGAACTATACCTTGTTATACATGGTAAGGATAATAATTATTCGTGTTGATATTCTATTATCCTTTTGGGGATTAGTATTAAAAACTGTGACATACACACTAAAATGAGTACCAATTAAAGAGGAAAACAGAATTCCCTTCATGTTATGGTGTGGAAAGAAACTTGTTTTTTCACATACATGTGTATGGGTTTGATAGGTGTTTGTTAAGGCCTTATTAGAAAACAAACTAGAACCCATGGGCACAAAGTGCATCTTTATAGTGTATCTCTAGGAAACAAAGGAATACTACCTATAGAAACCCTCATATAATAAAGTGATTGTCACCATAAAAGCCAGATTTCTTGACATGGATCAAATTCTAAAAAAGGATAGTGGGATCAAGATTGAATTTGATGAAGTTTATGATCAAGATACAAAAGAGTTGTTATAGGAACATATTCCATAGGTCCCCATGGAAGAATTAGTTCATGAAACACAAGTACTACATAAGAGAATTAGTGAGGTAAAAGAACCAAAGAGTTATAGTTTTCTAGTCACCAAAGATGATGAATCATTGTTAGTGGAAAATGATGAACCTCTCTCCTACAAAGATGCAGTATAGATTTCAGAAGCTGTAGGATGGAAAGAAGCCATGAATTTTGAAATGGATTCCATGTATCAGAACCAAGTTTGAGTTTTGGTCAATGTTCTAGTTGATGTAAATACCATTGGTTGAAAATGGGTATTCATGATAAAACTTGACATGGAAGGTAATTTAAATACCTATAAAGAAATTATAATGGTTAAAGGTTTTAAAAAACATCTAGTAATTGAATACAATGAAACATTTTCACCACTTTCCATGTTTAAATCCATCAGAGTTCTACTTTCTATAACATCTTACCATGATTATGTAATTTGGTAGATGGATTTCAAAACTTATTTCCTTAATTAAAACATTTATAAAGATATCTATATGACACAACTATAAGGATTTGTGACTTTAGGTGATGAAAAAAGGATTTAAAAGTTATTGAGATCCATTTATGTATTAAATAAAGTATCTAGGTCATAGAACATTCAATTCGATGAATCTATAAGAAAATTTGGTTTCATAAAGAATGAATGCGATCCATGTGTTTAAAAGAGGTTAGTGAGAATGAATTTATTATCCTTGTAGTATATGTTCATGATATATTACTTATTGTAAATGACATACCGACCTTACAGTCAATTAAGGGATGGTTAAACAAATGTTTCTCCATGAAGGAATTTGGTGAAATAGCCTCTGTTCTAGGGATCGAGATCATTTTTCATATATCAATGAGGCTTCTTGGACTAAGTCAAAGTATATAAATTGAACAGATACTAAATATATTTTGTATGGAATAATTCCATAGGGGACTATTTCCAGTGTCACATGGTTTACAACATTCTATGAAAATGTCTCATTAGACATAATAAGAGAAAGAGAGAATGAGTAAGATCCCATGTGCTTTAGCGATATAATCAATTATGTATTCCATGTTGTATACTAGACTTGATGTTGCTTATTAATTGATAATGGTAAGAAGATATCAAGAAAATCCATGAGAATAACATTAGTCTTCTATTAAGGTTATCCTCATGTATTTGAGAAGAACAAATGATATGTTCCTGGTGTATGGAGGAGATGAGGAGATAGTAATCAGGGGTTATAATGATACTATTTTTCAAATAAATAAAAATGCTCTGAACTCGCAGTAATGATATGTTTTCTATCACAATAGAGGATTTGTGAGCCGGAAGATTTCAAAGCATCTAGTTGTCGGTGATTCTACAACAGTGTCTGAGTATATAACGGATTTTGATGTATCCAAGGAAGCGGTTTGGATAAAAAAAGTTTTCTAGGATATTGATTTGGTACCTAGAAGTAAAGATGCTATCACATTATGTTGTGATGATACTATAGTCATGTCTCTTGAAAAAAGATCCAAGGTCACACCAACAGACAAAACATATACTCCATAAATATTACCTATTGAGGGACTTTTATCAAAGGGGTGAAGTTGAAGTAATAAGAGTACCCATGAAAGATAATGTGGTAAACACATTAAATAAATTAATATCTCAGTAGAAGCATGAGTATCATGTTCGAGGTAGCGAAATGAAGTTTTTTAGAAGTTAGCTATAGCGCAAGTGGTAGTCTGTTGGAATTGGTTTCCAAGAACCAACCTCTATGTACATTATGAAAAATTTCATTAATTGTTTTGAATATTAATAAACTTCTTATTATAACATGATTTTTATTATCCATAACAAAGTACGTGATAATGTTTTAAGAGTAGTTTTCATACTAAAAGGCCATAACAGTTCCCCACTTTGATGAGAAACCATAAGTGCTACGAAACTATTCTCAAATATATGTTCTATAGTTGGATAATATCATTTGATGGGCACAAATGATATAGGCTATTAGGGGTAGATACTTATAGGACTTTCAGGAACCTTCTCATGGTGTACTCCCTTGGTAATATCCAGTGTAAGATATTATGAGAATAAGACCTGCTAGTAAGAAATCCACATTTATATGTGTCATTTGATATTCCTATCTTTGAACATGTGCATTGATCCTTAGACTTTAATATTATTATTAATGTGTATTATGAGTCACGTACTTTGATGTATTGAAGAAAACTATGATGATATATGTTCATGGTGATGTAGGATACATTGGGTGTGTCATGAGTAATATAACATTAATGAATAATATGATAAATGATTTTACCTTATCTTCATTAATGGAATTTTATATATCTGGCCATTTGATGTAAATGATATATCCTAAATAAATCCATGTCCATGGTGTTCTACAGGAAAGTTCAATTTCTAAAAAAGTGAAAGAAAGAGACATTGAGCACATAAGTTTATTACACCAATGTGAAACAAGATTGATTATATATATCGTGATAAAGGGATTATATTACACAATAAGAATCCATATGAGGTATTATGTCATTGAGACATTAACTTATTTATCTATGGGTGTCTTGGTGTGCTTCTAGACACTAACCTTCGACTTTAGGCTGCTTTTCCTGATGCCATTGAGATAGTGGCCTAGAGGGTCACACACTAAGTGTATCAAAAATTTCAGTTAAATAATATATTATAATTTATTATTTAGAAAGTTGAATAAATATTATTCCCACATGTGGTTTAATAGTTATTCATGTTTTCTTGATCAAATATATTTTGTAACTAGTTATTTGAGAGAATATAATGTGAGAAGAATAATTAATTAATATTTATTTTCTATTTAGTGAATACAAAATTTATTTATTTACTAAAAAATAATGAAGTGATATTTATTTATTAAATAAATAGTCATTATTCAAGGCCGGATAAATATTATGAAGTAATGACGGACCAAGTTTTTAGGTCCAGTGATAAATAATGTATATTGAATATTATTTGATTAAATAATATTTAATTTAATTCTCAAGTTAAGAAAATATCAAGGAAATAATAATAATAATATTATTTTAGAAATAGTGTTCTTCAATGGATTAAATAAATATTAAAGTGAACTTGTTCAATTTTTTTTTCAAAACCCTACTGGTATTTAAACCCAATTAAATTATTTTTCTAAGAGAGCCAATTCATTTGTGTTGTGCATAAAGATAGACATAGAATCCTCTCAAGACCTAGAGAGATCCCTCTCTAAGAATTCTCCAAGAAAAAAGAGTGATCTTCCTCCACCACCCACTCTTAAGTCTAGATATATTAAGGATAATTCTTTGGATGTGATTCTTGTGGCGATAAAAAGTGAATGACCCAAGCGTTAGGATCTACCACTCTAGCACTCGAAGATTCCGATGGTGACATTTTGAGTTTTTTGGAACACGTGTGGATCACTGCTAGAGGGAATATTCTCTTGAATCCTAAAATGCAATGGTGGTACAATATATATCTATTGTTAGATTCATCAACGAAGAAATAATTTTCTCAAGGTAATTATTTTAATTGCTTAAATTAATTTTAAATAATATGTGACAATCCTACTCTTGGTTCCATTGTTCTATCCCTTGTTTGTTTTCTTTAATTAAATTCCATCGATCACGATGTTTAACATTGTGTAAATCTTATATTGATCATTGATCATGGAAAAAATAAAATTTATACATGACCCATTGCACACTTATAATATTCTTGGAACCTAAAAGTGGTATTATAATGGTCAAATAATTATTTATAATTATTTAAAGATTTTTTTTGATTTATTCATTTTTGATTTAGTTTTTAATTCAATTTTAATCATTATTTAAACTATATTGTGAGATATTATTCTTCCTCTTTTATTTCTCGTAGATCTAATCAAATTGATTAATTTTTTGAAAAAAATAAAATTGAATAACTCTTCTAAATGTGAATAGAATTCTAGCCAGATAATACAATATTACACACCATTTAACCATAGTTACATGCCATTTACTAGTGTTCAATACACCCATAATTAATTCAAACTTTGTGCATTGAATACATCCAGTGCATTTAATTTCTTACACCATGTGTTTACCAAGATATCATGGTGAAAATTCATATAGAGTTCAAGCTGTGTAGCCCACATACATAGCATATAGTTCTTTAAGTCATATACAAGCCTTGTATTTTCATACACGACCTACCTAACTGGTGATCATTTAACTTGAAGACCAAAAACTATATATCCCATTGTACACACCGTACACTGAATGTTTTCTGAAGTACGGTTTACATCCCGAGTCCCTAGGTGCGTGTCTCAAATAGACGGTGAGAGACGTACATTCTATTTATCTCACCTGCACATGCCTTGTACTTATACCAAATTATGAAGAATTAAAATAAATTTATTATACCGTGTAAACCTTATCGACATGTGCTTTTCTGTGGTCATTAAATTGATAGGACACACCATGTGATGGGTTTTAATATATATATATATATATATATAAAATTTTTTAATTAATTTCTATGTAATGTTTAGATATCCATATCATGTATTAGTCATATTATAGATATTACTCTACGTGCATTGAAACATAACACATGACAGAAAAATCATGTAATTAGTTTAATGATTAAGTTGTTTATACTCTTTATAAAATTACATGATAAGTCATGTAATAAATATGTCACAAGAGTAAACAATATATGAGTATAATAAATGTTGGTTAGATTCATATGGTTATTCACCAATTTTCCTCCATGGTACATTTATGTACATAGTTAATTTTAAACAAATTTATTTAATTTTTAAAAAATTATGATGGATGATAAACTCAAGAAAATTATGATTTGAATTAAGATAAAATAATTGATTAATCAATGAAGACAATTAATTTATTTTTGAATGATTTATCTTAAATTATAATGGTTAATAATTTAATTCTAGTTTCATTAAATGTGTAATTCGTTGCATATGGATAATCATGAGAATAAAGTAAACCTTTGTATGTGATTAGTTTCATTTAGTTTATTACTAAATTAATTTTTTTTCTACATGAATTATCTCATCTCATCATATAAGGGCCTGCATGCCCATGGTTTCTTTTATATAAACCCTTTTCCCCTCACTCGTGTGTGAGTAAAATAATATGTGATGGATGGAGATCCCGTGCTAGTTGATATGGTTCAAGTTTGGAGGCAAGGAGAAATCAATCTAAGAGAGATACATATTTGGATAGGTAGAAATTTGTAATGTAAACCTTAATTGGTTCAAGGTGTTTTTCCCCTAGATCAATGATTAGTTTATCAACCGCTAGATAAACTGACCATTATTAAAATCTCATGATAATACCACTTTATTATTTTATTTCTATCAAGTTTCATGGTTATTTCATTATGTATATTTTTTCAATATTACATGAATTAATGAATTAACAAGCATGCAAGATAAAACTAAAATAAATTGGATTATCCATAAATATCATATAAGGAATGGTTAATTACTTAAGTAAATCCACTTAATATTAATAAAAATGTGATAAATATAATAATGTTAAATTTTTACATAAAGGATAAAATCTATAAATTATATATTAAGTTAGTATATCCTTCCTGCACTTCTGTTAAAATCAAACCATAGTTCAAAGTTCTTGACTGGAAAAAGTTGGGGTGATTTCAATTATCAAGGAATTATAACATGAATTTTTGGATTGACTTAACTTAGTTCACATCAAGGGTTTACTTCCAAAGAAATAATTTGTGTAATTAAGAGGCAATAGTTGAAGAAATCCATTTTAAGGATTTCAGGATTGGGGTGTCCACTCAACATACCAAGGAAGTATAAGTTAATGTAGTTGGTATTTGTAATTCCAACAAAAAACCATTCATGTTGCTTGACTAACCAAATTTGGGGTAATGGGAAGGGTAATATGCATCCTTTCCACTAGAATTCCCAAAAAATAGGATATTATGAATCCAATGGGGAAGGATATTGGGTTTCAATAAAATAGTGAGGGAATAATAAATTTAATATTTATTTATTTTCTGAAATGTTATTATAAAAAGTACTAAAATTATGATCATATTATTTGTATAAATATCAATAAAATGAATTCAAACATATCACTATGATCCATACTTGAGAAGGATAACCTTATCACTAGAAAAAATTTCCAAGAGTGGCTAAAGAGTTTACATGTTATCCTTTTCCATAAAATGAAATTGTAAGTGCTGGAAGAACCTATTATTAAAGCACATGGAAATGGGGATAGTGAGGAAGACTTTTCTATCTATGAGAAACATTTAGATCATGCTGAAAATTCTTAGTGTTTCATGTTATCATCCATGAATAATGATATTTTGAATTAACATGAGAAAATGGATGCATATAGTGTGATGTCTCACCTTCCGAATCTCTATCAATATAAAGTAAGATGATGGAGATATGAGTTTTCCAATGATTTGTTTACAACTAATCTTGGAGAGTCTGTGCCACACGGGCCTTATGTAGTCAAGATTATTGGATACATTGAACACTTTGACATGTTAGGGATTAAATTATCTGATGAGTTGCATATATATCTCATACTTTCCTTACTACCTAAGTCATTCTCTAGTTTTATTGTTAATTATAATATGAGAAACAATGAGTATATTCTTTCAGAACTTCTTAATTTAATTTTCCAAGTGGATAATTACATGGGTTATGAAAAAATCATGGTATTTATGGTGAATAAGAAATGGAAGAACAAGGAAAAGGGGCCCAAGACTCACAATGAGTCTAAATCTCCAGAGAACCATCCTTCGAAGAAGAGTAAGATCCAAAGGCAAGGTAATGAAAAGGAGGAAGTATGTTTTGAATGTGGATAACATGGTCACTAGGAGAATAATTGTACCCAAAATAAAGGGGAAGCTAAAGATACATTATTTATAGAGTTTAATCTTTCAATATCTACACATTGGGTATTATATAAAGTTTTTTTTGATCACATATTTATCCAAATGTATGAACCAAGTAAATTCCAAAAGATTACTATAGGAGAGGTGGATCTACAAGTAGAAAATGGTGCATGAATGGATACTCTAGCCATTGGTGACTACTACCTTTCATTGCCAATGATAATGATTTTAGTTTTAAGGGATTGTTATTATATACCAATGGTTACCAAGAAAATAAAATCGGTAACATTCCTAGATGCAGATGGTTTTATTTTGAAATTTGGAAATAAAAGTTTTTTATTTTATAAAGAAAACATAAGTTATGGTATGAAACATTTA
This sequence comes from Viscum album, assembly GCA_963277665.1. NCBI lineage: Eukaryota > Viridiplantae > Streptophyta > Magnoliopsida > Santalales > Viscaceae > Viscum > Viscum album. The sequence continues at coordinate 483,045,116 of OY728166.1, forward strand.
GATAGCAGTATTTATGTTTTAAATTATGAAAACCAATTATTAACAATTGATAATGAATCATGTTCATATGAATCATATGACACCTATCTATTGAATCAATCTCTTGGTCATGTAAATAAGAATCATTTTACAAATCTCTATTAAGATGGTTATTTAGACTCTTTTGAGCTAAAACCACTTTAAATATGTCATGCTTGTTTATGAGTAAAAATTACCCCACCGATATTCAGTAGATAGGGTTAAAGGTCCAAAAAGGTTCTAGGATCAGTACACACTAATGTGTGTGAACCATTTCCAGTAGAAGCTATAGGTGGGTATTCTTACATCATTACTTTTATTGGTGACTTGAGTAGATATGGTTATGTCTACTTGATGAGGTATAAGTATGATTCCTTTGAAAAATTCAAGAAATTCATGAATAAAGTAGAGAATCAACTTGGAAATAAGATAAATATGGTTCTATTCGATTGTGGTGGTGAATATATTAACCAAGATTTTATCTACTTTCTATGGGATTTTAAGATTCTATCTCAACTCACTCCACCTTATACACCACAATGGATTGGTGTTTGTGAAAGGAGGAACTATGACTTATTATACATGGTAAGGTTGATGATGAGTGATGAAGATCTTCCATTATCCTTTTGGTGATATGAATTATAAACTATGACATAGAAACTAAATTGAGAACCAACTAAACAAAAAAATGGAATTATCTTTAAGTTATTGAGTGGAAAGAAACCAATTTTTTTGCATACACATGTATGGGGTTTTTTAAATCCTTCTCAGAAAAAAACCTAGAACATCAGAGTATCAAGTGCATCTTTATAGAGTATCCTAAGGAAAAAAGGGATACTATGTATATAACCCCTCAGACAAAAAGTTACTGTCTCCAGACATGCCATCTTTCTTAAGAGGGAGAACATCCTCAAAAAGGATAGTGGGAGTAAGATTTACTTTGATGAAGTTGATTCTTAAGATATAAAAGTGTTGGTACATGAACAGATTATATAGGTCCACATTAAATAAGTAGTTTCTAAAACACAAGTACTATATATGAGCATAAGAGAGGTAAAAAAACCAAAGAGATATGGTTTTATAGTCACTGAATATGGTGAATCATTATCAGTTGAAAATTATTAACCTCTATCCTATAAAGAGGTTTTAGAGATCTTGGAATCTTCAAGATGGTAAGAAGACATGAATTCGGAAATGGATTCCATGTATCAGAACCAATTTTGGCATCTGTTTTATGCTCCAGTTTATGTAAATCCTGTATAGTGTAAATAATTATTCATGAAAAAATGAATATGGAAGGTAAATTAAATACCTATAAAGAAAGGATATTCGCTAAAGTGTTTAAAAAATGTCAAGGAATTGACTACAATGAAAACTTCTCACCAGTTTCTATGTTTAAATCCCTCAAAATTCTAATTGCTAGAAAATATTACCATGACTATGAAATTTAGTAGATGGATGTAAAAACTACTTTACTTAATGTGAACCTTTAGGAAGAAGTCTATATGACACAAATAAAAGGTTTTATGACTCTAGGTAATACCAAAAGAATTTAAAATTTTCAAAGATCCATTTATGGATTGAAGAAAGCATCTAGGTCATGGAACATCCAATTCGACGAAGCAATAAAATATTTTGGTTTCATAAAGAAAGAATGTGAGCCATGTATTTTCAAGAGGTTTATTGATAATATAGTTGTTATTATAATAGTATATCTTAATGAAATATTACTTATTAGAAATGACATACTAGTCTTACTGTCTGTTAAGGAATAATTAAACAAATATTTCTCCATGAAGGAATTAGGTGAATCGACCTATGTCCTAAGGATCTAGATCATCCATTATAGACACAAGAAGATTATTGGACTAAATCAAAGTACATACATTGACCAGATACTAAATATATTTTGTATAGAACAATCCAATATTATATTGGTTACAATTTCATAATGTTTGCATCTTTCTAAGAATATGTGTCCTCATACATAACTTGATAAAGAGAGAATGAGTAAGATACCATACACTTAAGTAATGGGATCAATCACGTATTCTGTGTTGTGTACTATAATTGATGTTTCCAATGTATTGGGAATGGTAGACATATATCAAGTAGATCTAAGAGAACAAAATTGGTCTACTATTAAGGTTATCCTAAAGTATCTTAGAATAACTAAGGTTTTGTTCCTGGTGTATGGAGGAGATTAGAATCTAGTTATCAGGGGTTAAACTAATGCTAGTTTTTAAGTAGATCATAATGATATGAAGTCATAACGAGGATATGTTTTTTTGTCTCAATGGAGTTGTGAGCTGTAAGAGTTCGATGCAGCCCATTATCACCTATTCAATAACGGAGTATTAGTATATAACATCTTATAATGTATCCCAGGAAGCTATTTGGATATTATTTTTTTCCAAAATCTTGATGTGTTACCTAGCATTAAAGACCCTATCACATTTTATGGTGATAATACTATAACGGTGGTTCTTGAAAAAGAGGCAAGGCTACACCAGCGAAAAAAGCATTTACTCTGAAAATATCACCTATTGGGGAATTTTTATAAAAGGGGTGAAGTTATAGTAAGAAGAGTACACACAGAATAGAGCATGAAAAACCCTTGATTAAAGTTCTATCTCAACAGAATCATGAGTATCATGTGAGAGCTAGTTGACTGAATGTTGTTAGCTGTTAGATTTAGTGAAAGTGGGAGTCTATTGGAGTTGGTTCCTAAGAACCAAATTCTATGTACATTATGATAATCTATATTCATATTTTTTAATATTAATCAACTTATCATCACATCATTATTTTTCTTCTGTGTAACATCATATGTGATAATTTCCTAAGAGTAGTTATCACACTAAAAGGTCATAGCAGTTCCCCGCTATGATGAGAATACAAAAGTGCTATGAAACAATTTTCAAATATATATTCTATAGTTCGATGATATAATTTTAGGGACATAAATGATAGATTCTATCATGGGTGGAGACTTATAGGAATTTGAGTTACCTTCTCATGGTGTATTCCCTTTGTAATATCTGATGTAGGATATTATGTGAACGAGACCCACCAGTAGTAAATCCAAATTTATATGTTTTATTGGATGTTCTTATTTTCAGATGCATGTATTGATCCTTATACTTTAAGATTATTATTAATGGGTATTATGTGTGATATAATTTTATGTATTGAAAAAAATCACGATGACATATATTTTCAGTGAGGTAGGATACATTGGGTGTGTTACGAGTAATATTACATTAATGAATAGTGTGAGAAATGATTTATCCCCTATGTTCTTTAAAATAATTTGAGATCTTAGGCCCTTTTATTTAACTGATATATTCTAAATAAATCCATATACATGGTGTTTAATAATCAAGTTTTATTTTCAAAAAGTGAAGGAAAGATACATTGACTCTATAGTTTGATGACACCAGCAAGCAACCTGCTTGATTGGAGATATCATAAAAAAGGGACTATATTACATAGTAAGTGTCCGTATGAGGTATTATTTAATTATAGAATTAACTTATTTCTCTATGGGTACCTTGGCATGTTGCTAGACACTAACCTTAGACTTTAAGCTGCTTCTCCTAATGTCACTGAAAAAAGGCCAAGAGGGTCACACTCTAAGTGTATCTAGAATATTAGTTAAATAATATATTATTATTTATTATTTAACAAGTTGAATATATATTATCCCCTCACGTGGTTTAATATTTATTCATGTTTTCTTTATCACATATATTACATCACTAGTTATTCGATAGAATATAGTGTGGATAAAATATTTAATACATATTTATTTGGTATTTAGTGAATATAATATTTATTTGTTTATTGGAGAATAATACAATTAATTTTTTTTATTAAATAAATATTTATTATTTAAGGCCCAATAAATATTTTAGAGAAATGGAATACTGAATATTTAGGTCCGGTGAGAAATAATATATATTGAATATTATTTGATTAAATAATATTTAATTTAATTCACAAGTTAAGTACATGTTGAGGAAATAATAATAATATTATAATTTTAGACATGGGGTACTGCAAGGGATAAAATAAACAATAAAGATAACTTGTGAAAATATTTATTTCTAAACCTTAGAGGTATTTAAACCCAATTATATTATTTTTCCAAGAGATCCAATTCATTTTTGTTTTGCACAATGATAGCTGGAGAATCCTCTCAAGCCCTAGAGAGATCCCTCTCTAAGAACACTCCAAGAATGGAGAGTGATCTTTCTCCACCTCCTACTCTTGAGTCTAGAGAGATCAAGGATAATGTTTTGGAAGTGATTCTTATGGAAATCAAAAGTGAATGATGTAAGTATTAGGATTTTCTACGCTAGCACCTTAAGATTCCTATGGTGATGTTTAGAGGTTTGTGAAACACGTGTGGATCACCACTATATGGAATCTTCCCTTTATTAATACAACACATTAATGGTACCAAATTGATCTATTTTCATATCCATCCAATAAGAAATAATTCTAAATGATTATTCTTTTAATTTTATATAATAATTATAAATAATGTGCACTGATCCTATGATTGGTTCCAATATTCTGTCCCTTGTCCATTTTATTTGATTCAATTCTGTTGATCATGAAATTTTTCATTGTGTAAATCTCGGATTGACCATCGATCATAAAAAAAAGTTGGGAACGACCCATCACATGCTTCCACTATGCCTGGATCCTATAGTCATCCCATGAGTAGAGTAAATTGGGTGCAGAAACTTCTCAAGAGTGATGTAGCTCCGAGATGTCATAAGAAGGATGAGTTATTCTAGTGTTTGGGATAACATTGTTAAAAGGATAAGGCGTGATAACAATACCCATCTAGTTTAGTTTTGGATTATATGTCTGATGCGAATGATGAGAGTGTATGTGATTTATAAGGAGCATCACACATGTGTCTAAAATAAAATCTTATCAAGTGCTCTTATAAGCAGTTAGTTCCTATATTTCCATGTTATCACTTGAGATAAGTGTGTTGGACACATCCATAACCTGTGTTTAGTGGTTGATGGAGTGTGTTCCATGGTATGAGTTCCCATTTTTAGAAAATTATGTCTTGGATAATCTTATGGTGGGGAGAATAACAATGGTTGTGAGAAGCATGTACTTCCAAGTAGAGGGAATATAACCATAAATGACCAATTTTAAATGGTCAGAACAAATTCTAGAAGCTAGTGAATTTGAAAATTTTAGATTTAAAGTCTCGGTCATAGTAATGAGTTTTAAAAATCTAGTGTTCATTTGAACAAAGTATGGATTCTAGATTTAAGCTCGGGAGGAATAAGCGATATGGTAGTTTGATGGGTTGGTAACATGTCATCCTTTCACGGTATCATGATGATGAGATGGTTGGTCGAATACCCAACTATTGAAGAACATAGAGATTTGGTTATAGACTTAAGTGGATATTTATAATTATCACATGTACCTTTGGATTGACAGTAAAGTTATCGAGCCTCCAAAAACTACATCAGCTATTAAGTTTGACATTTTTCTATTGGTTAGTTTAGATTGGATTCACTGACACTTTGATAATTAAATCATGATGGAAGGATGATGAAATCAAGTGTGCATTTCAATCTGTATGACACACATATTAGGGGTATAAACCTTACAACTATATCGAATGGGGTGAGATCACAGTTTTGGGGTTCCATGAGGTAGTCGACCCATAGTGGACTTGATCAAAAATCATCCAGAGACGTGGTTACATGGGTCCTTTCATAGAAAGAACAACTAGAATTTATGTAGTATGGCTTGGGAGAGCTATACATGCTTATCTATAGAAATACTAGATGATGTATTAGTGTACTCTTGGTTTAGTGATGAGTATGTTCCCTACCTTGACATTGTCTCAAGTATGTTGGGAAAGTGTTGGCTATATACTGAGATAATAAAATGAACTTATGTGTTTATGGATGGAACCTCATGTGAGAAGGGTCATGGGAAATTGAGGTCGGTCATTGGATAGTCATATTGAAAGTTTTATTCCATTGTTTTATGGATCCATGTAATGTTTGACCAGGATCCATCACTAGAAGTCGGTTTCATACTTCGGTGAGCCAGGTCGAAATAACCTCAGTGGACCTTCACTACTACAAATCTAGACTTTAAAAACACCAATAAAGTATAATTATTAGTTATATAGAAGCTATGATAGTGAAAGTGATGTTAACGGTTTATATTTAAAAACAATCATAAAAAGTACGGTTAAAGGACACCTTTATCATCACTTTTTTAGTGCTATTAAAGGTCCCTTTATAAGTGCTAAAAAAGAACTGATAAAGGCCCCACTAGGAGGTTTCTTAGACTAAGGGTACCTCATATGTTTTGATGCTTCTTCAAGGGGGTGAAAATATGTTGACCACAGATCAGTATGAGGAGATTCCTCCCCAGTTATAGGATGCATGCCTAGAGAAAGAGGATTCTCTACCTCCTGGGTAGTTGCGAGAGGTAGAGTCCCCTGATGGCTTCCAATAATAGTATGTTGAGGTTCATGACTAGAGTATGGATTTACTCATGCACTTGAGTGAAGAGATGATGGAGGATGTTCTGAAGATCAAGGTGACAAAGGAAGATGCTGATAAAATAATGGGAAGATTGATCAGCATGGATACTACGAGGGACAAGGTGAGTGGATTGACAAGCAAGACCACATATTGATTAGAGTATTTAACTTGGGGATGATTAAAAAAGAGGAATACTTCAAATCTTGGGACTTTTTGGCATGCTATTATGAAGAAATATTAAAATATTATCCGAACTCTCAGGTAAATTATTTGCATTGGAAATTATTAGGGGTGATAGATTCCAACTGACTTAAACTTGTCTTTAACAAGTTTGTTGTTTCTTTTGATATTTGACCTAACTATGATGTGAGGGTTATCACTTTCCCCTTAAAATTGTTTCATAATAAAAATTTTACTTTGGGCTTGATAAATTCCCCAATGATAAAGGGGAATAAATATTTTTGTTGGAACCTCTTCTCGCCCCACCTTTTATCAGCACTTTCCTCCCCCTTTATCAGCCCTTATTTTTTACATTAGATAATTCTAACCTTTTGCGCATGCCCCTGGCTCTAGAGAGTTTTGAACCTGAGACCTTTAGATCACACGCCAACACCTTTTTCACTCTCCTATAAATGTATTCTAGGTAATTTAAATTATAGTTTTTTGGACACCTTGTTTCCTAGGTACATGGAACCACTGCCGTCAAGACCTTTCACAAGACGTTTTAAAACATACTGGTTACAAACCAATTTGGTTTGTCAAAACTTAAATATATTGTCAAGACCTTTCATAAGACAATTTATATCATAATATTTATAAACATGAGGAGTTTTTCCAACCAAATTTCATCCCATGAGACTACCAATGCATCGATGGGTTTTCATTAACCAGTCCCCAACTCGTAGAGATTATCTTAAATGACCCCCAACCCATTTCTTACCTGTCAAAAGAATTCCTCGAATCAAATAACCGATTTCATTAATAAACAATGATCCTTATCATATATTTATATTTAATAAATAATATTTATATATCAATAATACCTCATAGGAGGATAAGTAACAACAAGGGTTGTTGACATTAAAACATTTTAGAGGAAAAATAATCTTTAACATTCCAAAGTGTCTCATAACACTTTGAAACATTTAAATAATAATTCCCCTGAATTAAATGAGACTTAAAATATCATTAGAATAATAATATTCATGATATAACATGTCAAATGGTAGTACATACAACATATAAAAGTGAATTGGTGTATAACAAAGATAATTTTCAATAGAATGTAAATTGAGACAAAATCCCTTACCTTAACCTTGATTTTGTTTTGTGGTATTTATACTCATGTATAGTGGTTTAAAATATTTTAAAAACTTATAACAGAAACATAATAATTCTTATAATATCATATATTAACTTCTTATAATATTTTATTACCCATTTGTTAACACTCTTTCATTTTTTAACTACTTTGGGTGTTAATCACATAGTTTTCTCAAGTATGTTTTGACATGTTACTTGTTGTTCCTCTTACCTAGATCATGATTTAATCATATCTAGAATGTAAAAAACGAATTAATTATCTTATATATTCAGTGTATAATCATATATAATAGTCCATAAAGTTTGGATATAATAAATGAAATGCACCATTCATGGAGACAATAGGCCATACACACACATGAATTCTACTTTCATTTCTTTGTCGTATTAAAAGAATGAAAAATAAATGAAAAATATGTATATTATAATTCTAGTATAATATATATGTTATCTATGTTATATTTTTTATTAAAATCATCCTTAATACATTCCATGTATTGCGTAAACGAATTAGATCGCTTCGAGGGGGCGGTAGTCCACCCTTCCTCAAACGATGTTATTGTATTAACAAAAATGATAAGTATTAAATTTATTCATTATAAAATGATTTAAAAAGTATAAGGACATAATAAATATCATATATATCATATATTAATAGAGTTTCCATCATAATGGCCACTGTGTGAGGTGGTAAAGGAAAAGTGAATAATCATCATTTTGTGAGGTAGTAGTTCACCATATAGAGAAACAATATGTTTGTCACCCATTAGATGGAAGTGTGTGTAAGTGTAGGTTTAAAAATTAGTATAAAAATATACTAGTATATTTAGGATAAAGTTTTTTTATACAGGCATGAAATTAAGAGATTTCAGTGATTGGAGAATGGAAATAAAACTAAAAATATTAAGGAAGTTTCTTACTTCTTAATTGGGTAACACCATTTGGTTTGCACCAAAGGGATTCCTTGTATTGATTTTTTACAAAGGGGAGGCTCCTAGGATGATTTTATGGAACTATTTTTTGAGATTTTTTTCAAGCCAAAGTGTCTTGATATGTGTGAGTAAGGGTTGTAGTACTTTCCTTTTTTATAGTGGAGGGGGAGTGACACTCTTTTAAATACCAAATGGTATTCTTTAATGGGAGGAATAAATTATATAAAGTTCCAAAAAAATATAAAAAAGTGTATTAAATAGTAATAATGGTATGTGAAAACCTATAACACACAAAAATATTTGCATTTTAATAATTTGGTTCCTTAACTTCTAAAATTCTCAAATTTTATCATTTTGGTTTTTACTAAAGAATCTAATTTTTCAATCTAAGTAATTTAACCATTAAGAATAAAATAAATTGAGATTTATTATAAAATATATATAAACATAATTATTAACATGATAAATAGTTTATAAAATAAAAATCCCATGTGTTTTGTATATTAATTTTAAAACAAGCGTATGTGACACACTAAAACACTACTTAAACCCGGACCATGTTAACAAAGTTTTTACAATATATGGGTCTATATGTTAATTATAAAAGATAAATTGGTCCATTAATATTACATATTTAGTATCTATTAACACTTAAAAATTAATTGTAATAATATAGTATTTTTATTAATTTTAAAACATTTAACAAATTATCATTTATTATAAAATAACAGTAATATCAATTTTGAAATTATTTATTTAATTTTAATTTTAAATTACCAAAACAATATTAGAATTAACATATATTAATTTTAAATTTTTTTAAAACGATACATTCTTGTAAAAAAGTAATTTAAGACAATAATTCAATCAATATACTTTACTTTTAATATTTATAGTATCATTTATTTTAGTTAATTTGTAACTAAATAATTACTACATTGGTGTTTTTAAAAAATTTTATGTAACTAAAAAATCAAAAAATATTATTGATAAATTATTATGATAAAAATACTCCATTTATCTTTAAAAAGGATTTTTATAACTGAAAATATGATGTTTTTTACATATCTCAATGTTTTATAAATGTTAGTGGCAATGGAAGTTACATTTTTGTCTTTTTCCTTAACATTTAATATAGGGAACTTTCATTTAATAATATTAAAATAACCCATAAAATTTGAACCATGTGGGGATATGGTATAATTATTGGAATAAAATGTCTTTTGGACAAGTTTCCTGGCCATTTTGGTCCTTAAGATTAAGGAATAGTCCCTTATTAAGATTAATCTTACCTTAATCACCATAATTAATTTTAATCACTTTCAATAATATTTCTAGTCAAAAATTAAGTTGATATTATTATATGAAAAATATTATTCTTATTATGACTGTGTATTTCTATTTTTCAAAATTGAAATCACAGAAGTGGGAAAATTAAGATTAACGCTAATCCTACACACGTGGTGAGAAAACAAATTTTTAAAGTAGAAACATTCAAAAGTTCAATACGTTTTTATATCTAATTTCAATATAAAAATGACTCCAAAGACCTAAATTGGATTAATATATTAATAATTGATCTATGGTGACTTTAAAACCATTTTAAAATATAATTTAACATTTATAGTTATTTATACAAAAAGGTTGTTTTTAACTTAAATACAGTGTTTTCAGTATTCATCAAAAATTGAAACTTCATATAAAAATAACAAAAAATCACTCTAAGATAATTTTTAAATTTTGAATTAAAAAATGATGTTTATTTTGAAAAATAAAATTTATAAAATTTCCAAATTTAGTTTTAAAATAGGTTCCCCATTAAAAGCTGGTAAAACCCAGTCTTGCGGAAGCTAACTCAGTGTGGTGTATAGTGTAAGGTTAACATAAGGTTACAAAAAAAGAGAGAAAAAATAATATTTATTATAACATGAAAATATTTTAATGACTTAGGGTGTTACATTTTCCATTGTTTCACACGTGAAACTTTCCACGTGTTGTCCCGTAAATTATAAAATGTCTTTCGTTAAATACTTATACCTTCATTTTGTTGTTCTCAAGACCGTTGACATGGTTGGAGGTCATAACCTAAAACCAAACCACCCATTTAGGGTTGGATCACACAAAAAATATTAATGGTCATCATTTATTACATATGAAACATCCCTTGTTTCAGTTATCCACCCCGCATTGGTGGAATTCCTTAGGGGATTTAAATGAGTGGTCCGAAGGATTACCACTTGGACACATCCAACTTATTAAGCGAGTTTGTAATTAGAATGAAGTTTTTTAATTATATCAAATTAAATGGTTAATTTATATTAAGTTAATTGATACTTGTTTAATGGAACTGTGTCAGGGCTAGTTGACTACACTTGGACCTTTGTTTTGTTTACCAGTTATATTTCTTTACTGATTGAACTTAATTGACTATGGTATGTAGGATCTCATGGATTGTTGTTATAAAATTAAATGTAATTTATTGTTGAAGGTCCATAGTGCCTTGAGCGATGTTGGGATCCTCTTTACTGAATGACTATCCTAAGGGATCATAGGGAAAACAAGATTACCATATACTAAATTATTATAGAGGGACCTTGGTTAGGGTTGTGGTCATGAAATTTCAATCCCCCTTGGTTGAAGATATTGGACATGGAAATTTACATCACTTAGGTTCCTGGATATGAAATTTTATCCCCCCTCAATTTGGATACTGGGCATGGCCCTTCTCCTTACTACTCATGATACTCATGCATGGAATCCCTTTTTATTTATGATTCTTGAGCATTAAATACATTATTATTCATGATACCAGACATGAAATACCTTATAATTTATGATTCTCAGGCCTGGAATCCCATATTTTTTATGATATCTAGGCTTAGCGTCCCTCATTATTCTATAAGAAATTTGGGCATGGAGTCCTTTTTTTAAAAATATGAGACTCTTATGATTATAGCTGGACACCTGAGTTATGCCTCAGGTCCTGGCTAGTAATATTTATAGATATATGGTTTTAAATGTTACTACATATATAGTGCACACACACACACACTTATAAATATACGTATATATGTTTTTACCTGTTCAAAGATATTCTAACTTAGGACAAAGCAGGTATTGTCAGCTGATTGTCCTTGAGGAACCTGAGACAAAATTTATCTCATTTATTTATTCACTATTTAATTTTGATATACCTACACATAAATTTATTATATATATATAAACTATATTTAATTAGATACCATTGGTGGTGGTGTACTGAGTACATCTCACACCTTGTTTGAGCCACCATTTAATACCCGAACAGACCTCCTAGTTGTAGGATCATGGTTTTGGATTGTGTTATGTGCTATATGCTTAGATATGAGATCTTATGAGCCTAGGATTAAGCCATACTTCAGGATGGTCATGGGGACTGTCGTTGGTGCTTTTATTACTTTCATTATACATGTATTTTACCACCTGCTTTATGTCTTCTACTTGTACATTTATATCATATTGACGCATGGATGATGATTTATTAATTTATTATTGATTTCCAATTTCTATTATATTCCACTACCTTTATTTATTATTGCTTCAACTATATATATTTCTATTCTATAGGGTATACTGTTCCCATTGTATAACAATTGGATCCTCACTTCTAGTTAGAATTCTATGACATATGGGGAGGAGCACTTGAGGCCCAAAAACTTACCACATTGGGGAACCATTTTAGTGGATCCTAGTCCGAGACACTATAATATTGGTCAGGATTATTATAAATGAAGAATGTTTTCTAAAAATTATTATCTTTTTTTATTAATCGATTCACCTAACTTTCTTAATATTTCCAACATGGATAGTCAAATGGTCATGATTGGCCTAAGGTTACTAGGTTGATATGATTAGTTATAGTTTTGTGATTAATGTTTATTTTATCTTTCTTATATGTCTCATTAGACAAAGTGTTTGATAAATTCAATCTGAATATGGTTTTCTATTCTTAATTTTTATATCATCATGAGTATTAAAATACCTTATAATCCAATCCAAGTCGAATGGTGGATAAAATCACTTATATGAAAAAATTTCATACTATGAAGTTTTGTGGAATTTCATCGGAAAAAATCTATCAGTCAGAGGTTTGGATGAGTAGAGTTTTTTTGAAAGTTTATGAAGTTTTTGAATGTTGTGGAAGTAAGAAGTTATTCACTATGTCATTATATCTAAGCATGTTGCATATGGGAAACACCGAATTTTCATATATTGTGTAGTTAATAAGAAAAGATATGAAGTGTTATCAGATAATATTTTGTGAAGTTTTTTGATCAGACGAAATTTTTTTATGTACCAAGAAAAGTTACTAAGGAATGTCATGATACAAAGATCATTGGATGATCTCCCATAATTACATCAATTAGAGTCTATCAGATGAACCTTATGTGTTGCCAAATGGCGTTTAATTTTGTTCAAAGTCCACCATTTGAACATATATGAAGTTATGAGGTGAATTTATTATATTATTACCAAACATAAACTCTGAGTCATCAAACAAAGGTTTTGGTGGAATTCGTCATAAAAATGTTTTTGTTTAATTCATCATATTGATGTTTCTATATGAGGGTTATCTATTATAGGATGGAAAGTAAAGGAAATGGTCAAATAGTTCTAACATGTCATCGTATAAAGGTGGTGTATAGAGAAATATTTTTTGAGATGTTCCTATAAAGTTTTCTAAGAACATCAGATAAAGAATCATTATTCAGAAGTGTTAGTATGAAGTTTCACTAGACTAATGAATGGTATAGAGTGATAATATGTTGAATAATTTATAAAACTTTCATAAAGATATAAATGTGATGATGTTATGATGATGATTTAACATTCTAAATATCATAGAGAAAAGATCTACAATATTCACTGAGTTGTAAGGAATTTTTGTAAATACCATTGTCACCGAGTCTTAGGGTAAACACCTATATTTTAATATAATTAAATATAGTTAGAGTAAGGAAGTTTCCAATCGGTAAACTTAAATTATTTAGTAGGAAGTTTGAATTGGAGTTTGTACGTTTCTATAAAATCTCATAGGTACTATACCTATTTAAGGGGGGTTGGTTCATTAAGAAATATGTATGGAATTTGTTAAAGAGAGAAAAATATCAATATAACTAGAAATTGGATTGGATAAACATTAGGAAGAAGAATTAGTATGAAAAATATCAAAATAATTCTTCCCATTAGTTGGTATTAGATAGATGGTGTGCATAAGCGATTAAAAAAACAATGTAAAGGGAATTGGATGAGTAGTAGAAGAGGCACCGGTCGAAAGATATAAAAAAAGTCTCATATATGGTTATATTGGATAGATAGTATGATAAATTTATTAGATAGATAAAGAGTCAAAAGGGGTATACTTTTTTAGAAGGAACTGAAAGGAATCAGATAGTTGACTGGATGGATCATATTGGATGTATAAGTGATTGAAGAAATTATTTTATAAAAAATTTTATTAGGAAATTTATTTATTGTTTCTAATAAATAAAGTGAACAAGAAAAAGTAATTTCATGAAAAATAGTTTGTGTGGTATTAGATTATTTAAAAACCATTTCAAGGACTATCTACTCTTATTGAGTAGTGAACATTGTAAATACTTATGTTCCCATGGTGTTGATTGTTTAATTTAGATATAGGAGATTCAAATCTAACTAAAAGGAGGTGAAGCTTGTTTCTTAAGAAATAAAACATAGAAATATATGATCACTAATTCACCCCTTCCCCTATCATTGATCACACATATCCTAATTAATCCTTACAAGTGGAATCAGAGAAACAGTTCTCTTCATTGACTCTTTACAAATGTTTTTAGAAAATAGAAGCTTATTTAGATGTTCATAACTCTATGAATAGTAATGATATTTCTATCTTTTATGGGGATAAATATCATATCTATATAGGTAGAATATTTCCTTACCTTATTTCCATTGGTTATTAAGTTGTTGTGGTTATTACAGATGGTTTCCAACCTTGTGCTAAAGGTGTTTCATTTATAGTTGATGAAAAGAAAAATTTATAGATTAAGGGGTGATCCTGAAATGGTAAAATTTTATCACTCTTTGAAATTGAGTTTATTAGAGTTAAAGGAATTGAAATAAATAAAGGTATATATGATAAGTTAAATAATATATTTGAATAAAATAAAAAAGTAAAGAAAGTGGAGTTAAAAATTTGGAGATTGAAGTATAAAGATCTTAAGATGGGTGATAATAAATCTATTGGTGAATTATTTACAAGGGTAAATGATATTTTAATCACTATAATATGTCTTTGTGAGAAGTTGTAAAATTCAATCATTATTGAAAATATCTTACAAATTCTTCCTAATAAATTTTATTCCAAATTTTCATCCTTAGAAGATAGAGATCCTGAAATTCTTTCTTTGGATTATCTTCATAGTACTCTAATCACTTATGATATGAGAATAAAAAAAATCCTTCATAAAGAAGGAGAATGATTATCATGAAATCTATTTCAAGTATTCCAACCAAAGAAAATATAAGAAAGTTGTATTTGAGGAGGAAGCTAGTGAATCTGACACTGAAGATGAGGCTAGTAACAATTTTTTGAATCTTTGTCTTTTTTTTTCTAAAAGGGTTAAAAATGCATAAAAAAATATAAATGAAAGTTACCTATAAAGTGATTTGGTTGGGGTGGTTTTGGGAATTTTGATGTAAATTTTATAAGAGTTAAGAGATAGGAAGATAGTGGTGAAGATGATAGGAAGTAAAGAATATCCCCCATGAATAAGGAAGACATATCAAGGTCCACTGCAATCCATTTTTTATATTATTTAAATAGCCACTTTTTCGGTAAGTGGGAACCATACATGAGACACCAGTACATGAAAATATTACATCCCATTAATCTACACACACCCCATTCAGATTTAGAAGTTCAAAAAACTACTAAATACCACTATAACCATTATTTAACTGAAAGCATGGTTGATTTGCGCCTATCGACTAGTCAAGGTTCTAGTGCTCTGCTAATGTGTATAGCAGCACTCAGGTCGAATCCTCGATGATGATACTTTTTAATAGTCAATTGTTTTTAGTTGATTTCATTCTAATTTAGGGGTTTTGTTTGCAGAGATTTTGAAATTATTGATGTATTAAGATTGATTTAAAAAATTGATAAAGATTGGGGTGAGTTCATCATTAGGTAGTTAAGCTTGTGATATCCTTGAGCCTTGATTTATATTGCATTAAATTAACACCCATGTCACAAGTTGACATTGATTGGAATTCCCAAGTGTTAAGGATTTAATAAACTCCTTAAATTAACTTAAGGTTCTAATATTAATCATATATTGTTTATGGTAGTGTATTTATGGTTCCAATAATCCATGGAAACCACTCGTTAAACAAAACAAGTCATTAATCCATGACATGTTAAGTCCAACATACACAATGTTAATTCAAAGAATACTAATAGAGAAAATGATCCCAATCGCTTAACATACCTAAATTATAACTCACCCCAATGATATATTTACTCAGCCATTGAAATGATTAACAATATGGTTATAATTATGATGATGATAAATTAATAATAGAATAAAAATAAAGGGATAAAAAAAGAGTGGTGCGTCGAACAAACACACAAATGATAATGAGAATTAAAAATAGACATTCAATTGAATGAGGAAGAAAAATAAGGGAATAGGTTTTAAATTGATTTAAAATATTTTAAGAACATTAATATTAAACTCTATAAGGTGGATGAGAATAAGATATATTTAAGAAGAAACTTTCATTAAAATAGAATACAAAAAACAAACACTTACATGATTACAAACGAAGAACAACACAAGAGTAAATGAAATAAAGAAAAGAGGAATGGTTTTTCAAGTAAAAAAATGATTATTTAAGATCCTCCCAAACCTTTGTAAGAGCCTTGTTCATCCCAACCTATCCTCATTTTCTCTGAAATGCCAACCCTTTTGAAAGAAGAGGAGGGGATGTATTTATAGCCCAAGGTGGTGGACTGTTTGTATTCCAAAACTAACCCTGCACTTGGCTCGATGATTTGGACACCCATATAAGTGAATATAGAGATATATACTTATAAAAATTTTTAGATAATAATTTTTTCCAACTAATCTCAAAATTTGGAGTCATTTGGATTTATGGATCCAAATTTATGTCAGTATTTATAAACAATGTTAAACTATCCATTTCTATCCATGCTTTTTCGATGGACAAAATGTGAATGGATTTTTGAATAGTAAGATGCCTTAAAATACAAATTATTTCTTCAAAAAAGTATATCTAATATATCTCTTCTTTAACACTGCAAAATCTCAGCTTGATGTGATGACTAGATTAGGAGACATGCCATGAATACTGTACTGATTTTATTTCCCAGCCAGAATGGTGGGCTGAGATTAAATGAATCAGTTGGGCCCATTTTCTTTATATTTTGGACTTGAATGTTTTATAAAAGACTCCTTAAATTTTCCCCTAAACGTTTAAGGATAATTAATTAATTTTCACTTCTGGATTGAGCCTAGTAATTCAATCTTTATGGATGGTAGAGTTTCTTCACAGATTCTGTGAGCCTTCTTGTGTGATCCATATGGCCCTTCAAATGGCATAATTGGCCCAAGATTCCTTCTAATGAAATGTTTTATATTGAAATTATAATCCTAAAAAATAATAACCATTCAATTTTTACCATTATGGTGATAGTTATAAATAAAATAGTAAACTGACTCAATTGGACTACTTCTAAAATGCTCAAAAATTATATTTAGTATTAAAACATTAATATTTCACAAATATTTTGCACATTACATATAAAATCAGTAAAGGGAGTATATAATAAGTCATTAAAATATTAATAACATAAAATCCACCACACTTAGTCATGTTAATGTCATAATGTATAACAAATATAAAAAAACATAACGAAATCATTTTTACTCACCAACAAATATTAAAATTTTATTTTCCCCAATCAGGGGAGGTTTAGACAACTTCACTCGTCCATATTGAATTACACCACAAGTTTTTCCAAAAAAAATGTTCCAAAAACAATTCATTTTTTCATGCTCAAATTTAGAAATGGAAAATGGTGGCACACAAAACTCACTTCTCTAAAGATGATAAAATTAATTTATGGAGCTTAACTCATTCACCAACCAAAAGTGAAAATCTTAGATTTTGTAAGAGATCTTAGCTTCCACTACCTATCCTAAAGTTCTCAAAAATCAAGAGGTATTTTTAGGGGTTTTTCTGTGGCTATGGGATGGTAGGAAGATGATATCCAAAATATAGGAAATAGAGGGTAAAACACAGACATTGAAAAAATAATGCACAATTTTTTTGAAATGAAACATGGAAGGAAATGAAAACACATATTTACAAGGGAAGTATTGTGTGAAGAAAGACACAAGATATAAAGAGAATTTGAAGGGGTTGAGAAGATGAAATATTTAATAAACACAAAACTTCTCTTAATTACATAAGTGTTCTTGTTTTCTTTTCTTTTCTTATTTTTTTTTGTATTTTTTGAAATCTGAATTTGAAAAAGATCTCAAATTCATATACCAACCCATGATTGATCTCCTCATGACACTAATTGTAATTGTTATAACCAGATCAAATTTTTTAGGAAGAGTTGTTTTTAACCTACCCAGGACACAACTCATTATTGTTTTCATTTTTTTGATTTTTTTATTATTTTTTTGAACACTTTTCAATATCATTTGTACAAGATAAACATATAAACAATCCAAAACCCCACTGAAGTACAACCTATCCCCCAAACTTAAATTTATTCTTGCCCTCAAGCATATGATAACATGGTTAAAATCAACAAAAGGGTACGCAAAATGAAATCCATCCCCCCACACTTAAATTTTAAAAATTTATGCAATGAAAATCCATGTTGATATTGGGTGGGATAATGTATTGGGCTTGTAATGTGGCTAACAAAGAAAAGGTTTTCATAAGATTAAAGGGGATTTGAAAAGGAGGATTAATATATGGTTAATGTGAGTCTATTTGGATATTATAATTCTAATGGAGGTCATAAAATTCCTTTATCATATTAATGCACACTAAATTAGGAAATTCAGCTCGAAATCCCACAAACTCAAGACTCATAGATGGGGGTGACAAACACACATTTTGAAAAGATGGCCATAGGTAGCCTTGTTCTGAAAGCTAATGATGTTCCTCACGGTTGGGGAAAATTAATTTTCAAATAAAAAATTGTGCATTCAAAATTTGTTGGTTCTGACACAATATTCTTTATCCAAATTTATGAAGAAACCAATTTGTTTTGAGATAAAACCATGTATTTTGAATCCCCAAAATGGTTGGACAAAATTTAAAAATTAGAAGGTGAGTAAGCACGACTCTTGATTTTTCATATTTTTTTTTTGTTTTTTAAGTTTTTTATGTTTTTTTAGTTTTTTATAAAGACACACCTACACAAAATTGGAAGAGTAAATAAAAAAAATGTGATGAGGAAAGTGGTAAAAAAACCAAATCAGAAGGAGGGAGGATGATGAAGAGAGAGAGAGAGAGAAGAAGAGTTAAAGGGAAAGAGGTTCCCCTGGTTTGGATTTGGTGCATTATCATCTCCATCTAGTGGTGGGTTAACTGTAGAATTTGGGGATTCGATGGAAGTTGATGTGGTCCAGGATTGTGTGTCCTATTATGGTGATGCTTTAATCGATGTCCATTAACTGTGAATGTACTTTTTGAGGAGGGGTCATGTAATTGCACTACACCAAATGGGTAAACATGAGAAATAATAAAAGGAAGTTCCCAATGATAATTAAGCTTACCTCGGTGAAGATGAAATTGAGAGTTGAAAAGCAATACCTTCTCACCTTAATGGAATATTTTTCTCAAGATGTGGCTGTCATGCAGTGCCTTAACCTTTTCTTTTTACAGATTGGAATTCTCATAGGATTCAAGTCAAATAACCTCCAGTTCGGCTAATTGTAACAATATTTCTTCACCCAATTTTTCACAATAAAAATTACAGGTTTTCATAGCCCAAAAATACTTTTTTTTGGATTTCAACTGGTAAATGACATGATTTACAAAAAAATATCCTAATAGAAGACATCCCAATGGGTGTTTTATAGGTATTTCGATAATCCCAAAGTGCTTCACCAAGTCTTTCAGGCCATTCTTTTCTATTGGGCTTAACAATT
This sequence comes from Viscum album, assembly GCA_963277665.1. NCBI lineage: Eukaryota > Viridiplantae > Streptophyta > Magnoliopsida > Santalales > Viscaceae > Viscum > Viscum album. The sequence goes on from OY728166.1 coordinate 483,065,153, forward strand.
ATCTCAAGAACTATTTTGACTTATCTATTATAAAGTTCATCCATCCCATTTGTTTGGTGGTGATTTTCAGTTAAAGTTTTATATAAAACACCATTCTTTTTCAAAATAGATTCCATGGTTTTATTAAAAAAATGGTCTCCTAAGTCACTTATTAAGGCACATGGTGTGCCAAATCGGTGGAAGATGTGTGTCCTTAGAAACTCACTAACAGTATTTGAATCATCATTTCTAGTGGGTTTAGCCTTGACCCACCTAGAAACCTAATCAACCACAAGAATAATGTATGAGAATCCATTGGAAGGGGGAATGGTCTCATGAAATCGACTCCCCAAACATCAAAGATCTCATAGAATATTAAAGGCTTTTGGGGAATTTCATCTCTCTTTTCACTTATGCCAAACTTTTGGCAAGTGGGACATGATTGAAAGAACTCATGTGAGTCCTTGAAGAGTGAGGGCCAGAAGAATCCATAGTCTAGGACCTTTTGGGAGGTCCTTTTTGGTCCTAAGTGTCCACCTCTAGGATGTGAGCGATAGAATTTTGAGATGAAGGAATGCCCATCTTCATCAACACATCTCATAATTACCATGTTAGCCCCATTTTTCCAAAGATTATTATCTTCTAAAAAAATAGTATTTTGAATCACTTTTCAACTTCATTTTTTTTATTTTGATTTTTTTTAGGAAAAACACCAAAAATAGAGTAATTTACAATTATTGTATACCATGGTATTTTTTGAGTGAGAGATGAAAGGTGTGAAATGGGGAATTCATGGTCAATTATTTTTTAAAGAGAATAATTAGAAATTCTACTCAGGTGACCAGCCAGAGGGTTTTCTTTTCCTGGGCTATATTTTATTTCAAGGTCAAAATCTTAAAGCATTAGGATCCATATTATTATCCTTGGTTTGGACTCACTTTTCTTGAGTTAGAACATTATTGCAGAATGATCTATGAAGATGATGATTTTGGAACCTAAGAGATAAGGACATAATTTATCTAAGGCAAAAACAACTGCTAAAAGTTTTTTTCAGTGACAGTGTAGTGAGATTGAGTTTCATCCAATGTTTTTGAGGCATAATAGATGACATGAGGAATATTTTCTTTTCTTTGACTAAGAACAACCCCAATGGCTCTATCAGAAGCATCACACATCAACTCAAAGTGTAAGGACCAATCTGGGGGTTGGATTATCGGGGCAGATGTAATAGCAGTTTCGAGTTCAAAGAAGGATCTCTTGCAAGCCTCATAAAAATGGAATTCAACATCATTTTAAAGTAGCTGAGTGAGTGGGAGGGCAATCCTACTGATGTTATTGATTAATTACCGATATAAAATTGCATGACCTAAGAATGAACAGATTTATCGAACAGAGGATGGTTTAGTAAGTGATTGAATCACTTCAATTTTTGGCTGGATCAACTTCAATACCCTCTTTTGAAACTATGTTCCCTATAACAATCCTATTTGAAACCATGAAGTAAAATTTCTCAAAATTAAACACAAGGTTACACTCGACACTATTTCGAAGGACTAGAGATAGTGAATTCAAGCAAGATTCAAATGACTCACAATAAATGGTAAATTCATCCATGAAGGATTCCATGTAGTGTTCAATGAATTCAGAAAAGATACTCATCACACACCTCTGAAATGTTGCAGAAGCATTGCAAAGGACAAAAGGCATTCTTCTATATGCATATGTTGCAAAGGGGAAAGTGAAAGTAGTCTTTTCTTGGTCCTGAGGTGGGATTGGGATTTGGAAGTAGATGATGTATCCATCAAGAAAGCAATAATGTGACTTTCTGGCTAATCATTCTAGTATTTGATCAAGGAATGGAAAAACATAGTGATATTTTCTTGTTTCAAGATTCAATTTTTGATAGTCGATGCACACACGCCATTTGTTCTTCACTCGAGTTGTGACCACCTCTCCATGTTCACTTGTGACAACAGTTATCCTACCTTTCTTAGGTACAACTTGAATTAGACTAACCCATTCACTATCATAAATTGGGTAGATAATAACAACTTGAAGAATCTTGGTGATCTCTTCCCTAACTACCTCAAGTATGAGTGGATTGAGTCTTCTTTGTGGTTGTCTAATTTTTTTGGACGATTCCTCAAGAAGGATGTGATGGATGCAAAGAGTAGGTCTGATTCCTATTATGTCATCTAGGGTCCAAGCTAAGGGATTTTTATTTTCCGCTAACTCTTGAACAAGTTTGGGCTCCTCAGTTTCAGTAAGTAAAGCAGATATAATGACAAGATAAGAGTGATCATGGAAAAGGAATGAATATTTTAGGTGTTCAGGAAGAGGTTTTAGATCAGTTTCATCTTTCATTTGTGGATTAGACAACTCAAGAATGGAGGAAGGGACTTCAGTTGCTTCAGATTCTTTTTCCTTGATTTTATCCAAGGTGGAGCAGTTGAGATAAGAGTTGATGTGGGATTCAATAGAGTTTTCATGTTCTTCTAGATTGATTGAGTATATGAATGAAAGGTCCACATCAACATCACCATTTATGACTTTGTTAATCATGGTTCATATTTCAAAAAATCCTTTATCATTAGAACATTATGAACCTGATGGAATGTGGTTCAATTGACTCTCAGGAGTTTCCTCAGAATCATGGATTGAGAATGCAGAGTGATCCCCAGATGGGTATCGCATGGCCTATAAAATGTTGAACTTGACCAGTTGGTCACCAAATTCCATGGACAAGATGCATGAATATACATCGATCTTTATTCTCACTGTCATCAGGTATGGTCTTTCTATAATTAAGGGAGATCGAGAAGAGTTCATCTCACCTTCTATGTCAAGGACATAGAAATCAGTAGGGAAGATAAGATCGTTCACAATATCAAGGACATCTTCGATTATATCCTCAGGACTAACAGGGCTTCGATTGGATAACTTAATGATAAAAACTTTTGGGTGAAAGGGACCTAGACCAAGGTTGGAGATATGGATTTGGTCATGACATTAATTGAGGCTCCTAGGTCTATGAGTGCATTATCTAAGATGTAACTTCCAATTTGTAATGGAACCATAAAAGTCCCTGGATATATGCACTTTATGGGAATAGAATACTAGGTGGAAACATTTTTGAAGGTCCTAAGTTGCCTCTTGCGGGTACACAATTCCTTAAGAAACTTGGCATACTTAGGGATTTGTTTTATGGAATCTAAGAGGGTAATGTTGACTTCATCACATCTAAACATGCTGAACATTTCAGGATCGGGTTCAAAGGACTTATTTGGATTAGAAATGGCTTGAGAAAAAGGGATTGGATTCCTAAGTGGAATGGAAGGAGGTGAGGGAATGGCTTCAGGTTCCTTTTAAAGTTTCTTTTTCTTTTCATTTTCTAGGTCAACATTCAAAGGGGGGTTGGAGGACTTTTCTTGAGGCACAACAATTTGCTTTCTCAATATAAGTTCAATTTCACTTACATTACCCTTGAGGTTGGGTAATTTTTGAGTTAGGAGTTGGGAATAATTGGATGGTTTCTGCTAACTAAGGTGGGATAAACATTGACCAATTTGGGTTTCAATGTTTCCAAGTCTAGAATGAGTGAAAGAGGAAAGATCTTCAACTACACTTTCCCATGGTTTCTTGGAAGAAGATGCTTGTCCTAAATTGGGATTGCCTTGATTTTGGTTATTGGGAAAGTGATTGTTTTGGTTTGGGAATTGGGAAGGCTCACTAGGATATTGGAAGCCTGGAGGAGCAGGAGGTGTATTTCTCCTTTTTTGTTGCGGAACAAAAGGATAAGGTTGTTGGAAGTTACCAACACCTTGACCATATTGAAATTTGTTTGGTATTTGAAGAGGGAATTGAGGGGGATGAGAGACGGGATTACCATACCTCAGGCCTTGGTTATAGGAAGAAGAGAAGGGCTTAAAGTGAGGTTGGTTGAAGTTTCTAACAAATTGACCTAATAGTTGAGGGTTGGTATTCTGCTAGGAATAGGCTGCATTGAGCTCCATTGGTCTAGATGAATCAAATGGTTCTTCTTGAATTTTTTGCATGTGTCTGTTGGATGATCTAGTGAGTTGTAGATTACACATTTTTGAAAGGTCCAGGAAACATTGATTGTGAATAAGATGAGGTTGGGGCTTTGGAAGCCACAACTAGTTGTCGCCCAAGACCTGTAAGTTCACTCATCCACTCAGTCATCTTGTTCAGCTCTATGGATTGATTCTCTTGGACTTGTTTTACTTGAGCATGTTCTCGAGTATGGAATTGTTGTGTGTTTTCATCTATGTTGCTTATGAGATCTCTCGCAGATGTAGGAGTTTTATCAATAAGAGCACCACCACTTTCTACATCAATGAGGGTTCTATCCATATCCAATAACCCATCATATAAGTATTGGATCAAGATTTGGTCAAGGATTTGGTGGTGTGGGAAGGTTAAAACAATCTTTTTTAACCTCTCCCATTACTCATGGAGTGATTCATTTGGGAATTTATGGATACCACTAATTTCCTTTCGGATGGAAGTAGTACGAGAAACAGGAAAGAATTTATCTAAGAAGAGTCACTTCATATCATTCCATGTGGTTATGGAACCAAGAGGGAGGTAGTAAATCCATGAATTGTTAGAGTCAGCTAGGGAGAAAATTAATGCTCTATGTTTGATTTGTTCCTCAGAATCCCTTTGAGGCTTCATGGTAGAGCACACCACTAGGAACTATTTAAGGTTTAGATGCGGATCATCACTAGATTGCCTGTGGAAATGAGGGAGAAGGTGCATCAAAACCGATTTGAGTTCAAAGTCATCATATATGTTTGGATATTTAATACCAAGGGGTTGGTAATTAATATAAGGGGCAACAAGTTCTTTAATTGTTTGTTCCCTATGATTGGTCATATCTAATTCAATTGGTTGGACAAGGAAAAGTTCTTGAATGTGTTGATTATCTCTTATGTTCCTCCTAATTTGGTGAAGTATTCGCTCAATTTCATGGTCAAAAAAATCCAAGGGATTGTTTGGGAGGCTACGGGTCATTTAGATAGATGTTGGAAGAAATAAGAATATGGGTTTTTCTTTGCATTTTTTTTTCAATTTTTTTATTAAATTTTATTTTTTTTATTTTTTTAAAATAATAAGAAACTAAAAACTACTTAATTGAACCATCCCCAGGAACAGTTCCACTTGAAAGTGCATTTGATTTTCACCTATCGACCATTCAAGGTTCTGGTGCTCTGCTAATGTGTATAGAATCACTCTGGTCAAATCCTCGGTGACGATACTTGTTAATAGTTGATTGTTTTTAGTTGATTGTCTTCTGATTTGGGGGGTTTATTTGTAGAGCTTATGAAATGATTGATTGATTAAGATTGATTTAACAAATTGATAAATATTGGGGTGAGTTCATCATTAGGTAGTTAAGCCTGTGATATCCTTGAGCCTTGCTTTATATTTTATTAAATTAAGACCCATGTCACAAGTTGACATTGATTGGAATTCCCAAGTGTTAAGACTTTAATCCAAGCATTAACTTAACTTAAGGTTCTAATCTTAATCATATATTATTTATGGTAGTGTATTTATGGTTCCAATAATCCATGGAAACCACTCTTAAAACAAAACAAGTCATTAATCCAGGACATGTTAAGTCCAACATACACAATGTTAATTCAAAGAATACTCATAGAGAAAAATATCTCAATCACTTAAAATCCCTAAATTATAACTCACCCCAATGAGAAATTTACTCAGAAATTGATATGATTAATAATCTGGTAATAACGATTATGATTATAAATTAATAATAGAAGAAAAAAATGGATAAGAAAAGAGTGGTGCGTCGAACACACACACAAACGATAATGAGAATTAAAAACAAAATTTCAATTAAATGAGGAAGAAAAATAAGGGAAGGGGTTTTAACTTGATTTAAAAAATTTTAAGAACATTAATATTAAATTTTATAAGGTGGATAAGAATAATAGATATTGAAGTAGAAACTTTCATTAAAATAGAATACAAAAAACAAACAATTACACCATTACGAACGAAGAACAACCCAAAAGTAAATGAAAGGAAGCAAGGAGGAATTGTTTCTAAAGTAAAAAATTGAGTGTGTAAGATCCTCCTAAGATTTTGGAAGAGACTTGGTCGTTCTAACCTATCCTAATTTTCTCTGAAATGCCAAACCTTTTGAAAGGAGAGAAGGGGATGCATTTATAGCACAATGTGGTGGACTGTTTGCATTCCAAAAATTCCCCTCCACTTATCTCAACAATTTGGACATCCAAAATTCTGAATCGCGAGATATATCCTTCTTCAAAGTTGTATATAATAATTTTTTACGATTACTCTCAGAGGTTGGAGGCATTTGGATTTATAGAGACAATGTTATGGCGGTTTTCATAAACAATGTTAAAATATCCATTTCTATCCATGCTTTTTTGATGGCCAAAATATGAAGGGATTTTTGAATAGGAATATGCCTTCAAATCAGAATGATTTATTCAAAAATTTAGTCCTCCTATATCTCCTATTTCACACTGAAAATATCATTTTGATTTGATGATTAGATCAGGAGACTTGTCATGAATACTGTACTGATTTTATTTTTAATCCAAAATGGTGGGCTGAGTTTAAATGAATATGTTGGACCTCTTGTATTTGTATTTGGGCCTTGAAATTTTTATCCAAGACTCCTTAAATTTCTCCCATGAACATATTTGGAGAATTAATAAATTTTCACTTCTGGAGTTAGCCTCGTAATTCAATATTTATAGATTGTCCAGTTTCTTCACAGATTCAATGGGCCTTCTTGTGTGATCTATATGACCCTTGAAATGGAATAATTGGCCCAAAATTATTTCTAATGAAATGTTTTATATTGAAATTGTAATCCTAAAAAACAAGAACCATTAAATTTTGATCAGTAGGGTGATAGTTATAAATAAAATAGTAAACTGAATCAATTGGACTACTTCTAAAAAAGCTCAAAAATTATATTTAGTATTAAAACATTAATATTTTAGAGAAATTTTGCACATTACTTATAAAATAAGTAAAGGGAGTATATAACAATTAATTAAAATATTAATAACATAATTAACCCACCTCAAACACAAACCAAAAATATTATAGAATAAAGGTTCAAAATTCAAAATTCAAAAAAGTCTAGACTGCAAAGATACCTCATGCCACAAACCAGTCAGGTCCACCAATCTGTCACACACCAACCTAGAACTATGGAAATCAGTCATGTAAAACCTACCACCATCGAAGAGTCCCTTCCAACCGTCTGATGTGTCACTGCCAACAATAATCAACATCATCACCGCAATCGTACCATACCTCACTATTGTCGACCGATCATCATCATCACCAACCTCCCAGAGCCCACTCAGACTCACTTCCCAAAGAAACTTGATGACCACCGCAAAACTCCACCTCATATAGAGTAGTGGAAGCCTTGATCAAGGGAAGATAAAAAACAGGCATTTGTTGGATGAAACAGTGGAAATACTGTCTATTATCAGGAGAACTCAAACCTGGGAGATGATAACCAAAAAAAGACCTGTCCAGACTTCATACTGTTGATGCTCGCCTTCACCACTACCATCCACACCGCATCACAAAATCTTCCAAATGATGACACCACAATTCCAACACTCCAACATTGTACCAGTAATAGAAATTCAAAAAAACCCCAATAGAATACAATCCTAAAACACCAAGTGTGAGGATGAAATAATGAGAATGGAAACCTAGAAGGAAACATGGAAAAGGGCTTGAAAAAGAGATGTGAGGGTAGAAAACCCTAGAAAGAGAATGACGGATGAATCCATGAATAAAGAAGACCAAAGATGCTGAGAGGATCCTCAATCGCCAAACCACTATCCCAAAACCTTGGTGTGCCCTACACTATAGATATGACATTGATAGGAGTGGTGGAAATCAAGTCCAGAGTACAACAAGGCACCTGATAAAGTCCTTTACAGAGCCAGGGGATTAGAAATTTGACGAAAAATAGGTACACAAATCCACAAAATATATAATTTACAAAGGTAAATATGATTTATATGGATACTATTGGAATTTTGGAGGCTTTAGGAATACTGAGAAGATGTGCTGTTTTAATCATCAACACCATAATGAATCTAGGAGAAACTTGTGGGAATGTTTGATGGGAAGCAACCCAATAAAAGAATACCAACTGAGAAAGTCATTTTAAGGATTAAAAATAGATTCCAAACCTGATATTGTTTTTAAATATGCGATCATCCTGGAAGTATTGTTAAAGGATGTCTTATCATGGTATGAACACAAAAAATCATAAGTTTTAGGAGGCAGGGAACCTACTCCAAAATAAATTTATTAAAAAGTAAAATTATCAAGGAGATAATTACAAGGGGTATTTAAAAATATGGGTATACACATCACCACGTGCATTCACATCAAGCAAAACATGAAAAACATTAGGTACCAAAAAATACCATATGAAGTTGGCCTCCAAAATTTCTCTCTTGGAAAGAGCATAAAAAATCTAATTATCTTCTCTATAGGCATGTGTAATAAAAAGATAAAGATAATAAAAAAGATGAAGAAAATCAATCCAAGATGTCAACATATTCTAGGGAACATTCTTGTTTCAACTTATAAGGATTTCAGTATCCATGCTTTAATTAGATTCCATCCATATAACTCATCAATCATAATGAACAACATACCTAACCTCCTTGATCATAACCCACAATTCATCCTCAATTGCATTCCTATTCCCAATTAAATGAAATTAACAACCCCTAACGAGGTCCCAATAGGTTCGGAAGATACCACCACAAATTGATGGTCCTAGTGCACCCAATGATGCCACATCCACATTGACTTTAAGAAACTCAGGAATTGGAGTTATCCATCTAATATAATTAAAAATTAGTGGATTTTTTTATCCTTCCATTGACACTAAGAGATTTTATAATGATAATATTAGAGAACTAGTTCTTCATTGATCCTTTTTGAATATTGGATGCAGCCATAACACCCCTTGGAATTGACCTAATTCCATTATGGTATGAGATAACCTAATTCTCAAAAGCTCGATCATTCCTTGTATTCCATATGAAATATAATGTAAAAATTGCAATAGATAGTAGAAGGGACTACAACTATTTACTACAACCATCTCTAGTGATGGATTTCATCAACTATTCAATGCTTCCAAGATAAATCTTTTAATCTGAAACATCTTAACTATATATCCATAACCATCATTTGAAGAAACAAGAAACAAATAAGTGGTCAATGGATTCATCTGCATTAAGGAAGAGATGATAGGTATAGATAAGGCTCAACCCTACATGATGAACCATACATTACAATGGAATCCTCTGCTTCTAAATTCTCCAAAACAATGGATACATAGAAAGTGGAATATAGGAATTTCTGAATACTAAAATCCAAGAAGGAATTAAAAGGGAGCCATCATAGTTGTATTAATAATAGACCCTGGTGCAGAAGATCCCATTTAAACTATATTTCTAGATGATAATTTACATATAATTATACTCATACATATAAAACCCCACTATAAAATGACATGATAATAACTCATGTGCACTTACATTACACTAAATTTCATAAATTGAAAGATCTTTCATAGGATGTGGAATATCCACATCATCTTTAATTATCCTTGTGAGCCAAGTAGTTATCAAAAAATTAAGAGATGAATTATTGAAAAAAAAATACACTTTGAACATTGGATAATTCCATTGTAAGCATGTTTAATAGCTAGCCAGACCAATGAAGGGATGTACATAGAATACCCATTCAGTAGTTTATTAAAAAATCTAATGGAGATAAATTCCAGTGAAGAGTCACTAGAAGTAAGGAGGTTCCAAGTGAAATTTGTGAGAAGAGTCTCATTGAAGAGACTAAGATCCTTTATATCCATCCCACCCATATCCACTGGTTTAACACAATATTTCCAGGCCAGAGTAATAAGATTCCTATCATGAATAGAACGGGTCCATGAAAAGTTACAAATCAATATATACAACTATTTGAGAAGAGTTCTAGGCTATCTATATAAAGAAAAGGTGTAAAAAAACATAGAAGTGACCAAAAAATTAACTTGAAAACCCCTCCTTGATTGTGACATAGATTTTCCTATTAAAGTTTCTAATTTGTTGATAATCCTAGAGAATATGTTCTCCAGATGGAATCTTCTAACCCTATGACAGAAAAGGGTAACTTGAAGATATATAATGGGGACATATCCTCTCCTAACACCAAGATTCTGAGAAAATATTTTTTGTTTGGATATGGGTACCCCTACTCCAAAGACAATAGAGGAATTGTTACAATTAATCAACCAGGTAGTAACTTTTTTTAGTGCTCAAAAAATATCTTTAATGTAGGAAAGGGTGATTTTTTCATCTTTCCCAAATAGAAGAATGTCATCTGTATATAAAAGATATGCAGGTAAAAATAATGCTCTTACAAATTTAATTTTATAATATAAGAAAACATGCATAAGGTCATTAATAAAATTACTCAGATAGTCCATAGTAATAGAAAATAAAAGTCTAGAAAGTGGATCCCCTTATCTGACCCCTTTGGATCACTTAAAGAAACTCATAGGAGACCCATTGACAATAACAGAGATCATGGTACTCTTGAGAATATCGTTGATCAAATTGATAAAGTCATTAGAAAACCCACGTATTCTCATAATGGAAAAATGAAACTCCATTTTATTGTATCAAAAGACTTGGAAATATCATTCTTAAGTAACGTATTCCCATCCTTCACCATCTTCCTCATGAAATTAACACACTCTGATGCACTATAAAGACAATTCTGAATATTCCTTCTAGGAACAAACCCAAACTAATTATTTGTAATAAATACCTTAGAAATACCTCTCAATATAATATCCATAATCTTACTGATCACCTGTGGAACTGAGTTCCCAATAGCCATAGGTCTAAATTCTTTAATATCAAGAGTGTAAGAACCCGAATATTTTTTTTTCAAGTATGTGACCCTTGGCAGATTTTTTTATTGGTCTTAAGGTTAAGGGTGATGAAAGGGATAGTCGAGAGAACTTTGAGTGAAGTTTTGAGGCAAAAGGAGGAGTCGCACGGGCGACGCACTGTTTGTATAACCGTGCGGCCAAACCATGCGTAATAAATGTTTAAGGCAGTAGCTCCCACACAGTTGGCGCACGGTTAGGAGAAACCGTGTGATGAGGCCATGTGATAGGGGTGGCCGAGGCAGTGGGTACTGCATGGTTAGCACAAAGTTTGTCTAACCGTGCGAGCAAACCGTGCGGGCACTTAAGTGAGATCCTAAAAAAGTGGATCTCACCCGTTTTTGCCTCTAAGTGGCTCGTTTTTCCTCCTATGCGGCCATAAATCAGGATTTTGCTCCTCCTAAGGTCAAATAAGGTTCTCCCATCGCTCCAGAGGCAATACAAAGGCTTCTCTTGGTGAATTGAAGCTGATTTCTTAATGTATGTGACCGTTCTTCTTCTTTTTTGCTCGGTTTCAAAGATTTACTTAGATCTACTTCTCATCTTCTCTCGGTTTCTTAGATCTACACCCGTTATGGGTAGATCTAAGTGTGTGGATGAATTTTTGATGAGTTTTAGTCTTGGTATTGTTAGGAGAATATATCTAAGGTGGGTTCTTGGAGAATAAAACTGGGTTTCTTGTGCGTTCTTTGTTGTTGGGGTTTTTGTCAAAACCTTTGAGGTAGGTGGTTTGTGCCTTTCTGTAGAAAGTCTTTGAGTATTTTGTGAAAATTCCACCAATACCCTTGAACAGGGTATTGCATGTTACCTATTTTTCCCTTGTTGATTGCCTTCTTTGCTTATATGTCCGATTAGAGGTTATTGCTTGTGAATAGGGTAAATTATTGTGCTTTGGATGTTTTGCCCATGCATGTTTTGCCTGTTTATGACCGTTTGGTCTAGTTTTTCCTGTTAGGACATTTCCAGTTCCATGCCTAGTTGTAGGATGGAGTGAATTTGTTTATGTTATGCTGATATGGTGTAGAATTCTAGCCAAGTAGTTCTCGAGGTTACTTTTTCCGTTACGCGATGCGATACTTGCTGACTTTACACAGGGCTGAGGGAAACTAGTGTAGTAGACCATTGGGAGAATGGATGTAAGGGCTTCTTGAGAGTGTCTTTTAATATGATGTGGGACCACATGGGGAATTTATGTTGAGTGCTTCCCCAGAGTGTCTATAGTTCCTTGATGCGGTCCACAAGGGGAATGAGACATTGAGTGCTTCCCCAGAGCGCCTTTAGTACGATACGAGACTATAGGGGGAATTGACGGTGAGTGCTTCCCAGAGGGTTACCTTTTTGTTCTTTTTTCTTGAGTGACTGCCTGCTGGTTTGTAAATTATATACTAGAAACTGTGGATTGTTTACTGCTTTTCTGTACTTTTACCTGCCATATATTCACTAACTGTTAGGCACAGATATTCAGGTGATTTCCTACTAGGACTTTGTATCACACCCTATTTGGGCCATGCTTTTGGGCCCAAATAGATTATTTTTCTATATGTATAGACAAGGGAAATCACCCTTCTACTTTAGGTACTTGATATGATGTGGAGCTGGAGAGCACGGGACCAAGCTGAGGCTTGCGATGTTGAGGAGTTGTTTATCTTATATTCTTTTATACTTTGGTTTAGTACTGTTGTAGTCCAGCATTGTGAATTGTTTGGATGTTTTCTAAGACAAATGTATCATTCATCATATATATATATGCTCCTGTTGTTCATCATATTTCGTCTTCTGCTGTTTACTTTGTATGGATTGTTACTACTTCTACTATTGCATGTTATTTACTTCCACTGTGTACTTTTCCAATTAGGGCATAGTTTCCCCACTATCACTCCCAAGGCCCCCACTGCTAGTCGGAAGCCTCTGGCATTCGGGAAAATGCGCTTGAGGCTATGTGACCAACCGGGTACGGGGCGCCTCTGGGTGGATTCTGAAACCGGGACGTTACAAAGTGGTATCTGAGGGTTTATTTTATCTTGACTTATTGTTTGGGGCATATAGCCAGGGATAGGACAAAATAGGTACTTAGTAATAAGCTATGCCCAAGTGTAGCTGACCAGTGTATAGGGAAAAGGCATACTACCTCATTATTGAAATTTTACTGGTTTTCAATTTTACAGTTGATTTGATTTCACCATTGGGTGATTCACATGCTTTGTGCTGTTACCGTTGTTGTTATTGTGGTTCTATTTCTATCGCAACCTGATGAGATGAGGGTATTCCATCTCATGAATCATATAGAAACTTTCTAGGAATCACACTTCATGCATTATTTCCTTGCCATTTAGGGTGCATTAGCAATTGCATGTTGTTGTGATAGGTGCTGTGTAGAATATGCATGATGTTGTGATAGTTTAACGACCCAAAGTTACATTAATGGAAATCACTCTTGATCTAATTAAATGTCTCTTTACGTTTATATAAAATGTCAACTTCTTTGGTTTTATGTTAAGAATTTTGACCATCGCTAATATAGCCGTTGAACAGTGATCACATGATTAGTATAAATATAGGGCTTTAACAAATCCAATTTACTCAGACAAAGGAAGTGATGGCCTCATCCAGTATAATTTCCCCATACGAAGCCCATTTGTAGGAGCTCGGAAAAGAGGTGTCATCCTTGGGCTTCGCTCATGACCAATCCCAAGCTGAGCTTCATCATGTCAAGCTCGAACGGGACTGTCTACGGGAGAAGTGGAAGTTGATAGAAATTACCACTCGAGAAATGTTATCCGAGCCACCCCAAGAGTCTGTCACCATCGTACAACTTACCCTTAGGTCTTATGCGGCTGTTTTAAGGGGTTATGTAACAAATTTCTTGTAATATGTTCATGTATATTATTTTTTTGTATATAATAATGAATATACCTTCTTCTCATTATTGATACATTGTAAATAGTTTTTAAAGTACAAATAGTGTTTTTAGTTATTATTTAATTAAGAAATATATTTTAATAAATTAAGGGATTTTTGAATTAAATAATATTTTAATAAAATATTTTTATTATTATTATTAAATTAATTTTATTATATATAAATGATCATATAATTTTATGAATGCAATTGTAATTTTTATTAAGGTTTGAAAGCCATTTTTGTCAAAACTCGTGAATTTTCGATAAATGTCGTTTTTTATTTTAAAAGTGAAAATTAACATATTTAGAAAATTATTTAGAAAAAATAAATGATATTTCTGGAATCAGGACATTGAAATTATCCAATGGTGAATTTGTCATAATTTTCTGAGACAGTCAAATTTTTGGGTAAAAATTAAATACCGTTTAAATATATAATGTGTTCTATGACATCATAATGACCCAATAGTTATGTAATAAAATACTATAAGCTTTATTTTCGGCCAATATATGTTTTACCATTAAAATAATGTGATTTTGGATTTGTTTGACTTACTTTTCAAAGCATTAATGGACCCCTCAAGACTTATTAAACACCTTGTCTTTTTAAATTAATTTCCTTGGGAGTGTGACTCACCTCCACATAAGAAACCCTATTATTTTAAGAAGTTAGGACTTTTTCCTTATAAAATATTGTTTTCCTCTTCCCTTTTTCAAAAACCATGGGCAAAAACCATGGGATGGTTTGTGGTTTGGATTAATTTAATGTAAGGGGACCCAAACCTAAATAATAAATAATTTCCTCACCTTTCCTATATAAACCCACCCAAGCTCCCACTTACTCCTCACTCAAAGCCTTTGGAGTTCTTCCAACCTATTCCCTACTCTCTCTAGAATCCTCCCAAGGTGCCCCAATCTCCCAATAATCCTCTCTTAATCCTCTCTCTATCCTTTGGAAGCACACTTCCAAGTAAGGGTTTTTTCTTCCTTTCTCTTTTTTTCCAATTTTCTTTATGTTGTTTTTCCCTTTTAATTTCAATTATGAATGTTGGGGTATTGTTTTGAACCTCCCTCATACTGACCTGTTTATTTTTGAATGATGAGATACCCCTTTCTCTCTCATTAAATTCCCCCCATGTACACCCGTTTTTATGCCGAAATTCTGAAAGGAACTTCTCTCTCCTCATTTACATTCAAGAAATCCTTTTGTATCATGAATATAAATTTCATTAAAATTATTGGGAAATGTATCTATATGACCTAATTAATGTCCATTACATGTAAATATGATAAAAAACCCCTTTCTCTCTGATCAACCATTTTCATGAATTCTTATGTCACGCCGTTACGCTGCCGAAATCGCACCGATTTTCTAAGCCAATGTCATTGTGTAGTAGATACCATGCCCATTTATCCATCAAGGGTATTAAAATTTATGAACATTTACTTATTTATTATAAAGTTTCATGTACTAATTTCACATTACTTTATCATGGAATAATTTATTATGTTTTATGAATCCATGTTTTATGATCCATGTGGCACACTTATGCATGAAATGAAATGTTTAAGAAGGGTGCGCCCTTATAGCGCTCCAATGCATTGGGTAAAGTATAGTATCATGATACTTCATGTGCAATGAGTGTTGAATCATGATAATTCAATTGGAAGGAGGATTTACTCATGCTTTATGTGTAATGAGGATTTACTCATGCTCCATGTGCAATGAGCCTTGGATCATGCTAATTCCATGTTAAGTGTTGTTGCCACATTTCTATGTTATGATTATCATGCTTTATCATGACTTTATGTTCATGTTTCTCTTATTATCTATTGATATACCTATTCCCTAACATGTATTGTACTCCTCATGTTATTCCATGTGTACTCCGTTACTAGGCTTTATAGCTCACCCTTTTCTTATGCATGTCCTCAGGTTATCCCATGCAATGCTAAGTACGAGGGAATGTAGTGGTCATGTAAAGGAAGTTTTCAATAAAGATGTTATATTTCATGTTTTAAGTTTTTATGTAATGATCCTAATCCCCAAAGACACTAAACCTATCGATCTTATTTGTTGTATCAAGTGAAGTTTTATGTAATAAATCATGTTTAAGTTTGTAATAAAAGCAGGGTTGTCATAGTTGGTATCAGAGGGAAGTTTAGTTATTTTTGGGATTAGGATTAGAAAACCCTAGTAAAGCCTTAGAGACAAGACTAAGTATAATAAAAACATCCCTAAGTTTTTTTAAGTACTCAGTAAGTGGTTTATCAAAAAAATACATCCCTGTCTGGATACGAGCAGGTAGAGGCGGATCTGACACAGATATATCCTAGGGGTAAAACCCGAAAACACCGCTTTGAGATAGACTCAAACGGGAACTGGTGCACAACAACGGGCCTTATTGAACTCTTGGTTACGACACTCTTGGGGGATATGTTTTGATAAATTCACAATCTTAGTATGAACCCTTATCAAGGTAATAAAAAAATGCCCCTAAGAATATATGTTAGAAAGTAGATCATGAAAATCCTAGATTGAAGCCTATAGACTCATGAGTTAAGTAAATAAAAGTTTATTTATAAGTCATCAACTTTTGTCTTTGTATTAACCTTTATGTGTTACCCCAACTTTCCTTTTATTCCATCCAATGGCTGGTAATAGGAGGACTCGAGCTAAAAACCGTTGTGAAGATCAATGTGATGACTGTACTAATGAGATGCCCAATCCAATGGGAGCAGGAATCATGAACTTTGTCACGCTTCTCTCTCAGCTAACTCAAGTTTTGAATAGAAACACGGGTCAAGAGGAAAGTTCAACCCCCCCCCCCCTAAGAAAGAACAAGTCACTATCGAGAGCTTCATGAGACCAAGGCCTCCTACTTTTAGTGGATCATCCGATGCCACGATCGCTGAACAATGGATCAACTCCTTTGAAAAGATCTTCTCTATCCTTCAATGTTCTGAACAAGAGAAGGTTCTCCTGGCGGCTTATCGTATGGAGGGTGAAGCTGATCGATGGTGGACGTTGATCAAAAATATGAAGCCTGAGGAGGAGATTGAGGCGTTGGAATGGAAGGATTTCTGGAAGATGTTTTTAGATAAATATTTTCCGCGCACCCTCTGGCTTAAGATGAAAAGGGACTTCCTTTCCCTCAAGAAAAAAGACGAAGAATCTGTTGGAGCGTACGAGGAAAAATTCACAAGGCTTGAATGATACGCTTTCGGATTTGTCGTTACCCCATAATGCAAAGTTGACCGCTTCTTTGGTGGGTTGAAGCCTAGCCTACGGAAAGAATTAGCGATCCGTGACTTCGAAAGCTATGAGGAAATTGTCCGATGTGCCATGAAGGTCGAAATGGAGATCGGAGAATCACAGGGGTATCATGGGGACAAAAAGCGTAAGGTGGACTTCAATGCTGGTAGTCTGATGGATAAATCCAACGGTGCTAAGAAGATCCAACACCCCACTTGCCAAAAGTGGCGAAAGAAGCACCCTAGAAATTTCCTTAAGGGGACGAGGAAATGCTTCAGGTGTGGAAGAGAAGGGAACGTAGCTGTTAATTGTCGGCAAGAAAGACCCGCGACTGTGAAAGAGGAGAGGAACGCTCCATTCGAACCTCAACGCGTTGTTAAATGCTACAAATGCAAAGAACCGGGTGATTTTGCAAATCAGTTCCCTAATCCAAGGGTTTTGAGAGGCAACCAACAACCTACAAGGCAGAAAGGAAGAGCTTTTTCCATCACTTCTGCTGAAGTGAACCCCAACAACGAAGTGGTGATAGGTACGCTAGTTATTCATTCAAGAATAGCGAACATACTTTTTGATTCAGGTTCTACGCATTCTTTTGTATCTCAAAAGTTTAGTAGAACAATCCCAGCACCACCACAAATCATGGAAGTGAAGATGTCGGTGAGTATGGAAAATGGGGAAATCATTGCATCCCATGAATATAAGTCCTCCCCTATTATAATCTGTGGATTGAATTTCCCGGAAAACCTCGTCATACTCCCTCTAGTGGAATTTTACGCAATTATTGGTATGGATTGGTTTTCCTTATATAGAGCCAACATAAATTGTCGGGAGAGGGAAGTCACACTCCATATGGAGAATCGACCCCTGATTCTTTACAAGTGTCAGGAGGAAGATGAATCTATTTTAGCTCCATCATCTCAAGAATGGATGTTACTTCCCTATGAGTAGGAATATCTGGCTCAGATGATTGAGTCCAAGGAAGAAACCATCCTTGAATAAATTACTATTGTGAGGGAATTCGCTGAAGTGTTTCCCGAGGAACTGCCTGGTCTTCCTCCTAGAAGAGATGTTGAATTATCAATTTAACTTATACCTGGGGATTAACCAATATCCATGAATCCATATAGAATAGCTGTTGTAGAGCTTGAAGAGCTGAAGAAACAACTACAGGAGAATCTGGATAAAGGGTTTATACGCCCAAGTGCTTCACCATGGGGTGCACCAGTCCTCTTCTTCAAGAAGAAGGATGGGTCAATGCAGATTTGCATCGATTATCGTAAACTTAACAAAATCATGATAAAGAAAAATTATCCTCTACCACAGATCGATGACTTGTTTGATCAGCTGCGTGGATCACAATACTTATCCAAGGTAGATTTGCGGTCGGGATATTATCAAGTAAGGGTGAAGAAGGAAGATGTCCCCAAGACTGCTTTTCATACAAGATACATGCACTATGAATTCATAGTAATTCCTTTCAGACTCACTAATGCTCCAGAAATCTTCATTGACTTGATGAATAGAGTCTTCAGAGATTACCTAGACAAACTTGTGGTAGTCTTTATAGATGATATTCTAATATACTCCAAAACCAAAGAGGATCATGAGGAGCATTTAAGAACTGTACTGGAGACTTTGCGCAAGGAGAAGCTCTATGAAAAGTACAGAAAGTGTGAGTTATGGTTGAAGGAAGTCTCATTCTTGGGCCATATCATCACAAGAAATGGGATATCTATGGACCCCTCCAAAACAGATGCAATTGAGGGATGGCCGAGGCCAACATCGATAACGGATATCCGTATCTTCTTGGGGTTAGCTGGATATTATCGACGATTTGTGAGAAATTTCTCACGATTGTCCAACCCTCTTACCAATCTAACTAGAAAGGGAGTAAATTTTGCTTGGAGTGATGAATGTGAAGAAAGATTCAATGAGTTGAAAAGGAGGCTTATCACTGCGCCCATGCTCACTTTACCCACAAGTGGAGATTTTTTTTTTGTTTTTAGTGATGCTTCAAAGAAGGGCTTAGGCTGTGTGCTGATACAGAATGATAAAGTTATATCCTATGCCTCAAGGCAGTTGAGAATCCATGAGAAAAAATATCCAACGCATGATATGGAGTTGGAGGCAGTGATCTTTGCCTTGAAAATCTGGCGGTATTATCTCTATGGAGAGAAATGTGAGATATATACTGACCACAAGAGTCTTAAACATATATTCACACAGATAGAGCTTAATATGTACAAGAGAAGATGGATAGAGCTCATTAAGGATTATGAATGTTCAATCCATTACCACCCTGGGAAAGCGAACAAGGTGGCAGATGCCCTAAGTAGAAAGGATCCATCGATTCTATCAATGATGAGAATTGAGAAGGATCCAATCTTCTTAGACTTGATGAAGATAGACATGGGAATCATAAATAAGGGAACATCATCAATCCTTTCACAAATGATTGCTCAACTGTCTCTTTTGGAAAGGTTAAAGGATGCTCAAAAGGATGATGTGGGAATTCAAGAAAAAGTGGAAGCTATCAAAAAAGATAAATCCTCAGAGTTTAATGTTAATAAAGAAGGAATTGTGAGGTTTGGGAAAATACTATGTGTTTCATCATGTCCAGAGCTGAAGAAGGACCTTTTGGATGACACACATAGTTCAAATTTCTCTATTCACCCAGGGAGCACAAAGATGTATCGAGATCTCCGAAAAAACTTTTGGTGGGATAATATGAAGAAGGAGATCGCCCAATATACATAAAAGTGACTGGTGTGCCAGCAAGTGAAGGCAGAGAGGCATAAGTCTAAGGGGATGATGCAACCATTTCCCACACCAGAATGGAAATGGGAGAACATCACCATGGAATTTGTTACCAGAATTCCGAGGACATCCAAAGGAAATAATGCAATCTAGTTTGTTGTGGATCATCTTACAAAGACTGCACACTTCATTTCTATTCAGGAGGATTTCTCATTGGATCAAATGGCTCAGATATATATCAGGGAAGTGGTAAGGATGCATGGAGTGCCACTATATATTGTGTCTAACCGAGATCTAATATTCAACTCTATGTTTTGGAGGAGTCTTCAACATGCTTTGAATACTGAACTGAACTTCAGTACGGCCTATCATCCTCAAACTGATGGCCAATCCGAGCAAACTATCCAAACACTTGAGGACATGTTGAGAGTATGCTCAATGGACTTTAAAGGAGGATGAGATCAACATCTTCCTATGGTTGAGTTATCTTATAATAATAGTTTCCACTCGAGCATCTTAATGGCACCATATGAAGCCCTATATGGGAAAAGGTGAAGAACACCGGCATGTTGGGATGAGGTCGGTGAACGTAAGCTGCTTGGACTAGAAATGGTCGAGGAAATGGTGGAGAAGGTGAAAACCATTCAGCAGCATATCAAGACAGCCCAGAGTCGACAGAAGAGTTATGCAGATAATCGTCAACGAGACCTTGAGTTTAAAGTGGGAGACATAGTTTTTCTACACATATCTCCATGGAAGAAGGTCATGAGGTTTGGAAAGAAAGGGAAGTTAAGTCCAAGGTACATCGGCCCCTTCGAGATTCTTGATCGTGTCGAGGCTGTAGCCTATCGACTAACACTTCCACCTACCATGTCCAAAGTACATGATGTCTTTCATGTATCCATTTTAAGGAAGTGCATACCGGACCCTTCACATATACTCTCTTCTAAGGTGGTACGATTGGAAGATGATATTTCTTATGAGTAGCAAACAGTGAAGATCTTAGATCATAGAGAAAAAGTTCTACGAAATAAGACAATGCCGCTCGTCAAGGTGTTGTGGAGAAATCACAAGTTTGGAGAAGAGACTTGATAATCAGAGGAAATGATGAATCTGAGTTACCCAGATCTGTTTTAGTGTGTGAAAATGAAAATTTTGAGGGAAAAATTTATTAAGGGGGGAATATTATAACGACACAAAATTTCATTAATGGAAATCCATCTTGATCTAATTAAATGTCTCTTTACGTTTCTATAAAAGGTCAACTTCTTTGGTTTTATGTTAAGAATTTTGACCGTTGCTAATATAGCCGTTGAACAGTGATCACATGATTAGTATAAATATAGGGCTTTAACAAATCCAATTTACTCAGAAAAAGGAAGCGATGGCCTCATCCAGTAGAATTGCCCCATACGAAGCCCATTTGTTAGAGCTCGGAAAAGAGGTGGAATCCTTGGGCTTCGCTCTTGACCAAGCCCAATCAGAGCTTCATCATGTCAAGATCGAATGGGATCGTCTACAGGAGAAGTGGAAGTTGATAGAAATTACCACTCGAGCGATGTTATCCGAGCCACCCCAAGAGTCTGTCACCATCACACACCTTACCCTTAGGTCTTATGAGGCTGTTTTAAGGGGTTATGTAACAAATCGATAGTAATATGTTCATGTATATTATTTTTTTTGTATATAATAATGAATATACATTCTTGTCATTATTGATACATTGTAAATAGTTTTTAAAGTACAAATAGTGTTTTTAGTTATTATTTAATTAAGAAATCTATTTTATTAAATTAAGGTATTTTTGAATAAAATAATATTTTATTAAATTATTATTATTATTATTATTAAATTAATTTTATTATATGTAAATGATCATATAATTTTATGAATGCAATTTTTATTTTTATTAAGGTTTGAAATCCATTTTTGTCAAAACCTGTGAATTTTCGATAAATATCGGTTTTTATTTTAAAAGTGAAAATTAACATATTTAGAAAATTATTTAGATAAAATAAATGTTATTTCTAGAATCAGGACGTCGAAATTATCCAACGGTGAATTTTTCATAATTTTCTGAGACAGTCAAAATTTTGGGTAAAAATTAAATACCGTTTAAATATATAATGTGTTTTATGACATCATAATGACCCAATAGTGATGTAATAAAATACTATAAGCTTTATTTTAGGCCAATATATGTTTTACCATTAAAATAATGTGTTTTTTGGTTTTTTTTACTTACTTTTCAAAGCATTAATAGACCCCTCAAGACTTATTAAACACCTTGTCTTTTTAAATTAATTTCCTTGGGAGTGTGACTCACCTCCACATAAGAAACCCTATTATTTTAAGAAGTTCGGACTTTGGCCTTATAAAATATTTTTTTCGTCTTCCCTTTTCCAAAAACCATGGGCAAAAACCATGGGATGGTTTGTGATTTGGATTAATTTAATGTAAGGGGACCCAAACCTAAATAATAAAGAATTTCATCACCTTTCCTATATAAACCCACCCAAGATCCCACTTCCTCCTGACTCAAAGCCTTTGGAGTTCGTCCAACCTATGCCCTACTCTCTATATAATCCTCCCAAGGTGCCCCAAGCTCCCAAGAATCCTCTCTCAAGCCTCTCTTTATCCTTTGGAAGCACACTTCCAAGTAAGGGTTTTTTCTTCCTTTATCTTTTTTGTCAATTTTTTTTATGTTTTTTTGCCCTTTTAATTTCAATTATGAATGTTGGGGTATGGTTTCTCACCTCCCTCATACTTCCCTATTTATTTTTTAATGATGGGATACCCCTTTATCTCTCATTAAATTCCCCCCATGTACACCTGTTACTATGCCGAAATTCCGAAAGGAACTTCTCTCTCCTCATTTACATTCAATCAATAATTTTGTATCATGAATATAAATTCCATTACAATTTTTGGGACATGTATCTACATTAACTACTTACTTTCCATTACATGTAAATATGATGTGGAACCCCTTTCTCTCTCATTAACCATTTTTATGAATTCTTATGTCACGCCATTACGCTGCCGAAATCGCACCGATTTTCTAAGCCAATGTCATTATATAGTGGATACCATGCCCATTTCTCCATCAAGGGTATTCACCTTTATGCACATTTACTTATTGATTATAAAGTTTCATGTATGAATTCCACATTCCTTTATCGTGGAATAAATGATTATTTTTATGAATCCATGTTTTATGATCCATGTGGCACACTTATGCATGAAATGAAATGTTTAAGAAGGGTGTACCCTTATAGTGCTCCAATGCATTGGGTAAAGTATAGTATCATGATACATCATGTGAAATGAGTGTTGACTCATGCTAATTCAAGTGCAATGAGGGTTTACTCGCGCTTTATGTGCAATGAGGATTTACTCATGCTCCATGTGCAATGATCCTTGGCTCATGCTAATTCCATGTTAAGTGTTGTTGCCACATTTCCATGTTATGATTATCATGCTTTATCATGCCTTTATGTTCATGTTTCTCTTATGCTATATTGATATTCCTATTTCCTAACATGTATTTTACTCCTCATGTTATTCCATGTGCACTCCCTTACTGGGCTTTATAGCTCACCCTTTTCTTATGCATGTCCTCAGGTTATCCCATGCAATGCTAAGTACGAGGGAATGTAGTGGTCATGCAAAGGAAGTTTTCAATAAAGATGTTGTATTTCATGTTTTAAGTTTTTATGTAATGATCCTAAGCACCAAATACACTAAACCTATCGATCTTATTTGTTGTATCAATTGATGTTTTATGTAATAAATCATGTTTAAGTTTGTAATAAAAGAAGGGTTGTCATAGATAGGTTCCTTGATAAAAATATATGCTTCTTGTTAGAGCATTGATTGTGTATGGTCTGTTTGAATTAGCGCCAAATTTTGTTTCTTGAAGTGTTATGGGCCCTCATGGACTGGAACGTGGTGGATCATTGACTTGTTTACCTTGTTTATAACTTGTGTGAGATGCCAATATTTGATTCGTAGAGAGTATGGGCCCTCACGGATCGTAATTTGGCTCTTTTAATGTTTGTTGCAGTGTTTCTCTGGGTTTTGGAGTAGTTTCTGAGGCCTACTGTTCGAAAAAACCTAGAATGAATGCCTTGTAGTTTTGAATACACGGCCTGTGTTCTTCTGTTCGGGAAGAAACATTATTTCTTTAGTATATGCCATGTAATCTCTGTACACGCCGTGTACTCTTATGTTTCAGTCCCTGTTAATCTTGATCTAAGGTGTGCATTTGACCTTGTAGAGTCATGCCACCGAGACATCCTCCAGTTGTACGCCAGCTACAGGGTGACGATCAGACACTGGACAGGGATGATCAGGGACTTCCGACAGTTCCTCCTACTGTGCCAGTCTTGGCACCGACAATTATACCAGATGCAGGTGTTGATGCACAGTTCAGGGAAGGCTTCATGAGGATGATGCAGTCCTTCCATGGAGCACCGCCTTCTGCCTCGACTATGGCAGACTTGACACGGGTTTTCCAGTAGTATCATCCTCCCACCTTCTTAGGGGAAGGAGGACCCCAGGATGCAGAGTCATGGGTAGAAGCCATGGTGACGATCTTTGAGCATCTGGAGATGCCTCCAGAAAGGCGGGTCAAGCTTGCTACCTACAAGCTACGAGACTCCTCCAAGAGGTGGTGGGAGGAAATCTCACAGGTGGGTCATCAATATGTTATGGTGTGGGAGGAGTTTCAACACATCTTTTATGAATACTTTTATCTGAAGACTTTGAGGGCCGACCGAGCCCGGGAGTTCATGATCCTAGAGTAGGTCACTCTTTCTGTCATGTATTATTCCTCTCATTTCACTGAACTTCAGTGTTTCACACCCCTCTAGGGCAGAGATGGGTTGTTATTGGCAAGGAAGTTTGAGGACGGTCTCAGACGGGAGATCCGCTCATAGGTGAATATCTTCGGGTTGACCACCATCGCTTCCATCATCAACCAGACGCTGATTTCAGAATGCAATCTAAGAGATTCTGGAGATGAGAGCCAGGGCGGTTCTGATTCTTGAATTAGTGCTTCACCAGCTGACAGCAGGAAGAGATGTAGGGAGTCTATGCGTGGTGATCTGAGGTAGCGAGACACATCTTCAGGTAGCCAGGTAGTATGCTACCAGTGTGGAAGGGCTGGGCATACGAGGCTGTAGTGCTAGAGGGACCCAGTGGAGTGCCGATCTTGCGGCAATATGGGTCACCTTCAGCGCTTCTGTCAGGTTTTATCACTAGTATCTGGTGACAAGGGTTATTCCATGACTCCTCATTTAGGAGCATCACCACGAGTTTCTCACCAGTCTGGGAACTAAAGTTCTTCCGGCCGTTCAGGCCGAGGTGGAGGTAGAGGTCGTGGTGGTCAGTCACCAATCTTTCAGCGACAACAGGGTGGATCGTCTCAGAGTGGTCAGACAGGGTCATAGGGCCTTGGATCAGGCTAGACTTTTGTGGTGGAGCAGACCCAGCATAAGTAGGATCCCTCACCCTCTACAGTTCGAGGTACCATTCTAGTTGCCTCAATTTTATCTTCTTCTCTTTTCAACATAGGGGCTTCCCATAGTTTTATCTCTGTTGTTGTTGTGGGGAGCCTTGGGCTCTGCATCTTTTCCTCTATCGATACTTTGACTCTATACACACCGTTGGGGACTAGGACGACTAGTGTACGTCAGGGCAAGGAGTTACCTCTAGAGGTGGCTGGGTATCTCTTTCTATGGGATCTCTATGTTCTGGAGATGACCAGCAATGATGTCATTCTCGGAATGGACTGGCTAGTTCCCCTATAGGAAGTCGTCGACTGCTACCACCGAAGGGTGAGTTTTATATCACCAGAGGGTGGATCTTTTCTTCACAAGGGCGAGTGGGATGTTCAGGTGAGTAGAGAGGGACCAGAGCATCATGGGTTAGGAGTAGTTACAACCCATATTGCTAGTCTTTATCTAGATGACCAGGGGAATCCACAAATAGTCTTTCCTCCAGTGGTAGATCGTTTCATAGATTTCTTTCCAGAGGACTTTTTAGGTTTGCCTCCAGAGCGTGAGGTAGAATTTTCTATTGAGCTTGTGGCAGGAGTGGCACCGATGTCCATTCCTCCTTATAGGATGGCTACACCTAATTTGTAGGAGCTCAAGAAGAAATTGGAGGAGTTGTAGGAAAATGGTTTCATCTGACCCAGTACTTCTCCTTGGGGTTTTACTATCCTATTTGCGAAGAAGGCAAATGGTACCCTTAGGATTTGTGTGGAATATTGTAAGTTGAACTAGTTGACGTTCAAGAACCGATATCCCTTTCTGAGGATCAATGATCTATTTGATCAGCTTTGAGGAGCCCGAGTGTTCTTGAAGATTGACTGGAGATCTGGTTATCATCAGTTGTGCATTAGACCATCTGATATACCTCTCATAGATTTTAGAACCAGGTGTGGTCTATACGAGTATATGGTTATGCCGTTTGGTCTCATGAATGCACCTGCAGTTTTCATGGGACTGATGAACCGAGTGTTCCAAACATACTTGGATTCCTTCATGGTAGTTTTTGTGGATGACATCTTGGTGTACTCTCACAATCAACACGACTATGCTACCCATCTTTATATCTTTCCGAGTACACTGAGAGAGCATCAGTTATATGCTAAGCTCTCGAAATTCCACTTTTGGATGAATCAAATCCACTTCTTGGGTCATGTTATCTTAGAGACAGGAGTATCAGTTTACCCAGAGAAAGTGAAATCTGTAGTTTACTGGGAGCAGCCGAAGAATGTATTTGAGGTGCGGATTTTTCTAAGGCTGGCTGGACACTACAAATGTTTCATACATGACTTTTCATGCTTAGCAGCACCACTGAAAGGTATGACAAATAAGGGTGCGAAGTTCTTATGGTCAGATTATTGTGAGTCAGCCTTTCAGGAGCTGAAAGGGAGATTGACTTCAGCACTGATACTAGTCTTGCCAGAGCTGGGCAAGAGCTACACTGTCTACTGTGATGCCTTAGGTATCAGGCTGGGAGCTGTGCTTGTGCAGGGAGATGGAGTCGTTGCATATGGATCTCAGTAATTGAGGCCACATGATTGGAACTACCCGATACACGATCTTGAGCTGGCAGCAGTTGTTCATGCCTTATGTTGTTGGATACATTATCTTCTGGGAGAGTACTTTGTATTTTTCACCGACCACAAGAGTATCATGTACATATTCACTCAGCGTGATCTGAATTTGAGACAATGCATGTGGGTTGAGTACCTACAATCCTTTGACATTGAGCTTGACTATATGCCTGGGAAGGGAAACATAGTGGCCGACACATTGAGCATGAGAACTCAGATACAGGCAGTTCAGGAGGCCAACAATGAGTGGCAGCTTATGGATTTGTTATCTGAGATGCATCTGGAGGTGCTTGATAGACAGGGGTAGACTTTTCTATATTATATAGTTCTTAATTCTACTCTTCTCGATCGGGTACGGATGAGGAAACTATTAGACTCAGAAGGCCTGGTCCCGTGGGAGAGTGTGTCTGGAGAGGACCCTCTTCCTGGATGGAAAGTAGGTGAGGATGAGATCTTGAGTTTCCAGGGATGTGTTTGGGTGCCAACAGACATATGCGAGGAGCTGATACAAGATTTTCATTCCTCTGTTTGGGCAGTTCATCTTGGCATCACCAAGATGTATCATGATCTACACCACCAGTATTGGTGGCCAGGTATGAAGAGATATGTTTCTAGTTTTGTCATGAGGTGTTCCACTTGTCATCAGGTGAAAGCAGAGAATCAGTGACCAGCAGGTATTTTACAGCAGCTACCCATTCCAGAGTGGAAGTGGAACGATGTCACGATGGACTTCGTGACCGGTTTTCTGAGGTCTCCTTGAGGGAACGACACAGTTTGGGTCATCATCGACCGGCTTACGAAGGCTGCTCACTTCTTTCCGATCAAGGAGACCTTTAGTGTTGATGAGCTGAGATGGTTTTACATCCATGCGATTGTACATCTACATGGAGTTCCATACTCGATTATTTTAGACAGGGATGCACATTTTACTTCTTGGGTCTGGCAAGGGCTTCAGAAGGCTTTGGGTACACAGGTACTTTTGAGTAAAACTTACCATCCTCAGACAGATGGCTAGTCCGAGCGTACGATTCAGGTGCTTGAGTATATGCTCTGAACTTGTGTTCTGGATTTTGGAGGTTCTTGGGAGAAACATATACCTCTTGTGGAGTATGAATACAATAATAGTTTTCAAGAAACTATTCAGATGGCACCATATGAGGATTTGTATAGTAGGACATTCCGATCACCCTTATGTTGGCTGGAGGTAGGAGAGACAGCTTTGCTGGGACCTCGTCTTATTCAGGACACCACAGAGAAGATAGAGTTGATTCGGAAGAGGATGAATACTGCACAGTCTCATCCGAATTCTTATGCTGATCAGCAGAGATGACATATGGAGTTCGAGGTCAAGTATCAGGTTTTTCTACGTGTCACACTGAGGTTGGGACACAAGAGGATTAGGAGGCAGGGTAAGCTTTCACCGAGGTACGTTGGGCCGTTTGAGGTGTTTAAGAGAGTCAGGGCGGTTTCCTATCGGTTGTAGTTACCTCAGAAGTACCAGGCTATGCATGAAATTTTTCACATTTCTTAGCTCCGACGTTACTTTTCATACACATATCATGCTTTCCAATCCGAGGAAGTCGAGTTGGAGGTGGATGCGTCTTTCGAGGAGCATCCTATCCGGATTGTCGATCACATTACGAAGGTTCTCCATGGACAGTCTGTTCCTCTGGTATTATAAGGCCCCATCCTTAAACCTTACTTAATCTTGAGTTATTACAAGATTACACATTGAGGATCCTTTCAGGTTTAGAGTTTTAGAGAATTAGATCATGAAACTTGTATTACATTCCACATTTAAACAAAGTGGTTACATAAAAGATAGTATTCATTCTTCCCATCAATGAAAACATATTGAAAATAAAACATGGATTCTTTCTTGACACATCCTTGACACTATCATCACATCATGTACCTTTCCCTTGACCTGTGAAAAACATTTCAAAAACTTGGGATGAGCATAAAAAGATCAGTAAGGGTTATAAAAATATGGAAAGGAAACATGAGTTCATATATACATAAGAATGAAATCATACTTTACCCATAAAACATAAGCACTTTAACATACCTCATCAAATCATGAATAAATCATAGAAATCATAAGACATAAAGGTAACTTGAGGCATTCATAACATTCTTACGTAGGGAGTAACCCTCTTGGTTACGTTTGGAATACCCATCACAGTATATTCCCTAAATCTCTTCGAAGAAACCTTAACGTTACACTCCTTCGCATTACCCAATGCATTGGAGAGCTATATCGGGCTCACCCGCCCTTAGTTTATCACGGAACCACCCGTCTTCATAATAATGCCCAAGAACCTCAACATAATCGTATCACATAAAATATGCACAAAGGAAACATAACATTTCCACCTTTCAATCACAAGATATCAATACAATACATTGATATAAAAACATTATGAAAACCATTTTCAATACCAAAATAAAAGAAAATTAAAACATGGTATTTATTTTTATTTTAAAAAGAAGGTATGGATTGTAGAGGAAGCCGAAACTCAAATAACGGTCACGGCGGCAGAGAAGTCGTTGTCACCGCATACGCACGACAAAACATTCCCTTTTGTCATTTAGTAAAACGCTTCGTATAAAAAAGATTCCTTTTGGATAAACGTAAAATTCAAAGGGGTTTATACACCGTATAAAATAAGGCTGTGTATAAAACAAAATATGCCTCAATGAAAGGATATTGAGACGAAGTCCCATACAAAGACGGTATCCTTGGTTTAAGGATAAATCAATTACATAATTATGTGTGACAAAAGAATACAAAAAATATAAGTGGATATTAAGTGTAAAATAATCAAAGGTCATTCACACATATTCAAAGGATGACATATTCAATAACTACATGTTGAACCCAAAGAAATCGAAATTGGGTTAAGAAGTTCCCTTGACAGCCTAACGGCGTCACATCAAAATGAGTTGATGAAAGATAAAAAGTGTATCTCATCACTTGGACATAAAATTTACAGCAATAAGGATATATGAGAACATATCCCAACATAAAAATATGTAAATTAAAAGACCCAACAAAAGAAGTCTTTTAAAAAAGAGGAGGGTGAAAGGTTCCCTTACCGACTTGGGTATCTTTCAAAACATACACCCCATGAAAGAAGGAAAATAAATCATTGATGTAAATACTCATAAACGAAAGTATATTACAAAAAGAGTAGAATAATGGGCAGTACATACACCACTCAAAGGAAATTGTGGCAAATGTAGCATAAATCTCACGGGAATAAAAGTGAGATGAAAAATCCCTTACGAAAACTCGGCAGTCTAACGACGCCACATAAAACTTACAAAAATGGATTGATGAGATCAAATAGGGTATCTCATCATATTAACTTAAAGTTTATAGAAATATTAATATTAAATAACATCCCCCAACATAACAAAGAGGAGCTTAAAAGAAGTGGCATAAAGGAGAGTACTTAAAAAGAAAGAGAGAGGTTAGATCTCTTACGAAAATTCGGCAGCCTAACGACGCCACTCAAAACTTCCAAAATGGATTGATGAGAGAGAATAGGGTCTCTCATCACATGAACATAAAAATTACAGTAAGTGTAATATAAAATAACATCCCAATAACAAGAAATATGAGCTTTAGAGGAATGACATAAAAGAGTGTACTTAAAAACAAAGAGAGGAGTAGGATCCCTTACCTCAAGTCCAACTTGTCTTGTTCGTTTCTTTATATTCCTGAATAATAAAGTTTGGTCAATTAATAATTGCCTAATTACCTCCTTTAGATATTATTATTCAGTTCATATCACATATTATAATGTTATAATAATTGTTTAATAATGTTAGTTCATATCAGACGTTTTTGCCGATGTTTGGTACATGAGTCAAAGATGAACTTGTTTGAAAAAAGATTGCCCATGTAGTTATAAGTAAATAATTTTCAGAATAGTATTAATGATTAAAATATCATATATATACAGTAAATATTCATTTCATACTATTCCATATCATTTGGAGATAAAAAACGAAAAGCACCATTCATGGAGACGGTAGGCCGTACGTACGCATGAACGCTACTTTCATTTTTTTGTCATATTAATGGAATTAAACCAAAATGAGAGAGATATATATATGTTATAATTCCAGAATGGTATCCATAATTTTGATGTAATATATTAAATATATATCCATTATATATATGTACTTATAATATTACATAACATTTTGAGATAAGAAATGAAATGTACCGTTCATGGAGACGGTAAGCCGTACGTACGCATGAACGCTACTTCCATTTCTATTTCATATTTAATGGAATTAAAACATAATGGTATATAATAGTATTTTAATTCCAGTATGGTATCATATATAATATCATTAAATATATCCTTTATACGTATCACATATGGTATTAACGAATCAAATCACTTTGAGGGGGCGATAGTCCGCACTTCCTTAAATGAAGATATCGCGTTTACCCATAATGGAAACCATAAAGGTATGCCCAAAATGAAAAATACAGAAGATTAAGGAAATCATAAAAATATTATATATCATATATAAATATATTGTCATCTTAATGGACACCTTTGAAGGTGTTAAAAGAATGTTGAACAAATAGCATGTTTTTATGAAACAATAAGTATCAAAAGATTGACACTAGTTTAAGTCTGATTTCAAAGTGAAATTAATTCCAACGACCACTATTGGATTTAATGGTAAAAATATATTCTAATTTCACTTTAAAACCAATTAAAAAGATAATCTAATCATATAAATAAATTATATTAAAAAGAGTTTTTGAATTAAAATATAACATTTTACACTATTCATTAAAAAATGAACTTTATCGGAAAGATACCAAAAATTTACACAAAGTACATTTTGATGTCCCAATTCTTAAGAAGGGTTTTATTTGGTCCAATAGAATGTATAAGAGTGAACAAAACTATATTTAATGACGGTTCGCCATCAAAAGGCGATAAGTGAACCTTTAGTGAAAACTAAGGCATATACGCCTAAAATTGAATTCTTTCTATATTTTAAGCCTTTATCTTTTATTGGATAAATGTAAAAACATTTAAAAACATATATAATCATATTTTAGTTATTTATATCCATTCCTGCCAATACAACAGCTACATGTTAACTACCATTTAAAATAATATTATTTTATTATTAGAGTGCAACGTAAGATTCCCAAGAAACTCATTGTTGCGTGTTGGGTACGCCATCGAGCATAGCATCCCCTTTAAAGTAATATTAATATTTTATCCAAAAATATGTATAAATATGAAAATTTCATATTCTTTATTTACCTGGGGTGTTACATCCTTCCCCCATTTTGGGAATTGCGTCCTCGCAATTTTTAAAATTGAGCTTGGAAACATCCTTGAAAGTCCCACATCGGAACAAGAGTCGGTAAAACAATCACTTTAAAATAAAGGAAGATAAGTACAGAGGTCACCCGAGTTAACCCATACTAGGATTCCATGTAGAAAAACATGGACATGGAAGAAAAAGAAAAGGGTCATGTTCTTGAGGGAGAGTGATAGTAAACATGTCTAAGAGAAAGTTAACCATAAGAAAATCACAAACTTGAGATGGGTTAAACGGCATTCGATTCCCCAGTAGGAAAAGTTAATAGACAACATTTTTGTTTTAAGTTACTTTTTATTGAGGAATTTATTCATAAGGAAACATAATCACTTATCATGTTGACTTTCAACTTTTACTAGATTCCTTAATCAAACTCATATTTTTTTTCCAAAAGACGAGTATTTAGGGAGACTTGTTCACATTAAGAGTACTATAATAAAATTCTAGAGAGTCACCTAATCCACAAAAGATAACAATATACTTCCCATGTCTTTATACTTTAACCAAAACCAAAACCAAAAAGGTTAGTACATGATCAGATAATCCAGAAAAGGATAACCCTTTATAAAAAGAAAATCCATTCTTAATCTCCAAAATTAGTCCAACAAAACCCAAAGTTCAACGAGGACCATTATATAATCAATTTTTCCATAAAATTCTTCAAATTAAACCAAACTAAGATTGAAACCCAAATATTTGAAGGATTTAGTCACATAGTCCTCCAAGTTAAATCGTAACATTTATCTCCAAACAATATCAGTTGCTCCTAAAGTCTCGTATTGAAAATTAATTAACCTAATCACATATCCTCCATGATAGGTTAATCATTTTCATAAATAACCCAAAATCAACTTACTCTTAATTAATAAAATCATCTAACTAAAAAGAATCGGTCAAACTAACCAGGGACTTCACGTAGTCCAGTGGTAGGCGATAAATACAAGTCGCACTTTGGTTGTGGGTTCGATTCCCGCATCTTTGTCCGACGTGACGGGTTGTCACACGGTCTGCGTGTTTTCCTTTTTCCAAAACTATATAATTCTTAAATCATTCCCCAAAAAGAGATAAAATCATCAAAAATAACCATAACATAATTTAACCTCAATTTTATCTCATGCCTTTCACTTCAATCATAACATATAGTAACCCATAATTATCTCAAAAGTAAGGATCATATAAACCCAAATGGTTCTTTATAACTTTGTCCACAAAAGAAAAGATAACTATTCCTTGAATAAAATTTGCATATATTAAACATCAGGGTTACACGTAATATAAAAAGTCTTCTAATGTAACCCCATCATCAAAAGAGACTTAATACTCTTAAGAATTTCACCATAACTCTTGAAGCCCTTATATGTTGACATCTTACTCATTCAACATTCTTCATGATCCATTAACCATTAATTTCCAACTTATTCCGAAATACCTCTTTCCTACAAACAAAATCATGAATCATATCCTAAGATTCCAAAATAGGAAAACAATAGTCATGAAATAATACATACCTTTGATTGGTCATTTTTAGTTTCTTCATCCTCAATCGGAATGGAATTAGGTATTGGTAAACGAACATTTGTACGCTCTTGGTGATCCCATTCACGAAACTTCTTCATAGGACATGTGTTTGCATAATGACCATGCACACCACATTTAAAACATTCAATTGATCCCTCAGAAAGAACTTATTTCCCTTTCCTCAAGTCAACTGGATGCTTCCTTTTTCCATGGCAGGTTCTTGCTTTATGACCTTCATTTCCACATCTATAACATATTTCTATCCCTTTGAAACATTTTCCTAGGTGTTTCTTTCCACATCTTTGACACATAGGTTTTTGAACACACTTACCTTTATGATTATTACCTGTACTTCCATAGGGATTTGTTTCTCGCATATATGATGCCTTAGAGAAATCACCAAGGTTTAGGTGGTCAATCATGACTCCAGATAGTTGGTTGAGGATAATCACAAGAGTTCTCATTGTAGCTCCCATATCATTCAGTTTCTTGCTCAAAAACTGTCACAATTTCCTTCACATCCACTGTTACTTTGGTGCCTGCTAGATCCAGCCATTTACTAAAACCAAAAAGGTCAGTGTGAGTATATCAACAAAACCATCATGTACTAATGAGTAAGATAAACACTAAGATATACTTACTCATTCACTTTATCTAAAACTAGGACTCTTTCTGAAATCTTAACCATTATGGTAATGTCACTTATGCTTAAAGAATAACCTAACCTCTAAAGTTATCTAAAACGACCTTTGATACCAACTATAAGGCCCCAGCCTTAAACCTTACTTAATCTTGAGTTATTACAAGATTACACATTGAGGATCTTTTCAGGTTTAGAGTTTTAGAGAATTAGATCATGAAACTTGCATTACATTCCACATTTAAACAAAGTGGTTACATAAAATACAGTATTCATTATTCCCATCAACGAAAACATATTGAAAATAAAACATGGATTCTTTCTTGACACATCCTTGACACTATCATCACATCATGTACCTTTCCCTTGACCCGTGAAAAACATTTCAAAAACTTGGGATGAGCATAAAAAGCTCAGTAAGGGTTATAAAAATATGGAAAGGAAACATGAGTTCATATATACATAAGAATGAAATCATACTTTACCCATAAAACATAATCACTTTAACATACCTCATCAAATCATGAATAAATCATAGAAATAATAAGACATAAAAGTAACTTGAGGCATTCATAACATTCTTACGTAGGGAGTAACCCTCTTGGTTACGTTTGGAATACCCATCACAATATTTTCCCTAAATCTCTTCAGAGAAACCTTAACGTTACACTCCTTCACATTACCCAATGCATTGGAGAGCTATATTGGGCTCACCCGCCCTTAGTTTATCACGGAACCACCCGTCTTCATAATAATGCCCAAGAACCTCAACATAATCGTATCACATAAAACATGCACAAAGGAAACATAACATTTCCACCTTTCAATCACAAGATATCAATACAATAAATTGATATAAAAACATTATGAAAACCATTTTCAATACCAAAATAAAAGAAAATTAAAACATGGTATTTATTTTTCTTTTAAAAAGAAGGTATGGCTTGTAGAGGAAGCTGAAACTCAAATAACGGTCACAACGGCGGAGAAGTCGTTGTCACCGCATACGTACGACAAAACATTCCCTTTTGTCATTTAGTAAAACGCTTCTTATAAAAAATATTCCTTTTGGATAAACGTAAAATTCAAAGGGGTTTATACACCATATAAAAGAAGGTTGTGTATAAAACAAAATATGCCTCAATGAAAGGAGATTGAGATGAAGTCTCATACAAAGACGGTATCCTTGGTTTAAGGATAAATCAATTACATAATTATGTGTGACAAATGAATACACCAAATATAAGTGGATATTAAGTGTAAAATAATCAAAGGTCATTCACACATATTCAAAGGATGAAATATTCAATAACTACATGTTGAACCCAAAGAAATCGAAATTGGGTTAAGAAGTTCCCTTGACAGCCTAACAGCGTCACATCAAAATGAGTTGATGAGAGATAAAAAGTGTATCTTATCACTTAGACATAAAATTTACATCAATAAGGATATATGAGAACATATCCCAACATAAAAATATGTAAATTAAAAGACCCAACAAAAGAAGTCTTTTAAAAAAGAGGAGGGTGAAAGGTTCCCTTACCGACTTGGGTATCTTTCAAAACATACACCCCATGAAAGAAGGACAATAAATCATTGATGTAAATACTCATAAACGAAAGTATATTACACAAAGAGTAGAATAATGGTCAGTACATACACCACTCAAAGGAAATTGTGGAAAATGTAGCATAAATCTCACGGGAATAAAAGTGAGATGAAAAATCCCTTACGAAAACTCGGCAGCCTAACGGCGCCACATAAAACTTACAAAAATGGATTGATGAGATCAAATAGGGTATCGCATCATATTAACTTAAAGTTTATAGAAGGAGTAATATAAAAGAACATCCCCCAACATAACAAAGAGGAGCTTAAAAGAAGTGACATAAAGGAGAGTACTTAAAAAGAAAGAGAGAGGTTAGATCTCTTACGAAAATTCGGCAGCCTAACGGCGCCACTCAAAACTTCCAAAATGGATTGATGAGAGAGAATAGGGTCTCTCATCACATGAACATAAAAATTACAGTAATTTTAATATAAAACAACATCCCAATAACAAGAAAGATGAGATTTAGAGGAATGACATAAAAGAGTGTACTTAAAAAGAAAGAGAGGAGTA
Source organism: Viscum album (assembly GCA_963277665.1). Lineage (NCBI taxonomy): Eukaryota > Viridiplantae > Streptophyta > Magnoliopsida > Santalales > Viscaceae > Viscum > Viscum album. Next base: position 483,101,856 of record OY728166.1, read on the forward strand.
GGATCCCTTACCTCAAGTCCAACTTGTCTTGTTCGTTTCTTTATATTCCAGAATAATAAATTTTGGTCAATTATTAATTGCCTAAGTACCTCCTTTAGAGATTATTATTCAGTTCATATCACATATTATAATGTTATAATAATTGTTTAATAATTTTAGTTCATATCAGAGGTTTTTGCCGATGTTTGGTACATGAGTCAAAGATGAACTTGTTTGAAAAAAGATTGCCCATGTAGTTATAAGTAAATAATTTCCAGAATACTATTAATGATTAAAATATCATATATATCCAGTAAATATTCATTTCATACTATTCCATATCATTTGGAGATAAAAAACGAAAAGCACCGTTCATGGAGACGGTAGGCCGTACGTACGCATGAACGCTACTTTCATTTTTTTGGTCATATTAATGGAATTAAAACAAAATGAGAGAGATATATATATGTTATAATTCCATAATGGTATCCATAATTTTGATGTAATATATTACATATATATCCATTATATATATGTACTTATAGTATTACATAACATTTTGAGATAAGAAATGAAATGTACCGTTCATGGAGACGGTAAGCCGTACGTACGCATGAACGCTACTTCCATTTATATTTCATATTTAATGGAATTAAAACATAATGGTACATAATAGTATTTTAATTACATTATGGTATCATATATAATATCATTAAATATATCCTTTATACGTACCACATATGGTATTAACGAATCAAATCACTTTGAGGGGGCGGTAGTCCGCACTTCCTTAAATGAAGATATCACGTTTACCCATAATGGAAACCATAAAGGTATGCCCAAAATGAAAAATACAGAAGCTTATGGAAATCATAAACATATTATATATCATATATAAATATAGTGTCATCTTAATGGCCACCTTTGAAGGTGTTAAAAGAATGTTGAACAATCATCGTTTCGGGAGGCCGAAATTCGCCATCCACGGAAACAGTATGTTCTTTAACCATTAGATGTAGGTGTGTGAAAGTGTAGCAAGAATTATTCTTATAACAACATCCTAGTATATTTATGATACTGTATTGTTTACAAAAGAAATGAATAAAAAGAGTTTAGGGGGTTGGAGAAGAAAAATAAAACAAAAGTACTCAAGTGAAGACATTACCTTAAAATCGGGTAACTCCCTTTGGTTTGAGCTCAAAGGCTTCCTTTGGAAGACTTATGCCCAAAGTGAGGCTTCAAGGAGTAAGAGAGGGAAGTGTAGAGACAAAATGGGTAGAGGTTGTCTGAGCCAAAGGCTTTGGGAGTGTGGGTAAGGAGGTAGGGGTGGGGGCCTTTTATAAGAGGAGAGGAGGGGCACTCTTGTAAAGTTACAAAATGTTACTTTATTTTCAAAAGAGTTTCAGATTTTAAAGGTCCAACATTGATGTATTTATAGGATAAGGTGATAAGGGTTAGAAATACACTCATCCAATAGGTTTTGGACATGTGTAGGTCTTAGATATTACATTATCTTTCCATTTTATTTAAATCGTTAAATAATGAGGTCATCGCTGCATCATCACGATGTCATAAATAATTTAATTTATTTAATGTCTAAAAATTATAAAAAAAATACTATGATGTATGAAATATTTTTATATTTCCAATTAATATTTATAGTCAAAAATCTGATTTGTATAACCCCATGTAAAAAATTGTTTTAGTAAAACATTTCATGTTTGTCTCATTTTTACTTTAACTTTAAATAAAAAGATATTAATGTCATGTTCCAACCAAAGTGGCTTCATGGGGTCCCCAAGTTGACCCATGGGTTGTCTTGGTCGTCCATGACACATCCAATGAGGTTAGGACATGTGTCAAGTTCATTTCATATTATTAAAACATTATTTTTACCTTAAACTACACTAATTACCTCTAATCGCGATTAAAAACTTAATAAGTTACTATTCACCAAAAAATTATTTTTATCCCATTGAACCACATTTTACTTCTTAATGACAACCATGTATGTCATATTTTTGAAATTCAAAACACAAATATGGCAAAATTTCATTTAAACGGAAAAATCAGTTTTTTATAAGTACCACTTAGTGGTTTCACTATTCATCAAAAATTGAAGTTTTTCAGAAAAATCCCAAAAAATCACCCTAAGATATATTTGATATTATGAATTCAAAAATGAAGTCTATTTTACAAAATTCAAAACATATAACTCACATTAATTAATTTAATAATTAATTCCCGCTGTCAGAGCAAATAGCGTGTTTTTATGAAATAATAAGTATCAAAAGATTGACACTAGTTTAAGTCTGATTTCAAAGTGAAATTAATTCCAATGACCAATATTGGATTTAATGGTAAAAATATATTCTAATTTCACTTTAAAACCAATTCAAAAGATAATCTAATCATATAAATAAATTTGATTAAAAAGAGGTTTTGAATTAAAATACAACATATTACACTATTCATTAAAAAATGAACTTTATCGGAAAGATACCAAAAATTTACACAAAGTACATTTTGATGTCCCAATTCTTAAGAGGGATTTTATTTGGTCCAATAGAATGTATAAGAGTGAACAAAACTATATTTAATGACGGTTCTCCATCAAAAGGCGATAAGTGAACCTTTAGTGAAAACTAGGGCATATACGCCTAAAATTGAATTCTTTCTATATTTTAAGCCTTTATCTTTTATTGGATAAATGTAAAAACATTTAAAAACATATATAATCATATTTTAGTTATTTCTATCCATTCCCGCCAATACAACAGCTACATGTTAACTACCATTTAAAATAATATTATTTTATTATTAGAGTGCAACGTAAGATTCCCAAGAAACTCGTTGTTGCGTGTTGGGTATGCCATCGAGCATAGAATCCCCTTTAAAGTCATATTAATATTTTGTCCAAAAATATGGATAAATATGAAAATGTCATATTCTTTATTTACCTGGGGTGTTACAGGTATGGGTGCTATGGCAGCACGAGCAAGTGAAGGACGAGACTTGGGAGAGGGAGGCCGATGTACGATCGCAGTGGCCGGAGTTATTCGGGGTTTATTCTTCTGCACCTTACTAGAAAAATTTAAGGATGAATTTCTTTAAGGGGGGAAGTTTGTAAGAACCCAGATCTTTTTTTCAGGTATGTGACCCTTGGTTGATGTTTTTCTTGGTCTTAAGGTTAAGGGTGATGAAAGGGAGAGTCAGGAGGACTTGTAGTGAAGTTTTGATGCAAAAGGAAAAGTCGCACTGGCGGTGCACAGTTTGTATAACTGTGCGGCCAAACCGTGCGTAATAAATGTTTAAGGTAGTAGCTCCCGCACGATTGGAGCACGATTAGGAGAAACCATGCGATGAGGCCATGCGAGAGGGGTGGCTGAGGCACTGGCTACCGCACGGTTAGCACACGGTTTGTCTAATCGTGCGAGCAAACCATGCAGACACTTAAGTGAGATCCTAAAAAAAGTGGATCTCATCCGTTTTAGCCTCTAAGTGGCTCGTTTTTTCTTCTATACAGACATAACTCAGGATTTTTCTCCTCCTAAGGTCAAAGAAGGTTCTCCCATCGTTCTAAAGGCAATCCTAAGGCTTCTCTTGGTGAATCGAAGCCTATTTCTTAAGTTATGTGATCGTTCTTCTTTGTTCTTGTTTGGTTTCTTAATCTACTTAGATATACTTCTCCTCTTCTCTCAGTTTCTTAGATCTACACCAGTTATGGGTAGATCTAAGTGTGTGGATGACGTTTTGATGAGTTTTGGTCTTGGTCTTGTTAGGAGAAGAGATCTAATCTGGGTTCTTGGAGAATCAAACCGGGTTTCTTGTGCGTTCTTCGTTGTTGGGGGTTTTCGTCAAATCCATTGAGGTAGGTGGTTTGTTCCTTTTTATAGAAAGTCTTTGGGTATTTTGTGAAAATTCTACCAATACCCTTGAAAGGGGTATTCCATGTTACCTGTTTTTCCCTTGTTGATTGCCTGATTTTCTTATATGCTTAAGTAGAGGTTATTGCATGTGAATAGGGTAAAATACTATGCTTTGGACGTTTTTCCCATGCATGTTTTTCCTGTTTATGACCGTTTGGTCTAGTTTTTCTTGTTAGTATATTTCCAGTTCCATGCCTAGTTGTAGGATGGAGTGACTTTGTTTCTGTTATACTGATATGCTGTAGAATTCTAGCCAAGTTGTTCTTGAGGTTACTTTGGCTGTTACGCGATGCGATATTTCTGAATTTACACAGGGCTGTGGCAACCTAGTGTAGTAGACCATAGGGATAATGGACGTAAGGTATTCTCTATAGTGTCTTTTAATATGATGCGAGACGACAAGGGGAATTGACGTTGAGTGCTTCCCCAGAGTGTCTGTAGTTCCTCGACGCATGGCATAGGGGGAATGAGATGTTGAGTGCTTCCTGAGAGCGCCTTTAGTATGATACGAGACTGTAGGGGAGAATTGACATCGAGTGATTCCCCAGAGAGTCTATTATTTAGCTGAATGAGATGGGTGAGACTGTGTGTGCCTCCCAGAAGGTTTCTAGTAATTATTGGTTGAAACGTAGGGGTTAGGCTGTGAGGACAACCCAGAGGGTTACATGTTTGTTATTTTTTCTTGAGAGACTACTTGATGGTTTGTAAATTATATGCTAGAAACTGTGGATTGTTTACTGCTTTTCTGTACTTTTACTTTCCATATATTCACTGACTGTTAGGCACAGATCTTTGAGTGATTGCCTACTGGGACTTTGTCTCAAACCCTGTTTGGGCCATGCTTTTGAGCCCAAACAGATTATTTTGCTGCAGGTATAGACAAGGGAAAGAACCCTTCTACTTCAGGTACTTGATGTACTGTGGATTTGGAGAGCATGGGACCAAGCTGAGGCTTGCGATTATGAGGAGCTGTTTATCTTGTTTTCTTTTATACTTTGGTTTAGTACTATTGTATTCTAGCATTGTGAATTGTTTGTCTATTTTCCAAGACATATGTATCATCCATCATATATATATGTACTCCTGCTGTTTATCATATTTGGTCTTCCATTGTTTTTTTGTATGGATTGTTACTACTTCTGCTATTGCATGTTATTTTCTTCCACTGTGTACTTTTCTAATGAGGTCATAGTTTCTCCATTATCACACCCAAGGCCCTCACTACTAGTCGGAAGCCTCTAGCGTTCAGGGAAATGCGCTTGAGGCCATGTGACCAACTGGGTACCGGGCGCCTTTGGGTGGCTTCCGGAACCGGGACATTACAAAGAGTGTCCTCCTTCTTTGGAATTAGAGAAATGAAGTTGGAGTTCACTCTCTAAGGCATAGTGGCATGATTAAAAATTTATTTGACAACATTATAAATAGTAGTATGAAAAATGTCCCAGTTAAATATAAATAATTTATTAGAAAACCCATATGGGGCTATAACAATGTCAATGTTTAAAGAAAAGAGGGTTGCCTTGATTTATTTCTCACTGGGTGCTTGAGTAAGCATTCTATTTTGGGAGATATCAAAACTAAGAGTGAAATTTCTGACTATATTTTTAGTGTTTTCATCACCTTTTTCCATATAAAAATCCTCAAAATATCTGCTCACAATATTATATATTTTATTTTTAGAACTGAACAACTCTCCATTAATCTTAAGAGCAGTGAGACCTCTTATAGCCTTCTTCTCTCTACACATTCATTGAAATAACCTTGATTTAATCTCTCCCTCATTCTACCACATGATGTTGAATTTATTTCAGGAAAGGTTTTCTTTGAGCGTTATCAAGTCTTCAAATTTGGAAAGCACATTAGTCTCATCCCTAGAAGGGACATTCTGATTCTAATTATCCCTTTAAGACTGATCCAAAATATTTTTAGCATTATTAATATCAATATAAATGATGTAGAAGGATGTTTTACTCTAATCCTTAAGCTTTGATTTATCATTTTTTCAGCTTCATGTTCAGAACTTGTGATGGGATTCCAATGAACTCAAAATTCCAGCAATCCATGATGACTTCCCTACAACTTCGTGTGAATAGCTATGCATTGCTGAAAGGTAAGGTAATTGACCAAGAATTATTAATAAAAATTTCCATTAGCATAGAAGTATGATCAGAGTGAATCTTCAGTAGAGTGATACTCTAGATATTAATAGTTTCATTCCTCACATTCCCTTTCAAAAAACATATATCCTATTTTCCAACTTATTTACCATTAAGAGTGTACCTACTCCATGTATAATCTTCTATAACAATAGGAACCTCAACCATGCCACATTTTTCAATACAATAAGAGAATTCATAGGTTGTGAACCTTCTAAAATTAATACCAATCATTTCCCTAGTTTTAAAACTATGTTGAAGTCACCAAGAATAACCCAACTCTATCCCATGTTATTAGATAAAAATTCCAAGACTATCCAAAGGTCCCTTCTTTTTGTATACTTATTAAAAGAATAAAAAAAGTTAAAGAGAAGTCCATACCATTAATCCCAATAGAAACAATGACTGAGTGATGATCATGACTGTAGGAGTTCATATAGATACTATCTTTCTTTAAAACCTAAAGGGATTCCATAACCTCATGATTATAATTTTGAGAAACAAATGAGTTACCAAGGGTAGACCACTTGAAGGCTCTCCAATTATCCAAATCCATTTTTGGTTCAGGAAGTCCAATAATCAAGGGTTTGTTGGTCATAATTAAATACATAAGTTCTGTGATCATGGGAGAATTACCAAACCCTTGATAATTCTAATAAAATACTTTCATTTTTAAAGAGACCTGAGCCTTTTCTGGGGCCCAACCTACTCTTTCTTTCTCAATTGTATAATTTTTTTGCTATTTTTTTTATTCTTTCCCTTTTCTGATGCATGTGTCACAAGACCAGAATCAAGTAATGTAGGGGATAAAATAGAAGCTATCTCACTATGATTATAAGACACAATTACTGAGTTATATGTAGGGTTAATATGAGCTTCATGGGATAGATCATCAATGTCATCAGACTAAAAACCACAACTTAAAGGGGTGAATTTATTTAAGGATTAAACTGGTTCCTAAGTAACCCACACATAGTTCATTCTTTTCACATATTTAGTTGATGATACCTATGATAAAGATACATCAGCAACATTAACATGTATATCTAGTCCTCCCTTCTTACTTCCAAGGTAGCCATAATCTTTGTCACCACCAGAGACAATCATTCCAGAGGTGAGCTGTTCACAAGGATCGGTCTAATCAGATGAGGAGTGGATAATACCCTTTTGTCTAACACAAAGAGGATATAAAATAGAATGTCCAACAACCATATCATAACCCTCAGTATCAGCACGTCTGGGGTCCAAAATAGGCTGAATAATTGTCAGTTCATTACTCTTTTGATCAGAACATTGCCTGACATGGTGGGTAGCCAAATCAGTACCCACATGTACAACCTAGAGAGAATCCAGAATAGACTGAGAAACTATCATTTCAAAACTCTCAATAATATAAGTGTCCAATATTGGCTGAGTAGTATCCAAATAATTACCCTCATGATCATCATAGGGAAAGATTGGATGTGTATCCAAATTAGTACACTCATGTCCAACACTGAGAGGATCCAATACATGTTGAGAAGTATCTAATTTGGATGTCACAAAAATATTAACCTTAGGACAAATTAAGTCCTTACCAACATACAAGGGGGTGTATGAATCCACTTTTTGGTATGAATTACAAGACGATCTTATTTCGGTCCAGAATACTCACTAACATTAATCACCAGATTAGAATCCTTTGATCTTGCCTAAATGGTGTTCCCATAATTTTATGATCTAGGATAAAGAGAATTGGGTTCATGAGGTATGATTTTATCCTTCCCTTTCCTCCTCACACAATCACTATCATCATTCCCTCTTATCGTACACAAGCTACAAAATTTGATTTTGTTGCATTTAGGGCTGAGGTATCCAAGGAAATTGAAATTGAGACTAAATCCTATCTTCCAATCATATTGGTTTTCTAGGTAAATACTATCATCCCTAATTTTTATCACAACCTCTTAAACTAACATGGAATCCAAATAAAATTCTATAAGTATCCTTTCATAATGTCCAAAACCTAGGATTATCTATTTTTCTATCCATCCTTATGTGATTTCCAATAAAGAAGAAGATATCCAAAATAATTCTTAGATTCCATTACAACCAATTTAGTTTTAAGATTCGAACCCATACCTAAGAATGAGTGTTTATAACATTATCATGATCAAAATTTTTATACCATTCCTAAATAAAAAGAAATCCAACCTTCAAAGATACATATCGTAGACTTCAGGCTCTTCGCTTGCACTTATCAGAAGGAAAGACAACATGATAATATCCACGCCCCATTAATATCTTCCTCCATTCATAAAATCCATAGATTTATTATATTATTTTAGTAATCTCATTTAATTTTCATATATTCTCCCCATTCGGGTTCAATATTTATGCGATGATTGAGAATTTTTAAAGACTCACACACTCCTGAACAATGCCCTGATCAGCTGAGACATGAGATATTTTCCCCTTCCCGATAACCATTCCTTGTGGAGGAGAATAAAATTCAAATAATGAAATATTCCTGGTATCCTTGAACACTTTTTCATAATTACTCTTTGGATCTAGGGTTTGACAAGGTGCATGAACACCCACATGATGTTTTCTTACCATGAAGTAATGAAATAACTATTTTGGCCCACATTTTGATCAATACCCATATCACCATCCTTACTCATGAAGGGTTCAAGATCAGTGATATTAGGGTTTTCCCTAGACACCCCACCTTTCTCCACCATCTCCTGATACACAAAAGTTTATAAAATAAATATCAAAATCCACATGATAAGGATGAAAAAGATAGATAAATGGACTTAGTTATTGAAACTTACTACAAAAGGACAAAAAACTTGGATATCATATAGTGTGTGTTCTTTACATATGATATAATATTTTTTTAATAATGTGAAACATGATAAATAAGGTACATTGAATTTTGGAAATTATGAGTCACTCATAATCAAAGGTGTTGTATGTACTATAATTGGGGAAGAAAAGTTAAAATCCAAAAGAGAATTGTTTGTTGATGGGAAAAAACACAAATTATTGTGTGTTTTACAAATTTTTAATGAAGGTAACAATGTTTTTTTAGAAGAGATGTTTTATTTTTAAATGGATTGAAGATAGGAAAGTTATTACAAGAGGGTAAAAAGGAAAGGGAAATAATTTTAAAGTTGGTGATACATAGAGTTTATACTTCCTGAACATGATAGAATAAAATCAGCTATGGAATAAAAGGCTAGGTTATATGTGTTAGAGGAAAATGAGAAAGATTTTAGAAAGAGAAAATATTCATGATATTATTGGCATGGAAAGAATAAGTTATTTCCACTATTCCATATTCTAGAAAGGGAAAATTTTAAAAATGGAACATAAGAAATTTGAGGTATGTTTAACTCATCCCTTGAAGTCGACTTTGACATTTATGGGCCCATGAAAAAGAAGTAAAAATAGAGATAATTAATTAATTTATTTTATTTATGAATTTACTTTAATTATATATATTATGTTTTTAAAATATAAACCAGTGGCTCTAAAAATGTGTATGAGTTTCAGTAGAAGTTTATAAAAAGAATGTGGATATTCTATGAAGAAGATTTACACTGATAATGGCGGTGAATATAAAAATGTAAAATTTATATATTTTATTGAAAAAATTGTTATTCATCATGATTTTAGTTCACCGTACACACCTCAAAAAAGCGGTGTTTTTTAAGGAATTAATGTATGTTTGGTTTCAATGGTATGAACAATGTTGATCAAACATGAAACTTCTCAATATTTTTAGAGGAAAGATATTCGAGCGATGATACATATTTAGAATAAATTTTTTTATATGATAAACTATGATATTACTACTTATATGATTTATTAAAAAAAACCTATGTTTGAAATACCTAAGGATGCTTTGAAGTCCTTGAATTATTAAAATCTAAGGTGAAAATCTTGGGAAGTTTGATAAAATAGGTGTTGGCGAAATATTTCTTGGCTACCCTATTAATGGTAGAGGATATAGAGGTTATAATAAATAGAAAATAAATATTATTGAATCTTTATATGGTAAAATTCATGGAAATTATGATAAGGAGTATTTATAGTCAATTACAAATTTGAGAGGAAGTGAAGATGAAGTTGTTGTAGTTGAACAACATGAAAAAGTTATTAACAATATTAATTATTGAAGATGCCCAATATTATTATTCTAAATCAGTTATCTTAAGTGACGTGGAATAAAAAAATTCATCTCATCCTAGGATACAAAACAATTGGAATCCCAAAATATCATTGTATATCATTGAAAATTAGTTCAAACTAGAATAAAATTATTGTTAGTTTCAAAAAATTCCTTATATTCATAGGTTGATACAAAAGATGTTGATAAATATTTAGAGAATAAAGATTTAATTGAAACTATGAATGAATATCTATATTAGATTGAGATAAATTATACTTGGGAACTTATAATGAAACCAAAAAAATAAGAATGTGATTTCTACATAATGGGTGTTTCAAAAAAAGTTTGATGAGAAAGGTGAAGTGATAAGAAATATGGAATAAATGGCCAGTAAATTTTACTCTCAAAATAAAGTTATTTAATTTGATGATACCTTTTCTCTAGTGAAAAGATTATAAACTATCATAATCATTATTTTAATATCTTAAAAATATAAATATAATTTTTTCTTGATGGGTGTCAAGTAAAATTTTATTTACAGGGAGCTAGAAATATAAGTTTATTTTGAACTATCGTGTGTCTTACTACTTGGAAAATAATAAATCTACATGTAAAAGTTAAATAAGGAATTATGATGATTAAAATACCTATGGGAGATTGGTATTCTAAATTGGATACATTCTTAAGTAAGTTGAACCTCAATAAATAATAGTTGATATTAATCTCTACATAAAAGAAAATTAAGATGTTTTACTCATTGTGATTGTTTATATTGATGATATCATATTCATAGGGAGTGATAAATAACCATGTAATAATTTTTACGAGGAGTTAATGAAGTTATTTTAAATTTATGTGCTTGGATAAATGAAATACATTAATTTACTTCACATATATAAAAAATACCTTTTTATATCTCAAGAGATTTATTCAAAGTAATATCTAAAAAGTTTGGCATGGAATATTCTAATCCAATTTCCACACTGATTTTAGTGGAATTTGTTTTTACAAAATATGGGAAAGTAAAGGAGGTAGATCCTAAATATTTTAAAAAGTTGGTTGGAAGTTTATTATATCTAATAGATTCAAGAACATATATAGAGTATGCTATTACACTTTGTGTCAGGTATCAAAGTGCTCCCAAGGAATCTCATCTCATGCATGTAAAGTGCATTCTTAGTTATATTAACAGTACAAATGAATTTGGATTAAGATATGTCATTGTAGAAAATATTGACCTATTTTGTTATATTGATACAGATTGGTTATAAAGTGTAAATGATATAAAATAAACATATGGTGGAGGTTTTTTCTAGTGAGAAAGATGTTTTCACTTTCATAAAAATAAAAAAAGGTCACTAAATCTTAGTACAATAGAATCTGAGATTGTAGCTTCTACTCAAGATGCAATGCAGTTGATATGGATGAAGATATAATTGGAAGATTTGTTAATAGAGGTGAAATTATCCCTTCTATTAGGATGTGATAATCAAATTGTTATAAATCTCACTAAAATGTAGTGAAACATTATCATTCCAAGAACATTAATTTTAAATATCACCTCATGAAAGAGAATGTTGTAAAGAATAAAGTAAAGATGGAATTTGTTCCTACAATGGAGCATGTTACTGATATTTTCAGAAAATCATAATTAGAGGAAAAATTTCATAAAAAGATATTGATAATTAGCATGAAACCTCACCCCCTTCAAGGATAAGGTATGCGATCTATCCCCTTGTCATATTGTATTTGGATAGTGTTGTTAAATGGGGAGAAAAATGTTGTAACATGAATCCATCTGTTGGTATATTTTTTAACTTTAAAGGGAACAAATATATTTTGGGGGAGTTATTAAAATGGGTAAACTATGGTTTTATCATGTGTAAACTAATTTAACAATTTATTTAATTAGATTCATGAATTTTTTTATAGGTTTAAGTTTTAATTTGATATGGAAGTTCCAAGTGAAAGAATAAGTTCCAAAGGTTTCTTAAGATGTGTATCAAAATGTTTTTAGTCACTACTTATGGATAATATGGTATTTTTGTTCAATGATTATTGTTTCATACATGGAGTTCACTCACATAGGATTATAATCGTTGGATACATAATCTATTTAATGAGTTAAAGTGTTTCAGGTATTTACATTCCTTGATTGACAATAAAATCCCAAGGGGGAAGGATTTTGAGACTAGTATGTTATGATGTGTTTTGTAGATGATGAAAGAGGTTAAGAAGATATTGGTTATGATTTTTATGAATAAATAAGGTTTTATATAAAGGGATGTATTTTTTTGTCTTATATAAATCACATAACTTTCTTAAGAATTCCAACACAGGAAATCAAATTGATATGATCATCCTAAGGTTACCGGATTGAGGTGATTTTTCAGAGTTTTGTGTTCAATGTTTATTTTATCTTAATTATAAGTCTCATCATATATATTATTTTATGAATGTAATTTTAATATACTTTTATATTCTTAATGTTTCTAACATCATGAGTATTGAAATCCCTCATGATATAAGCCAAGTTTAAAGGGAGATAAAATTTATTTTATGAAAAAATATTATTCTATGAAGTTCAAAGGAAGTTATCTCGATAGAATTTATCATTAAGAGGTTTGAATAGGTAGAGTTTGTGTTTGAATTTTATGAAGTTTTTTTAATATTTTAGCAGTATAAAGTTATATACTATGTAAGGATAGCTGAGAACACTATGCAAGGGTAACACCCAATTTCTATAAAGTGTGTAAGGGTACTTCAAAACCTACAAAGTGTTATGAGAAAATATTTTGTGAATATTTTCAATTGGAGGAAAGTTGTTGATGTATAAAGGGAAGTTTCCAAGTATTTCCATTAGATGAAAATCATTGTACAATCTCCCACAATTCCATTGGTTAGATTCCATTAGATAGACCTTCTATGTTGTTGAAGGGTGTTTAATTTTGTTCAAGGTTCATCAGATGGAAATTTATGAAGTTTTGAAGTGAATTTGTTATAATATGATTGGATGGAAGTCTCCAAGTCATTAGAAAATAGTTTTGGCTGAAATCATCAGATAAAGGTTTTCTTTGAAATTATTAGACAAATGTTTCAATATGAACTTATTCAGTCATAGGATGGCATGTGAAGGTAATGGATTAAGTGTAATAATGTATTTCATCGAAAAAAAATGTAGTATCAAGATAAATATTTTTTGAGATGATCCAAAAATGTAGGGTAGGAACATTATATATAGACACATTATTCAAAATTCTTTCTATGAAATTTTACTGGATGAATGATTACAATAAAGTTATCATGTTTTAAGGAATTTATAAAACTTTCATAAAGGTATAAAATGTGATGATGCAATGCTGATATTAAAATTTTCCAAAAATCATTGAGGAAATATCCATAATTATCATTAAATTATAAGGAGGTTCGATGAATCTCATTTTCATTGAGACTTAAATAGAACTCCTATCTTTTAGGAGAGTTAAAAATACTTTGAGGAAGGAAGTTTCTAAGTGGGACACTCAAAGTATTGAGTGGGAAATTTGTATTGGAGTTTGTGTGTTTAACTAAAATATCAGAGGTATTATGCCTACGTAAAAGGTGATTACACTCCTAAGAATATATGTGGAACATTATAATGATAGGAAAAGTCTTGAATAATTTAAAAGTTGATCAGAAAGACATTTTGAAGAAGCATTGGTCTTATAAATATAGGATAAATCCTTCTCATTAGTTGGTATCATATGGATGGTGTGTAGAATAGAATGAATGAACAAGGTTAAAGGAGGTGGATGAGAAGTAGAAGATGAATCAATAAAAATGCATTATATGATGTCTCATATGAAGTGATATTTAATAGACAGTATGCTAAGGTGATTAGATATACATAGCATAAGAATGGAAATATGTTTTTAGAAGGCCCTAAATAAAGTTTAATAGACGGAAGACCAGACAGACCATAATGTATGAAAAAGTGATTGGGTAATTTTTTTATATAGAATCCCAAGTATAAAGTTCTTGCTTACTACTAAGTATTAACGTGAAGAATAATAATTACTTTCATGAAAAGAAAGTGTGAGGAAAGTATAAGAAGAATAATGAAAAAATATTGAAGCATATTGGTGAAGGTTCTTATAGTTTTCACAAAAAAAATTGTTACATATTTTATCCATGTAAGGTGGAAATGCAATTTCTATTAACTATAGTTCTTTGTAATTGTAAGGATATTCTCTTATTACTATAACAAAAAACAAATGATTTTTTTCTAGTGGTCTGTGTGGTATAAGATTATTTCCAAACCATTATGAGGACTAGCTACTCTTATTGAGTAATGAACCATGTAAATATTTGTGTTCTTTTGGTTGTGATAATTTAATTTAATTCTAACAGTTTCATATCTCACTAATAATAGGTGAAGGTTGTTTCTTAAGAATGAAAAAAATAAAAATAGAAGATCAATGATTCACCCCCTCCCCATCTCAGTGATCACATAGATCTTGATTGGTCCTTCCACTTTTGGAATTTGAATTTATATGTGATAGTAAGTGGATTATCTTGAATGATTCTATGAAATCAAAGTCTTTACTGATGATCCATTTCAAGAGGAGGAGAATAAAGACGAGAAACAAGCTGGTTGGATTCTATCTTAAAGAGAAGATTTGGGACAAATCATTGTTCACATATATCATATTCTGATCCCATCACCTATATCATATGGTGAGAGAATTATATTGGATAAAAAAAATACAACTTCCATTATAATTAATTAAAATATTATACGGAAAAATTCATATCATAGGATAAAAACTAGATACACCAAGGAGTATTCTCACATTAAGGTTGAACCTTGTAAACATTTCATGTGATTTATTTTCCTACATTTTTTCTTGCATGTGGTGAATGTGGGTTGTGTGTATAAAATGGATCCAAGTTTGTCTTAACTGAACACAATGGTTCAGGAAAAAAGGGGGTTAAAGGGTTAAAGTATCACTTTAAATATTTAACATGAGATAATCAATTATGAATAATTTATAAAACACAACTAATTATAAACACTTGTTTTAACTTAATTGACTATGGACTTTCCACAATTATTGAACATAAAGACGTTTTATTCATAATATGGATATTTCCGATTATTTTTTATATGGTATATAATTTTAATTATATGATATTTATATAGATTATTTATATTTTATAATTAATTTATGTAAATTGTTTCCACATTATTAAATATAATAGATTTAAATAATAACTAAACCTTTTATAATATCAACCATCAAAACTTTGTCTGAGGATGTTTAAATAATTTTCAAATAAGGAAATTTTAATTTGAACCCTTTAAATTAATTATTATTATAATTTTTTTATAATTTAATTATAAAAAATTTATTACAACCCTTATTTTTTAAATTATAAAATCTTTATTAATTACCCTTAAAGATAAATAAACACTTTATTTAATATATAAGGCATGCATATAATTTTATAACATGAATTTAAAATTTAACTTTTAAAATTAAGGGATATTTATTAGTAGGTATTTAATAAAGAATTATTAAGTAATTATAATCTTTTTATAGTTAGTTAACTTATAAAAAATTTATAAATTAATAAATTATCCCAAAACAACTTTTATCATTATTTATAAAAATATTATAATTAATCAATTAAATTTATAATAGTATATAGAGAAAAATAAAAATTTCTACTTAAATTGTATTCTATAATTCAAGGTGGTTATAGAGGATGAAAAGTAGGCCATTGATTAAAATTAGTATCAATCATACTGTAACACCCTAACCCCAGTTACCCAGAGTCGGTGCATTATTACATAACATTTTCATGATAACAAAAGATCAAGTCTCGAAAGACCGATTAGTTTAGTAGCCTTGGAAACACTAGATAAATTTATAAGTCTTACATTACACCATAAAGTGAAAAAAACTACAACACATCTTGTCTTCATATCCCCTCATACATTCCCTTCAGGTCATTCATAAAATATTTCTTCACATCCTGGGAAAAATTAAAACATTGAAAGGGGTGAGCTCTGATGCTCAGTAAGGATAACAATATAGCAGAAACTTTCATAAATAAACATAAACATTTAAGGAAATGTATAACTAAAACAAAAGCCTTTTAAATTTGAACTTCAGCATAATATGGAAAAGATAAAATGAAATAATTCCATTTACTTATTCACATGGATATTCTACTAGTCGAATAATCACATGCAATATCAATAACCACTTTCATAATGATGGAATGCATAATGCCAGACTATAATAACCACATAGTCAAGGCCTTGTGCCAAGACTACAAATAAGATTTTTTCAAGGCCTTGTGCCAAGACACTAGTTTGTCTCATGAGACCTACCAATGCATCGAGGAGCTATAGTGGGCTCCACCCGTCACTTGTTAAGTCCAATGCATTCCTCATATGAATAGGTTTAAACATAACATAAACATTCTTATTAAAACTAGCATACGAAATGTCAATAATTTATCCATAAACCATGAATGGTATAAAAATAACACATCCATAGTCAATCATATCACAAAACATTCAATAAAATATGTAAGTTTTGTATCATAATAAATCAACTTCAAATAAGCTTAAAATCCATCAAAGGATATTGACATAGATGAAATCAAAACTATTTGAGAGAAATATCTCTTTTTTGAAATCATTTAAAAGTAACATAATTATAAAATAAAACATTTACTTTGAAAATATTCTTATAATATTGTAAGGTAAGCTTCGACGATTTTATATTGGCGGAAAATAGCCACACCCACCGTATAAGTTAAAAAAGACATTCTTACCTTAATTCTGTCGAAAAGGTTAAAAAGGACCTTGTTTGGAAAACGATGGAAAGATTCCTTTATAAAAAAATTATAAAATGTCAAACAAGGGTATAAATGACTTTAACCCATAGTCTATAAGATATTAAGAATGTTTTGATATACATTTTTACGAAACATGGATGTGGATGATAAAGGGGTCCTAGTAGATAATTACGTATAAACAACCTCAGATAATAAAGAGATTGTGAAATAAACCCTTAACTTGTAATTTTACTTGGTCTAGGGTTGGTTAACATCCTGTATAATGGTTAAATAATTTTTATTAAATTATAAAATAATCATATACATTAATATGATATCATATATGATCTTTTAACATTGCTTTGTTAATAATATCTTAGTATTATCGTTGTTTTAGGTGTTAAGTGATTCGTTTTCCTTTATATGCTTTGTTACGTAAGCCATGTTTGTTATGGATAGGTTGTATCTTATTCATATACAGAATGATATAAAGTTCTTAAACATTAATTTTAATCATCAAATGAAAATTATTCTTGAATGGATACGATGGGAAATGAATCTCATTGCGTTCGTGGAGACGGTAGTCCGTACGTACGCACGAGCGACAATATCATTCTTTTGATATTAAAATAATATATAATTTGATGGTATATAATATATAAAGAATGATTATAATTTTATATTTATTATTTACATCAATTACACATCATTATCATACCCATCCAAATAATAATGTTTTGAATAAAAATTACACCACGACATGGAGACGGCAAGCCGTACGTACGCACATATGGTGACATGTCATTAAAGGGATGGATAGAATACTGAATATGGTTGTACCATATTTCTAATAACATCAAAATATATATAAGATACTAGATTTAATATTGTATAATGGAAATAAAAAATAAATAAGAAGTGGAAGAAGAAAGGAACTAGAAAGAGGATGGTGAAAACATTACCTCTTCTTCGGGTTCTTCATTTTGATTTGATCAAAAGGGATCCTTAGGTTGGCTTTATAATCAAAATAAATCCTCTAGGTTGAATTGAGTGAAGGTGGGATAATATTTTAGTAGGGGTTGGACAAACCAAAAGGCTTTGAGGGAATGAATTTGAGAGAAGGGGGAGTGCCCTTTTATAATAGGGGTGAGGGGCACCTTAGGAAAAGATAGAAATATTATTTTATAATAAATTCATATTCAGTTTCTAATGGCTCCAAAGTGTATTATTTAAAGGTTAATGTGTGTATGAGTATAAATCCTTTAAACCAATAGAATTTAGACAGGTTTGGGTCACTATATTAACCCTATCTTTTAGTTTTAACTCTTAGTTAATTAGTTTGACATTTACCATGTCTCTTTATATTTTTATATTATATAGTTAATAAACATAATATATACATCCAAGAGACCCCCAAGTGGTCCATTAATAATAAAAATACCATTATATAACTACTTTGATCGAAAATTATATTTTAAAAAATATAATATCAATTAATAATATAATATTTGTTTTAAAAACTCATTTATGTCAATTTTGACACTATTTAATAATTGATTTTTGTTAAAGTCTTAAAAACTTTATTAATTAAAAAAAATTTATTTAAGGAATACTAACATGTCATATTAACCAATAAAATTAACTTATGTCATCAAAACTTTCAAATTATATTTATTTTAACATTTATAACACCGATTGTTTGATTATTTCATTAATAAGGAAAATACTGCATCATTATTGTGTCATAAATAAATTTAATTATTAAATGTGTAAAAATTATAAATAAAATACCATTATGTAGGAAATCTTTTTATATTTCTAATTAATATTTATAGTCGAAAATATAACATATATAACCCTATGTAAAAATTGTTTTTCTAAAAGATATACGCTTATGTCATTTTTGTATTCACTTTAACTTAATTAATATAAGTGTCATTATCACTTACAGGTGGATCCATGGGGTCCCAAAATCGACCCAAATATTCTCATGGACGGAAATGTATAATCCAATAGGGTTAGGACACGTTTTAGGGCAATTTATTATTATTATAATATTTTTTTTACCCTTATTTACCGGATTTACTCTTTAACCATGGTAAATAAAATATTTACCGAAGTAATTATTCAAAATGTCTAAAAATAAAAGTTACCTATTTACACAATTTGAACCTCCTAATTCTAAATATAGAATCCATTTTTCTAAATTCAAAACACAGAATTTGCATAAATTAATTTAAAATTAATTCCCGCTGTCAAAACAAAAAGCGTGTTTTTAAGAAATAATAACTATCAAAAGATTGACCCTTGTTTATGTCCGGTTTAAATGTGAAATTACGTCCAATGACCAAAATTGTATTAAATGGTAAAAATATATTCTAAATATTTTTTAAAAGAACTCAAATTCATAATTTATCACTATTAATTATTTCGATTAAAAAAGTTGTTTTTAATTAAAATTTAGTAATTTTCACTATTCATCGAAATATGAAAGTTATCTGAAAAGTACCAAAAATTCACCCTAAGATAATTTCGATATTCCAAATCAAAAAATTAAGTCCATTTTGAAAGATAAAATTTATAAAATTTCAAAAAGTGGGTATTACTATTCATAACGGCTAGTTTGATTGGTTGTGGTGTGTTAGAACTCGAATTTGCGTACAACACACGCTACTGTATTATTCAAAGAGAAGCGTACCATGGAAGATTGGGGTGTTACACATAATCTATGATTAATAATCATATAACTGAATATAATTCACTATGGTGCACTTATCAGTCATATTTTATGATTGAATCTCCCAATCGTTCAATATGATCAACATATCATTTTAATGATACACAAGTATATTACATTTTCGATCTAATGGTCAATTGTTCAAAAATTGGTGCCAGAGATATCATTCATTATGATATGAGGTTTCATATGCAAAGACCTGAATAAAACTAGGAATTCATTATATAGCATAGATTAAAATATCTCATATCATATATCATGGTTTTAAATCCATAGAATACTCTGACTTATCATATATTTACAATTGTCAGCAGATATGAAATTAGATTTTCATAAACTTCATTACCACGCATGAATTAAAAAATATAAGAAACTGGGATGGTTTGATACCATTTAAGGGATCTAAATGGGTCTGTAAACACTTTATTGAACATCTATAAGTGATCTAAATCCTATCCTATTTTCAACCATGCAAAAAATATGAAATCTATGTAAAAAACTAGAAATAAAGAACTATAAACCACATGTACCTTCCCCAAAAAATCAAATGCATAATATTTAAACTATCATATAGTTTGATATAGATCACCTTGTGTATCCAAATAACATAACCTCTTCATATATATATATTTACGTGTTGACTGGATCACATGACATTCATATGGGATCCTATTTCCTTCACAGTTTGATAACACCTTGAGCATAAAAAATAAAAAAGGGAGATTTGGGTTTAGGAGCCTCAACCAAGAATGTATGCATTCTCGTCACCATTCTATCACTTGGTAGTGACTATATGTAGCCATTGATTATTATCATTAATTATTTTGTAATTTACTCTTGTGTTATAATACATTATTAAATGACACTTCAGAAGACTCATGTATATCATGTATAAAGTATATCTACCTTTCATTATAACTTTTACAACAATTATTTGAATGATATCTTTCATGGTAAATTAATGTTAATGTTAATTATTTAACATTTAGATGGTAACCTGATTATCATCTCCTTTCCAAATGAATCATAACTTGAGATTCATCAAAATGCAATGGAAATAATCTCATTATGTACCCTATATGACAACCTAATCATAACCTATGATTTTTTGTGGTTTCATGAAGAAAATAGAAAGATTTTATTAAACATTGAATAATGATTTCCTCTACTATCACCAATCATGATACCATGGGAAGAGATATAAAATATCGACATATTGACATTACTCAATCAAATTATATCATATATCCTTTTTTTATATGTCATACCATAAGACATATTTATATTATAAATTAAAATCTATAAAATAAGATATGATTTAGGGAATATTTCCCTCATCTACTTATCATAATTTATTAATAAGATACATCAGTATGAGTACACAATATAACGTAAATGATTAACCCAAAAAACAAATAATATGGAATTTTTTTCATGAATTTTTTTTCTTCAGTAGTTGAAGGGAAATACGTATTGAAAAAAATATTTCCCTGCAACATTGGTAAAACACCCTTTTTATAGTTTTCCATGTGAATTTTTTTTAACACTTTACCCATGTATGTGTTTTGACCATGGAAAAGAAATAATTTAGATATATCTCTATAGATATTCATACCTAGTATGAATGATTCTCCATAATGATATTGAGAAGAAATGTCCCTATCAATTTTTCATTGATTATAACATCGGTAGGTCATTTAAGATATCAAGTATTTCATCCACATACAACACTAGAAATACAATAATTCTCCCACTAACCCATTTGTATACAGAAGGATCATATTTATTTTTGATAAAGTAAAAATATTGGATTGATTCATCAAAATGAATATTACAACACCAAAAATATTACTTCAACCCTTAAATATATCATTACACCTTACAAATATTATCATTATTTCACAGATACTTAAAAATTTAAGATTTTATTATATATATATATATATACATCCTCATACAAATTTCAATAAAGGAATATTGTTTTGATATTTATTTGATATATCTCATAATTATAATATGTTTCTATGACTAAAATAATAATAATGGATTTAATCATAGTTACTATAAAAAAGGTTTCATTATAGTCATTACCAAGTTTTTTTAAAACCTTTATTTGGAAATAAGGATTTTTAGATAGAGATTTTACCATACTTGATTGTCTTTTTATAAAATACACACTTATACATAATATGTTTTACCCCTTTAGTTGGATCAACTAGGTTTCAATCCAAATTAGTTTACATGTATTTCATTTTAAATTCTATTCCTTTTAACCATTTATAAGATTCAAAAATAAGAATGGACTCTTTATTATATGTTGGATTATATTATATGTTTGTTTTTTCAGCCCCATAATAAATGAGAAATCTATATCTCATAGGTTACTAATGAAATATTTCAATCCATCTTAGTTCCTTTGTTTATTGATTCAGTTCATTTTACACAACTCTTTGTGTTTACAACTCATAAATCTCAGTAATAACATCATATTGTTATCCTTTAACTTCAACAAGTTCAAATTTACTCCAACTAACTATTTTTGGAAATAAATTCACTTTTTAGAAAGACATCAAGCTAGGAGACAAAGACCTAGTGATCTAATTGGTTATAGAAATAATAGCCCGTCATCTCTTTGGGATAACTAACAAATAGATATTTATCTGATTTTGGTTCAAATTTACTGGATATAATACATCATACATAATAATCACAACCCAAAATATTTGTAAAAGATAAATTAGGATGCTTCCTAGTCTACATATCAAGTGGTGTCTTCTGAAAATCCTTTGTGTTTCATCTTGACCCTAACCCATTACCTTGGATAATATTGGAATTCCACTAACCTTAGGTGAACCCCACAAATACCAATGGCTGAAATTAAATTCTTAGGGTATCCCCAAATCATGGGGGATAAATTTTACCTTGTATTAGACACAACCTACAGTAGGGGAAATACAATGGAATGATATAAATATGGAGCATGATAAAACTATATGAGACTCCAAATACATAACATAATAATAACCAGAATGAATCGACAAAAAATATTATCAAATAAGACTAAAAGACTAAGAAAACCAACATGAAATATAATGTTCCCACATGAAACCCTCCTATGATCCATGTGGAATATACCTCCAAGATCCCAACTCTATCCAAATCCATTGCATCCATACACCTTGCTAGTAAAATGATAGGTTCTCTCCTTACCTACATCATATTAAACAATAGCAGTATATACACTTGGATTCATATTCAAAGAGGTGATCATAAAAAATCATTAATAAATCCCTTAAAACTTCCCACACATACCACTTAAATAAGAACAAGTTTTTTCATATTTATATAAAAAATGTGGGAAGTAGAATATAAATAAAGAATCCAAAGTAAACCCCATAGATAATTAACACCACAAATATCCTTTTATTTTAATCTATTATTTTCATAAAACAAACCACACCATAACTAACACACAAATTCCATGTATGAAAATACCCATTAAATGCACCATACCCTCCATTTAGAGAGGAATTTCACCCACTACATGCACCCCCATCAAAGTTTCATTCCCTGAATGGGCTAAAATCTTGATAGAAAGCCTATCGCTTTTGACCAAAGTCATCACTTGGTGGTGAGATCCAACATTCTCCAATTTTTTATAGAGTAAAATTCCAAATCAATAAGTAACCCTTCTAATGTTTCACAATATCAGAACACAGAAAAGTATGAATCCATAATTCCCGTTCCCTATACCTTAATTTGGAACTGTGGCCTTTTCTGAACCAATAAGGCCCTTTCAATATGCATCATGAACACACACCAAACCCCGCCTTTCTAAAACTATTTAAAAAAAATAATTACATAAATATAATGAGTGTCCATACAATCACATTCACCAACTCCATATCCAATAAAAGTTTAAATCATTCCAAAAACCATCATTTTAATTCCAAATATCTAAATATTAATTTTTTCAATCATGATATTGGTGTTTCCCACAAACTTTGTCTAAAAACCATTTCTTATAAAGAGAGTATTCAACTAAGAATTATTAAAAGCATTTAACACATATATACGTAGTCATTTAACATTAAAAATAATAATCATTCAAGTTCTTAACAGATGTAAATACCATAAGTATCCACATACCTCATGTGACCTTGATAAGATTAAATCACACCACACCCTCATAGATATAGGCTCCAGAAACCCTCCTATAATGGTTTATAATAAAATTACTCTTAAAATATACATTTATGGAAATATTTGGGAATAAAATCCTCAAACTTGTGTTTTCCCCAAGATAATAAGTAAAGATAAGAGAGGAGGTGATATGGAAGTCTTATCTTCAATACCTAGACTAAACACTCCACAAATCCAAGTAAGGGAGATGCAGAAGGAAAGAAATCATAAAAAATTTCCCAAAGTAACCCACTAGTTAAAGACACCAAACTAAAAGTAGATAAATGAGTGTTTCAGGGGGAAGTATTATTTTAAAAATCTAATTTACAAAGCATTTAAAATTTAGAAAATATTGGGTTCCACAGTTTGGAAAACTATGTACCAACTATGGTAACTTCAATGTCCAGAAATCCCTAGGACCATATGGTTTTACCACAAAATTTTCATAAACCATATTCAAATAATTTGATTTACCATTAAAACTATCTGAGGACACATGTTTTGTTTTAATATTTTTCCTAAATAATATACTAATTATGATCCTGACCCCAGAACCCCATTTCATCATGAATTGTTACTTGGAGATATTACACAGTGTCTCCTAACCACGGTCTAAACATTAACCCTTTATAAATTATAAAAATCTCTATAAAACCCTCTATAATTTCTCTAAACTATCACAAACTACTTTATAAGTTTAAAATACCTAAAAAATAGTAAAATACTTTAAATCGATGGTGTTATATTCTCCAAACCATTGATTTTTTTGTCCTCATAAAGTATGAGGTTGGAGTTGACTTAAAAATAGAACATGCCATTTCTATAACATCATGTTATCTCACCACAAAGTATCCTAGATTTATTAGACATTATATAATAACCTGTTTATTAAATACATGCACCAGACACATAATATCATTTATTTCCTATCCAAAATATGAATCACAATGTGATCCTGATGGGTTATCTTGCTTCAGATAAATACAATCCCATATAATTAAAAGAATAAATCCTATGTCACACTTATACCAATAATATATGTGAAAAAATATTTTGCAATATGTTGAATCTGTGATGTATTGTTATTCGATTTGAAACCTCATCGATACACACCACAATTTCAATGTTTTTAATTCACCAAAGTACCAACTGTTTGTGCTCAACCAAGAAAAATCAGTAAATCTAGAAATTAAATCTAAGAATACATGATTACTAACCTATAATGATAATAGAAATAAATAATTATTTGAATAAATTTTTAAATGAATTGTTAAAATTTACACACTTTTCTTTATTATTCAATATCAATAGTAGCCTCTCACACAAAACTTGGTCCAAGGAAAAAATTTCCCCAAACTTTAATTAAAGTGTAGATATTGACATGGATAACTACACCATGATCTAATTAGAGTCATATTAAGTGTTTATGGATGACTATAGATACATGAAAACTTTATTTATGGAAATTAGTCTTCCTTAGAAATGATGAAGTTCACCATACATGCTTTAAGCATGGCCTCCAATGTTTGAATTGATCAATTTGACTAACCACATGTTTATGGATGCTATATCATGGTCAAGGTCAACTAGGTTACAAAGGTTTAATGGAATGTATTCCAAAATCATGGGTATATGTTAGATATTATGGAAATTGGTACAAGATACAAGTTCAACACTTCATAGATTTATCACATTGTTTAATATTTTAAATAATTCAGCCCTAAAAGTAAAATAAAAATTTTCAACTAGGTGAGTCAATCAATGATCAACCTAATGAAATCATAATTATAAATCCTATCAATCAAATCAGTATCATATTGCATGAAAAATCACTCTCACTATACTATATTTATTGGTAACAGTCGCAATATTACCACTCGTTATTGGTGTTTGACATTCATTAGCATGCATACCTTTCCAATACCAAGATGTATATCCCACATGAGTGATGTCAGGACTAGAGTGGATATTTTAACACAAAAGTAGAACCATAATTAGTTCCAAAAAAAATCAAGAGTGAATTAACATCATTTTTTCCATCCATTAATGGTCTCCCCACCATTGATGGTTGATCTAATGGTGAAACCTTTGGAGCTCAACTACCGTACTTCCTTATACTTGGTGAACCAAGTAAATAATGAGAGTAAATTGAAATAAAACCATCAAATAATCATGGTACATAAAACACAAGTTTCTGTTGACAATTTCTCACATCAAATGGTATTGATCCTTTACCTTCTAAGCTACTTGATTATAAGACTTGCAACTTAAGGAATCATTTTCAAAATTTATCATGAAGTGTAATTCCAAGTGAATATAGTCACATGTGAGACTAGATATGAAAATACATTAAAAATTAAAGAGTAATTATCCAAGTATAGATAATAAGGGTCATATGGGTATCTATGAATAATACTATTCATCAGTTCCAAAAAAATTGCTCACACACTAAATCCAAAGGGCATGGACATGTATTCATAGTGACCATTGTAATTGCTATATGGAATTTGTGTAATATCCCAACAAGAACAATAAATTTCCCTAAAAACACGTGTCTTTCATTTATCAACCTTCCCACATATCGAAACAGTTACCTATTATACTACCACATGTTGGGAAAACACGAACAACTAAAATTAGTGAACATTGATATTCCAAATGTTATCCACCAGAACCTCCAGGTAGTGGAAAATAAACCTTATGAAATTAATAAACTAGAACTAATTTCCCCAATCTTAGTGTATCTAAACATAGGAAGGTAAAAACACCACACCCTAAATCATGACACCGAGTCATCCTTACAAACATTATAAAAAATCTCACAATTCACACAACCATTTGAGCAGGTAAAAGAGAAAACATAAGGATTTACATGGTTCAAAATTAAGTCCTAAATCTATGGGAGAAAAATATTTACTCTTCCATTATAATTAGAAATTACCAGCGATATCAAAACCTATACAAGCTATCCCCATGCAACCATTATAGCATGGCCTGACCAGTCAACTGATTACACCGAACTCCAACTACCACGGGGGTTCCTCCATTTGTATTAATAACCACTAAACTCCTATAGCTGTCATTGGGTTGAATTACGACTTAAAGTAGATGAATAAGTTAACATTATGTAATAATTAATAACACTTATGTTCTACCATTTACTATAAAACCACAATGGAAAATGAATTTCAAATCCCATAAGAAGACACTTATATTTTCCTATAAATTTCTTTGAACATATTATGGTGACTCGACCATTGAAAAACAAATAAAGATACCATATTTTTACCAAAATACCCCCATTGAATATTCCTTCTACCATTGTATTAGACATCAAGACAAGATATCGACTATATATTCTCCTTTCAGTTAAACTGATTAAAACTTGATTAAAGATTCACTATTATTAATAATATCCCACTTAAATAATACTTCATGGAACTCTTATAAACTCTCAAATACTTTTGGATAACTTCCAATAACTCATGTTCAAAAACTTTAAATGTCTATTCCATTCATATTTTCACCCAATTCCCACTAATGAACAATTTTTCCTTCAAATTTCGTAGACTAACAACTTAGTGAACCTACCCCTAGGGTTTTTCTTTCTATCTATATTCATGAACTATACTACTTTTTCCTCTAGAATATTATTAATGAATATAATTTTTAGGTCAATGTGTATCATTATTTCATGCAGCATTATATTTCATGCTAAGTAAATTTCACTATGAATTCCACATAATAACACTCCACCCTCCTAAAATATTCTAAGTTACACTATTAGGTGTGTTAATGATATTAATTACATTCCCACTTTTGTTACTACCATGTACTTTTCTTCCGTTATAAAAAAAGTAACAACTTTTTATAACCACAAAATTCAGCTAATTTCCATTCCTATGTCGGTGAGAATAGAGAATTTAGTGCTCTACTACATGTTTGAAACCCAACTAAATCTAAAATTAATGTGATTTTACAAGGGATCATATATCCTAAAGCAAAATTTTCTATCTTCTTATCCTTTAAAGTATTGGATAATCCACTTCACATCCTCCCAGTGTTCCAGACATAGATTCTACAAGAAACATTTCACCACACCCATTGAAAATGTAATGTCCATTTGAGTACATATCATGGAATATATCAGGGTTCCTACCAATCATGAAAATGAAATATCCATATTATACTTGAGTTTATCTTTAATTTTATCTTTATCTCTTGAATCCTTATAATTTTCAGACCATCCAAAA
This sequence comes from Viscum album, assembly GCA_963277665.1. Classification (NCBI taxonomy): domain Eukaryota; kingdom Viridiplantae; phylum Streptophyta; class Magnoliopsida; order Santalales; family Viscaceae; genus Viscum; species Viscum album. The sequence goes on from OY728166.1 coordinate 483,130,082, forward strand.
ATGTCTTATGTATGAAAAATAAAATTATAATCAAACCTCCATCATTTCACTCCTTCTGGTTGAAATAGTGATATGAATTATCCAAGTTAAAACTTCCTCATCCACGAAATAATAAAATTTATGATTCCAATTACTTGAAACCTATTTCAAAACATAAATAGTCTTCTTTAGTTTACACTCCAAACACATGTTTTTATTTTCCTCAAAACCCAAGGGTTGATTCATGTAAATCTCTTATTCCCAATCACATTGATTAAAGGATAACTTTACATCCATATTTTATAAGTGTATATAATCTGAAGATAATAGTCTAAAAACCATCTAGAAGGGATCATATTTAATTACCGGTGAGAATGTTTCAGATAAATCAATCCCCTCCTCCGGTTGGAATCCCTTCACCACCATTTGTGCCCAAAACTCTTTCTTGCATTATTTTCCTACATTAAAAACACCCACTTTCTATGAAGTTATCTTTTAACCTATGGAAAATCAGTTATCTACCCTGATTTATTGGATTTCAATGAAGTAATTTTTTTCCTTTATTGCTTACTACCACTTTTCAGATCCACTGAGAATCATCACTTATTATAGTATTTAAGGTTCTCCACCATCTATTTGAAGTAGGAAGTTTATGTTAGCTCTAAACCACTAGGATTTATATATAACTCTGGAAGAAGTTTGAAATTAAAATTATGATTTTACTATTTCTGGATCTTCAATTTTCTATTTTCTATCCTCAAGAACATTATCGTTTGACACTATAACTTCCATATATTCCCCTTGGGATTAAATAGTCCTTTTGAATTCTAGAACATCATTCATTATTATCACATTTAGACTTATAGTGCTACTATATAAACTCCACATAACTTGTTTCCCTCTAGTATCTCTATTTAGATCAACTTTTATTTGGTTATTTTATTTTTGGATCTCAAAGTCTAATTCATAAATGTTTTATTATTCCCTAGGACCTTCTCATTGAAGTGAACATATTAAATCATGATAAATTTCCCTTTTTCATCATTCTAGAGTCAAAAACCAAAAATCTTCATTATCATTCCCTATAAAGAACTACGTCTAGAATTTTAATGAAGGTTTCCCATATCCTTTCCATTGATATGGAGGTAGGTGAGGCTATCAAAAAAATTTAGTTTACTACCTTTGGGTTGTTTTTTAAACTATAATTGTTCTGGAAGTTCCTATCTCACTATATATGATGTATTTTTTTAAAAGTTATAATTTTGTGTATATTTTCTCCATCCAAATTTTCTTAGGCATTTTTTAGTGTAATCACATGCCTTGTTCCTTATTTTTCAAAATTCAGTTCATTATATCTGCCACAGTATTCTACTATAGTGTACCAGGATTAATCATATACATCCCAATCCCGTTCTTTTGACAAAATTTATGATTGTTTCTACTATTCTACTAACTAACATTGTCAAATCCTAGACACTTTAAGTCATGACAAGGTTCTCTCTCCAATATGTCATTCTATTGAAAAAAATCCATAGACATTAGAATTTTGTTTAATAATGGAAACCCATACTTTATTTTTTGAATTATCAAATCAATGTAATTAAATAATGTGAACCATAATGAGTCTAGAATTGGGATATCCACAAAATATCTAAGTAAACAAGTTCTAACTTTCAGGCTTTTGGATTTCATCCATTCATGTGGAATGATAGTCCATTCAGTTTCCTAAGCACGGAACTCTCAAAACTTTTGAATTCAATATGATCAATATTTTAAATCTTTTTTTTAGTTAGATCTTTCATGTTCTTCTCACTAAAATGTCCATTCAGATAATGCCATAACTCTAGATTTTTAGATTTTTTTGGTCCAATAAATAACACTCTATTTGATTTTTTAGTTAAATAAAGATTCCCATTATTTACTCCTTATTCCACCACTATAGATCCTTTATTCATCTTCAAAAATCTATTGGAAAATATAGTACAAAACCCTACCTCACCAATATTATTATTGAAAATTAGATTTTTCTACTGTCTTTGGATGTGTATCACTTGTTTCAACTTCAAAAATCATTCATTATTCTTATGGGTTTTAACATATCCTACCCCTATAACTTTAAAATATTTATTATCCATCAAGTTAAAATTTTCAAATATTTCATACACATAGTTTACCATATATTCATGCTCTTTTGTTGAGTGAGATGATGCTTCAGAGTTAGTCATAATTAACTCCATGGATATTTTTACACTGAGTAACAAGTTCTTACCCCCATCAACTAAATTCATAGAGTTGAAAATTTTAGAATTGATTGTTTTTAAAATTTCCCTATTATCTATTAAATTATTCTTGACATGTCCTCTCTTCCCACACTAACAACATATAGGACAAGGACCCATTTTTTTACCTCCATTCCTTTCACATGACTTATCTTTTTATTTTCACTGACTTCTTCATTGAAATTAGGACCTTTTTACTTTGAAATTTAACAATTTCTTAGAAGGTTATTGAATATATCTATATTAGAGTTCTTCATTCAAGATGAGATTCTTGATATCTTTTAATACCAAGTTAGAATTTCTATATGAATTTATAACTTCTATCACTGATGTGGATCTTTTTGGATACATTTTTCACCAACCTTTTTATGAAATTTTAAAGAATTTAGTGATAAAATATAATTCAATTGATAATATTTTGAATTTGGTTCATTTTGGATGAAAATGTAATTTTTTAAATATATTTATTTATATAATAATAATTATTTTTTGATAAAATTGACAATGTTTTCTTTACCTAAAATTTCATATATTTTAAAAACAACACATTTGTTATTTTAGATTATTTTTCATTAAAAATATTATTTTGATGTAATTTTGATGAATTTGGGTTTTAGAAATTAATTAATTAAATTTCCAGGTTTTTATTTTAAGCATCATTTATTGGAATATTTTTAATTATATTTTTGGAGTTTTTATGGTTTAATTCATTATTGAATTTTTTAACTAATTCTAAAATCAGATAAAAAGGAGATCGATAATTTATAGAGCTTTAGCCCCAAGGAAGAACACCGATGCTTGAAAAGGAGTTTGAAACTAAATAATCAAGGCCACATGGGATATGATTCACATGGGACATGATTCACATCGATAGTAAATTTAATTAGAGAGATAAAATTGAGTCAGAGGAAGAAGATATCTAATAGTGTCAACCACTATGTGGATATTGGGGATTTAAGGAAACTAGGTGAATCTGACTATAGAGATAGAGTTGTTGTTCCTGTATTCAAAATGGGGAAGAAATTAAAAATGAATATGATCAATAATCCATTGATTCCATCGATGATAATTGAGGGAGAACTAGGATACTCAGCTACACCTGGAAAAAGAGATGAAGCTTCTCAATAGAGAAGCCATACTTCTGATTATTTATCATTTATTATGTTTCTGTTATGAATTAATTACTATATTATAATTTATCAAACATCATTTTTGGATAAACTATTATTTAGGGAAATGAATTTATCAGTCTTACCTTCTGTTGAGCATAGTGTTTCATTTATTTTCAATAATGTGTCAATATGTGTATGAAAAGGTAATGATTGAAGTGGTGATGATGATTGAAGTGGAGATTCTTAATGTATAGTTATTAACTCAGTAAAGAGCCCAATTTGATTATGAATTATTTTAGTTGACTTACTTGGAGAATCACTAATCATCAAATGACATTGGATGTCAGGATTTATCATTCTCTATAGTAATTTAGACAATTTTTGAACTGATCCTAAGTTTCAAGACATGTGTCAATGAATGGAACTTTGTTAATTTTTTTGAAGAAGGCCATGAAATAATTGATTTCATGATGATTTTGGAATATCCATCCAATGGTTTCTTATTGGAATAGGTTTGAGAAAATTGTGTTGATCTTAAATGTTTAAGAGGTTTCCAAAAAGAGTTTTCACATTGGGTGCATTATTCAAAGTTATTTGGAATTATAATTCCAAAGATAATAGAAGAATATGAATTATTCTTAAGGATGAAGAAACTTGTATTTCTAAGTTGGAGTGTTATGAATTTCATTTTTAATTCCCTTATATGTACACTTTGGTTTTTAACCAAGTGTTTTTATGGGGTTTATTCAAAAAATTTATGGACTTTATATATCCACGCCAACTAGCCATCCATAAAAGCGTCACACACCACTGAGTGTATGGCTGATCTTGACCCCACCTATCCAGCCAACATGGACTTTCCATAGTCGAGGAGTTCATGGGGAAAATATGAGAACGCCCATAGGGGCGCATGGGAGAGTCAACTAAGTGACACCGTGTGGGACTACACGACGACAGAGAGCATAGAGTGGGTGTAGAGCGCACCTGTAGGAGAACATGGTACATGGCAGTACAATGGAGGGGGAGAGGATATTTCTGAGCCGATTGTGGGGAAGCTTGTTATATAAACTGATAGATCCTTCTATTTCCAATGTGATGTAGGACTCAAAAAGTTTGTAATATAGAAGTGAAGAAGCACCTGCCATTCGATCTTCTCATGTATGATCAGAACTGTTGATCTGTTTTAAAAACATAGGAGTGATCCGCGCCCTCTATTTAATCTCGTGCAAGATCTTGACCGAATGTCTCATACCACGTCACACGATCTAATACACACTATTTGTATCTGACTTGAGATAATCTAATTGACGATAAGAGGCCATGACATCATCTTTAACCTATGATCACTTGACGCAAACTAACACACCGAAGATGAAGTTAAGACTCCTTGATCAAACTCCGACCACCATTGTCGATCGAACTTTCTGTATGAGGATATTCTAGATGTCACGATACCATGAATGCAATTACATATGCCTGCATAAAAATATAATGGAGAAAACATGTGGGACGAGGAAAATGATGTTTCTAGAGGCCATGTCATTTAGACCGTTTGGGAATAAGAGTTGCATGATTCTCCTAATTCATGCATGTGAGGACTACACCACAAAGAAGGAGTCTGTGATCAAATAAAAATATCCCACGATTCTTGGATTATCTTTTACTCATAGCTTAGAATTTTTGAAGCCAAATATCTTGGGAATTCAAAGCCCTGATCTCATGGAATATCCTTCAGGATTTGAATGCGGTGAAATAGTGATCCTCACCTATAAATAGAGAGCCATTGACCTATGGTTTTGTTGTTGAGAAAATTGAGAAAGCTCTTGTTACCGAAAGAATAGAGCACCAAAAAAAATATCCATGCAACTCTTGCTTTTGTTAAGAAGGAATGCCTCCTCATGATATTCCTACATGAAGGATAAGGCTCCCATGAGCACTCAATAAGTGATTTTTAATCTTGAGTTGCTTCGTGAAGAATTGGTTCGTGAATCCATACAGTGACAGTGCGTAGAACCACCCTCATTTGAATAACAAATCTAGAACCACTATACCCTCTTTAGTTTGTGTGTTTTAACTGAGAAACCCGTGAGGTAGTCATGAATAAGGAAGACTTCTGGAACAAAAGGTAGTACGAGTATTTGCATGAAATAAGGAAACATTGTTTGTGCACACAAATCTTATACCCATTTGGGTTTTTAGAGAAAGAGGTATAAGGTTTGTGAATATTCAAGGATGTGTACATATACACTACCCCTTGATAAGAATAAGAATCTAGGCACACCCAAAGAATATACACATTCGAGTTTGTGAACAAGAAGAAGTAGGCTATACACCTACATGACGATCCTTTGAATTATTTATAAGAAACATTAATAAACAAAGGGTTTAAAAGGAAGAAAATAAGGATCAATGTGTATTCGGGTTGCACAAAACATATCTAAACAACATCAATTCTTGCATTCCTATGCACACTTAAAGAAGAAATTGTGTGTGCATATTGAGTGAAGAAATTAAGTGGATGTATGAGACACAATCATTGAACCAAAACTATTAATAAAAGAAAATAAGGTGTGTTTGAGTTGAAAAGAAATATATTATACTTGCATACAAACATGAATAATCATATGAACATGTGATAAATTATTAAGACATCCAAAACCAAGAAGTGTGGATTCCATGCAACCTATGCATGAAGTGAATTTTCATTAAGACTAAAGCTGAGTAGAATTTTTGAAGATCTTATATCTGAGTTGACAATGATTGAGGGTTCAAGACAAATAGAGATGATATTGGGAAAGATCATTCTTTAATATTGATATTATTGAAGAAATTGTGTGCACCACATGCACACATCCAAGTGAGGCTAGGTCTTCATCAGAAGAAGAAATAATTTCCTGAGCATTGTTGCACTAAGGCAACTGACCAGTACGAGTGATAAAAATTATTGATCCAGTCAAAAATACCTTACCAATGGTCGTTGAATATTTTTAAAGGGATACACATGCGTGTTTTATTCAGTAAGATCATGGGGAAAGAGAATCAGATCAATATCCAATGAATCAAATATTCAAACAAAGGAGGAAGCTACTCATGTGATTCGAGAGGAAGGAGTAGCCTGTGTGATTCAGGACGAGGATAACTCTTTAGTGAGACTCTGGAGCAGGCCAGTGTGATTCTAGAAACATTGTGGGATGTAGTATAAAGAACCTCCTAATGGGACTTAGGAGTGATACAATGTGACTCTGCATCGAAGATTGTAATTATTCATCTGGTTAATATAGAGAATCTATTTTTGGGATAATAACCAACACAAAAGGAGTAGGTTTTTATACCGAAACTTATAAATACTTATGTTCATTGCCTTTATATTTACAACATCAGTCGAGGAAAGTAATAGAGACAGAAGAAGAGTGGATCGAGGATTTAAACATCCATGGAGGTTAATTGAAAAGAATAAATTTGTAAATGTTTAAAAGGGATCACTGATTCACCACCTCCCCCTCTCAGTGATTGTACACTGATCTCAGAACTTCACATTCTTTTACATTGATTCTTTCATTTTTAATATGAGTTTCAATTATTTCCTTCTATCCTAGAGACAATATTTTCTATACCCTAAATAATCAACACCCTTAAATATTGATTATAGTTTTCAACCATTAAAAGTTTATTTTTTAAAATATTTTGATAAGATATTTTTTAATCATTGAATAGAACACTCAGATCAATAACAACTTGATCTTGGAGGTACCTTCAATATCTCACTCACTATATATACTCAATAGTAAACAAGTTGTTAAACAAACCCGTTTTGATCCATTGCTACTGATAGTTGTGTTTGTCCTTTTTTTGAATTAGTTCTCTATATTATTATTTACCTTTGAATGAATTAATATCATTTTTAAAGATATATAATTGAAATTTTCTGTAACCCTTTCAATTATGGTAACTACTATTTGTTATTTATTCATGATTTCCACTTAATTTCTCCAGATTCATCATTTCACTACTCACTCATCACATACTGCGCATCACTATTTCACTATTTCTATTATTTCTTTCTTGGTTTTGTTTATTTCAGTTTTTCTTCCTTTTTTGTTGGCTGACATAAATTTTATATATTCCACATTGAGTCAACCCATGTTCCCAATTTTCTAGTTTTTAATGGGGAAAATAAATAAATAATTTTACTTGTATCGATGATATTTGTCAAATTTTAAAAAAATTTCCATGTAAGTAATGTTTGACCAATAAAATATAAAAATTCAAATAACAAAACATTAAAAAGATTTATAATATATTAAAAAATGAAAACTATTGTGTGTTTCTTAAATTTTATTTCAAATCTGTTGTACATAAACTAGGTATAGATTTGAAAATTTAGAGATATATTTTTATGAAACTAACAAAAAATTATGTTCTCTTAAAAAACTAAAAAAAATATAATAGGAAGGTAGTTGATCACCATTAAAATTTCATTCCACCTAAGAATAAAGAATAAGAAGTTTTGATGCATAGTATTAGGGAATTTCTGTTGCCTATAATTTTTAATAATCCATCATGCATTAGGCTAACTCATAAATTTCATAACTATGATATAAAATAGTTCTACCTTTCCATGAAACCATCCTTTAATGGATTAACTAATGAAGGATTTCTTGAAAAAGATAGCTATATTTATAGTGTGGTGAAGAAACTTACACTTCATGGACTGAGTAAGGAATAGTTAAGGCTTATAGTTTTTTTTAATTTTTCCTTAAGGGAAATGCTAGAGTTCGGTTTCACAAATTTGATGAGTAGATTTTTAAAACATGGGATCTAGTCCTTAATTCTTCTATGATTATTTTTTACCCAAGAAGATTGACTACTAAAATAAGGCATAAGATCATGGGTTTTATATAGGATGGAAGTGAGTAATTTTATGAGATATGAGATAGGTTTAGATTTTTAGATGGGCAGTGTCCAAACCATTAGTGAAATACATAATTTCTTATGGACACCTTTTACAATTTACCCACCTATTAATATCAGATTATAATAGATCAATTGTTAGAAGAATATCTCTTAGATAAAACTGTCTAATAATTAAAATAGATTTTCATTAATCCTACCCAAAGTTTACAAAAACAATGTTCAAGAAGAATATACATAGATATAAAAGAGATAAATTCTATTCAAATGACCAATTTTTATTCTATTGGTTTTTACAATGATAATTTTGTTTACTCTCGTAGTGAGTAGTGTCACCATTTTGGAATTTCCAATATCTGTTGTACCTATTATCTTAACTTTAACATACATACCCAATTCTCTGAAAATGTGTAATTTTCTATATTTTGACCCAGAATTAAAATTAGAGGTAATATATTATTGAATAACTTTAATAAAGGATATAATAATTAACTAATTATTTATTGGATAGATAAATATGTGTCTAAACCTACTTATTCCTCTGTATTCTAATCACAACCAAGGCAATAGTTTCAAAACAAAAGTAAGGTTGAATCCTTTAACTCTAATGGGGAAATAAAGTTTATATTTCAAGAGTTTATGGGAAGGTTTGACTGAAAAAGTGACTAAAAAATAGTCAGCATAAATATGGAAAAGCTAAATCATATTATAGGATGAAAAATATAGAGCTAAAAAAGGGAAAACTAGCTTGAAGAATGAACACAATAGTTAAAAGGATACTTCCTAGAACACCTGAAATAAACCCTTGAGAGAATTACATGTCTTTCACCATTAGTATTGGTTTAATGAATCACTGAAAAAAAAAATATACCTATGGTTTCCTAAAATAAAATTTTAAATAAATATGGGGAAAAATCTAGAATATTGTGGATTTTTAAATCTATAGAACCCTTAAGAATATGAGATAAACACTACCATGCTACCCGAAAAACAATTCTGGTTGGAGTGAGTAACTCAAGAGGGGGTGAAATGAGTTCCCAAATTTTTTTTTCTTAAATATTAGGCTAAAATAAAAACCAATTAATAAAATTAAACTAGACAATTAATCAAAATAGAAGATTGATATAAGATATTTCCTTTTAAAATATTTCTTAAAGAGTGATTAAGTATGAGTTAAAATATTGTTTAGAAATAACTTAAATTTTGAAATAAATTTACTTAGACCAATGAAAATATAATCACTAGTTAAGATTAATTATCAAAGTAATAGTTTTATTTATATTTAAAAGGAAATCTAGGATATAGAAGTAAAACAAAACATAATAACATAATGGCACAGAGGAATAAACAAGAGGTTCAATCTCAAGGTGAGACTTAATCCCCTCTATTTGGAAATCACCTTCTACCAAGAATATTATAATTACAATGAAATAAATCCATAACTTATATTAGGTAAACAATCAATAGTTATAAGCTATTTAGGATAAAAATACTCTTATATAGTAATTCATGAGAAGTTATAAAAAAACAGGTCACATTGATACCTCTTCCACAAACAAAATTAGGAAAAATATGTAGAGAAATAAGAGAATAAAAAGTATTATCTCGGTAAATAAATGAGAAAATGTGTGTTTGATAAAAATGTAACACCACACCACTCAAAATAAAAAAAATAAAATAATAAAGAATATAGAAAAATCAGTCTGATATGTTCTGAATATTCATAGTCCTCAGATCAACATGGGTGAGGAATTTGTGTTTTGTTATGGAAATTTTTAGTAGATAGAGGATCATAGAAAATCTATAAGAATGTTTTAGATTATCTCTTTCGGCATCTAAATCAATATAAATGATGAATTCTATGATTCTATATCATATTATATTCATAGAACATGAATTAGTAAGATCGTGAGAATTCACAGATTCAGTCACACGAAATTATCGAGTCCAGAGAGATATATATCCTTCATGTATATATAGAAGCATATGATCTAAAATCATTGGATCGGTTTTTGAATATGTCATGAAGACTTGGTAAAAAAAATATATTCACAACAAAATATCCATTGATCTATTCACACCAATGTCCTCAGACAACAACAATAGTAATATGCTGACGGTGAATCAACATCTAGTAGTATCTCATACTGGCGGTAATGGTGACTGAAGTCTACTAATAGATCATCCTAGAAGTAACTCTCTTTTGGTGGTGACTCTCCTCTGGCAGTGACTCATTTATGGCAGTGACATGCCTCTGGAGGTGACTCACTTTTGGCGGTGACTCGTCTCTAGCGGTAATAGTGACTCTCAGGAAATGATGAATCATCATAAAACATAGAATTATTATCATTGAAGTAGTCTTAACAAATAAAATTATATCAAATGACATGTGAATCATTATTAATAAATGAATCATGGTTTGTGATCATTAAAATAAGAGAGTGTCAAACATAATCCACACAAGGAGGATCCAACAATATCTCCCTTTTTGATGATAAAAAACTTTTTATTTTATAAATAATATACTGAATGAGTAATTATAAATAATTTGAGATGTATTTAAGTTGAAAAACAATCTTCTTATAATTATAAAACTAAATGCTTATTTTATCTCCCCCTTTAAAATTATCAAAAATAAAAATAGTAGTAAAATTTACAAATAATATAAGAGAACACATAGATATTGCATTTATTAGGGGTGAAAAAGATGTTGAGGATATAAAGATAACAATTAAAATTGAAAAACATGATCCCTATCAAAATAAATCATCTATTAATATTCACTAGGTAGAGGGTGGTGGACGATAAACTTTTTCTTTCCCCTTTTCCTTGTATTTATCTCTGTATCTATACATGGAGGACACAGTTGAAGTGAAATTTGGAGAAAAGGTTGTAATGGAAGGAAATTTGGTAGTAGGAGGAAGTGGCTCTCACATAAGAACTAGCATGATGTGCTTGATTGTATTAGCTAATGACACAATCATAGGCTAAAATTGATGAGGTAGAAGACCATCTGACTGAGTTATCACTGCAGGTCTATATCGAACAAGCTCTGTGGATGTGGTGGAAAGAACTGTGGTCACATGAATTACTTCTATGAAAATAATAGCTGGATGATTGACATGGAGGAATGGTTTCATTTGATTAATAAAATCCTTTATTATATTACCTCCTCTTTCCATTTCACTAAAAAATCCCCCTTTCCCATCCCTGAATCTCTACAGAGATGGTGTGATAATCTTTAGTAGACTGACCAATTCTTTGAATGCTCTTATTATTGATATGAATCTTTAATTCTCTGCCATAAATTTTAAATTATCATAGATCTCATTCTTTGTATAAATACAGGATAGATAATGATTTATCTATTTCTTGATGATGTCCTTATCATTCTTGAGGTTAAAGGCATATTATCTTATCATCTGATAAACATGCTCTCCATGCTGATGTATCTACTGAATTTGGTCCTCATGAGTGGTCACATCATCCATAACATTTCTGATCTCTTCCCAAATAACTTTTTAAAGAATATATCTACCAATTTTCACAGGATAAGGAGGTGGTGAAGTGGATATAGAGGCACAGACAATCAGTATTTCCAACTTTTGATTCATGGAAGTCATAAATTCTTAAACAAAGGATATCATACCCCCTACTGAAGATTTCAAACTTCTTACCTATGTATCCAAAGTTCTATTAACTAATTCCATTTATTGAATATGAAATCTTACTTTTGGTTGTATATGAGATATAATCAACTCAACCAAATATAAAGTACTTTCTTTACTGAGATGGGTAGTTGGAGATGGTTGAGAGTATAAGAAATATGTAAAATCTAAAATCAAATTCCTTCTTAAGGAGTCCAATTTAGAATGCATAGTCCTCTGAAAAGAATCCAAATCATCTTGGGTTACTACATTAGTAGGCAAGACATGTTGATCAGGAGGAAGATTTATTTTCTCATGAGGCACTTCAACTACAACTGATCTATCTATCTTCATGGGAGTAAAATGATTTAACTCCCCAACTTGATCTATTGGATCCACTAAGGATTATTATCCTCTGACAATATTTTCATTCTCATCATTTGAATTACTATAAACCAATCCAAGTTTAACAAATCCATGATATTTTTCAAATTATTAAAAACAACTAATTGAAGGTATAATATAAGGAAGGATTGGAGAGTCTCTAGGTACTTGAGAGATTTGAACAAAATTAGTTACTAAAGGGGTAGGTTTTGTATCATTGGTCTGCATGATATCTCCCTGTTTCACTTGAATCACTTGGACTGACTGATCAATTGGATTGGTAGACACCTCACCTATAGATTTCATACCTTCTAAAGGAACAATTGGGAAATCAGGAATCAGAGTATCTTTAAGTTGATTTTAATCTCTATTGGAACTAGATACCACTAGTGAAGAAGGTTTTTGTTGATATATCTCTTGGTCATGATCAGAAGGAGAATCTTCATTATTATCACTAGCCTTTTCATGATCAGTACCACCATCAACATTTTGATCATCTCTCTGATCAGGTCCACCATCATTATCTCTATCATATGGATTCTCATCATCTTTACTTAAACTTCCATATGATTTCTCAAGATCCACTATTTCAACATTTTCTTCCTTAGAAGAATTATTAGTACTTCCTTTTCCATTTCCATTTTGATCACTTGATGTTTTAGAAAAAGATAACTTAAACTAAGAATCTCTAGATACTATGGTATCTTCATCATCATTTTCATTTAGAATAGATTACTAGGTAGGCATAGAACCTGGTGGAGGGAAAAATTTATTAGAAACTTTTGAGGAGATTTAGGAATCTCTGGATCACTCCCCACTTATACTAAAAATTAATCTTCTTATTATTCCACTGTACGTTAAACTCTTTCAAAATATTCATTAGAATACTCAGATAACTCATCTAGCTGGAGACTAGAATCCCTAAAATCCTTAGGTATTTTTGGATGATCTATAGGATTTAATTCCTCATACAATTTCTCATTATCTCTCACCTAGCATTTCTTCTAGGGATTCCAGCTTATTTTCACCCTTTTACAAATCATTTTTGATGAGAAAAAACCACCAAATTAACTTTATGATTTAATTCCTCATACAATTTCTCATTATCTCTCACCTAGCATTTCTTCTAGGGATTCCAGCTTATTTTCAACCTTTTACAAATCATTTTTGATGAGAAAAAACCACCAAATTAACTTTATCTTATTCTCTTTCTTTGAAATATCCTTTTTTCATATAAGATGACTGATATCATTTTAGGAAATATGTGGGAGTCTGATGTTGAACTCTTATTGAAAATCTCATACATATGAACCATAAAAAATCTACATAGATTGATTATTTTCCATTTTTCATCATATTGAGAAAATAAATATCTTAATACCACATGGTATTTAAATATCATTTTCTTGGACATAAAACATTTTGGAAAAACTTGAATAACATCGTACACTCACCATCAAGTTATGCATCACTAGGTCCCCTTAGGGTACTATCTCCAGTCAATTGTAGGAGAACTTCTTGGTATTTTAAAATTTCACTATCATTAGGTATACTACCTTGAAAATACTCATATACTCTTTTATGAGGTAACTAAGAAATTTTACCACTCCATTGAAGAGAGAGAAATATCATCTCCATTAATGTGACTCTGCATCTTATCTAATTTCTTTTTGAAAATAAACTCAGAATTCTGAGACAAATCATAGAATTACCTCAGATAATAAACTTAGTGATTCGATGTGAACCATTTCATACAGTTCTAATTTCCAGTGACCTTTAACACTAGAGTACTGCTAGTTGGGAGCCATTTTTCATTGACTTCATTTTTTTCTTTGACAACACTTTTTTCCAGAAGTGGGTTTTGAGAAAAAACATCCAAGCTGATTGCAATTACCTTGTGCTTCTTTAATTTCTTCATCTCTTCTAGACTTAATTATGAAAGTTTCTTCACATGAGACATTCAAATCAGTAAGAGTTTTAAGATAGAAATATGATTGGTTTGAGAGGAAGGAAAAGGTTCAGGATATCAAGTATTCTAAAGGAAGTGAATTGATTAGATTTATCCTTATGGTTCTACCATTTCTGGATTCTAAATAAATAATAAAAAATATTAAACAAAAAATTTAATTGGTAAAATAAAATTGCAGTGGTAATAAAACAACGGTGACTTCATCATTTGTGACTTCATAAACAATGACTTATCAAAAGTGAATTATCAATGGTGACTTTTCAACGATGATTTCATAAAAAATGAATTATCAATGGTGACTTATCAATGGTGACTTATCAACAATGACTTAATCAACAATGACTTATAAACAATGACTTATCAACCCGAATTTATCATTCCCAATTCATGTTTTCTGTAGTTTAATCTCTCAGAATTCAAAGGTTTTGTGAAGATATGAGCTAGATGATGTTTAGTTCCAATAAATTCTAAATTTATATCACCCTTTTTATAAAAATCTCTCAAAAAGTGATGTCTTAAATCAATGTATTTTTTTATATTGTGAGATACAATATTTTTGGAATTTTTTTATCACACTTGTGTTATCTCAGTTTATAGGTACATGTATAAATTGGTATCCAAATTCTATTAAACTATGTTTCATCTAAAATATTTTTTCACAAAAACTTCTTGAAACTATATATTTAACTTTAGCAGTATATAGTGAAATAAAGTTTTGTTTATTACTACACCATAATACTATATATTTTCCTAAAAGATGACATGTTCCTAATGTGGTTTTTCTATCTTACTTGTAGCCACCAAAACCACCATATAAATTACTTACTCAATCAAAATCATGTCCTATTGGGTAGAGAAATCCTAAATTAGTTTTATACAAAAGGTATTCAAAAATAATTTTGATAGATAATAAATGTGACCCTTTTCTTAAAAGAAATCACACATACACACACTAAACATAATATCAGGCCGACTAGCAGTTAAGTACAAAAGACTTCCAATCATTCCACTGTAACTAGTTTGATTTACTGATTTCTAAGATTCATCAAGATATAGTTTATAGGTGGTACTCATGGGAGTTTCACTACTTTTGGTACTTTCTAGGCCAAATTTTTTTAAAATATATTGATTTAATATAATTCCCTCTTTATTTTAAAAAAACTGAAATTTGAGAAAGAATTTGAGTTCACCCATTTTACTCATTTCAAATTCATTTTGTATTTGTTTTAAAAAATTAGTACATAAGGAATATTTATCAGATCGAAAAATAATATCATCTACATATATTTGTACTGTTAAAACATATTTTGAAACTATTTTTATAAAAAGAGTTGAATCATCTATACCATTTGAAAAACATTTTGAAATAAGAAAAGAGGTAATCCTATCATACCAAGATCTAGGAGCATGTTTTAAACCATAGAAATCTTTTTTTTAAATTTTAAAACATGATTTGGAAAATGGGGATTTTGAAATATCATAGGTTTTTCAACAAAAACATCCTCAATTATAAATCCCTTTATTAATTCACATTTAACATCCATTTTATATAGTTTGAAATCAAAATGCAGTGCATAGGAAAGTAATATAGTAATGAATTCAAGTCTTGCTACAGGTGAAAAAATTTCATCATAATCAATACCTATTTCTTGATTATAACATTGTGAAACTAGTTTAGCTTTATTTCTTACTATAGTTCCAGACTCTCCAACCTTGTCTCTAAACACTCACTTAGTTCCAATAGTTAATGTGTGTTTAGATCTATCAACAAGTTCCCAAGCATTGTTTCTTTTAAATTTATTATGTTATTCTTTCATGTATATTACCCATAATTCATAATTTATGGCATCATTAATGTTCTTAGGTTCAAGCTGTTACAAGAAGGCTTTTTGTTAAACTTTATTTATATTGTTAGCTCCGGTATATGGAACTCTATATAGGTTTCCTATTATAACATCTAATGAGTTTTTTCTATGATTCCTAATGGGTCTTGGAAAAGAAGGTATGGATGATCCAAGATCTTCTTCAGGTTTGGGTTCTAGCAGTTCAATGGGTGAACTTTCTTGTTTTTTCATAGAATTTTCATAAGTTTTAGAATTGAGATTTCGAGTTAAAAGATCATTATTCTGGATCTCTTATAAAACACTCTATAAGCTTTACTAGAAGTTGAATACCTAATGAAAATCCCTTCATCACTCTTAGAAGAAATTTTTCCAAATTATCGTTTGTATTTAGAATAAAAACTTTTCAACCAAAAACTATAAAGTAATTAACCTTTGGTTTTCTATTATTCCATAAATGATAAGATTATATATTTAAGATAGGTCTAATTAATACTCGATTTATATTCTAACATGTTATATTAACAACTTCAACCCAAAAGTTGACAGGTAGTTCATATTCATTTAACATAGTCCAAGATATCTATTGAAGAGTCATATTTCTTCTTTGTACCACACCATTTTGTTGTGGTGTCCCAGGAGTAGAAAAGTTGTGATTATAACCATTTTGAGAACAAAATTATTCAATGTCTTTAGTTTCAAATTTTCGACCATGATCACTTTGTAAGGCCTTAATCCTAAGCCCACTAAGATTTTCTACAGATTTTACATACTTAATGAAGTAAGTACATGCTTCACTTTTGTGAGATAGAAAGAATACCCAAGTGTATATCTAAAATTAATCTACAAGTACATAGAGATAATGTATTCCATTTGGACTAGAAACTCTAAAAGGTACAAAAAGTTCTATATGAACTAAATCTAGAGTCTGAGAGGTTGAAACTTATTTTTTAGATTTAAAAGAAGGGTTATGATGTTTTCCATTTTGGCAGGGATCACAAACTTTATCATCGAGAATTCAAGATTTGGTAGGACTCTAACTAACCCTTTCCTACCTAGATTTATATGAGAATGAATATTTCAATGGCCTAGTATCCTATGACAAATCCAATATTATTTTTTAAAAGAACCCAAAACAGAAATATTTCAATAAGATAAAGAATTTAAATCAATAGAATAAATATTATCATTTCTTGAAGCAGTAAAAATTAAAACATTTTTATCATTAAAAACATGACAGACATTCTTTTCCAATTTTACATAAAATCCATCATCACATAAATGAGATGTGCTAAGAAGATTATATTTTAAAATATATATATATAAAACTTTGTAAATTAATAACGAATTAGAATTACCGATTTGGCTAAGGATGATGATTTTACATTTATCATTATCACCAAAAGTGACATGACCACCATCAACTTTGATCAAATTCATGAAGTTTGAATACTCACCAAAAAGGTCTGGAACATTTACTATCCAGATACCATAGGCTTTTCCTAGAGGTTTTCAAATAGCTTTAGTACAACACAAAGTTTATGTCAACAATGATTTTGGTACCCAAATTCTCTTGGGTTCAGATATATTAGTAATAATATATTTTAGAGTGCATATTTTCTGAATGAGTTTCTTATATACAGATTGTAATATTATATAAATGAATAATTTATTAGGTACAATTGAGTAGGTATTGGTAGTATATGAATTTTATAGACTGGTAGTTGTTGTAAATCTAGTTTTTTTAATTTTTATTTGTCTTGGTTGGGAACCTACACTAGTTAAATACTTGAGATAAACTTGCTTTTGCAATATTTGAGTTAACGTTTTCTTATCATTGTTAAAACTTTATAAATCTTTCTTAAATTATTTATTTGACAATTTTATCTCTTTTTTTTCTTTGAATAGTTGATCATTTTTCTGCTTTTCACAGTATGGTTGGATTTAATATTTACTGTTGGAGCATGATATTTCTTAAGTGAATTATATTTAACTTTCATCTCATGAAAAGTGTCTTTCATCATGTTACAATAATCGTAAAAATATTTACTAGTCATTTTTTCATCATTATCACCATTTTATTCATTTTCAGAAATGTATGAAATATTGGTAGGAGAAATATGAAGAATATTTTGTACCTATGATGCACTTTCTGTAAAGAAAATATTTTCCCTATGAGACTTATCTTCTTGAGTAGTGTCTAAATCACTCGATCTCTCTTTAGAGGCACTCCATGTTGCTTTCATGGATCTCTTGTATCTTATAACCTTATTATCATACATATTTTTATATTTAAATTTTGGATAGTCAACTTTAATGTGTACTTTTCTATTACATTCATATTTGGTGATTTAATT
The DNA here is from genome assembly GCA_963277665.1 of Viscum album. Classification (NCBI taxonomy): domain Eukaryota; kingdom Viridiplantae; phylum Streptophyta; class Magnoliopsida; order Santalales; family Viscaceae; genus Viscum; species Viscum album. The sequence goes on from OY728166.1 coordinate 483,148,561, forward strand.
TTGAGTATCATCCTTTTTCCAATCCTTCCCCCATTTTCCATGTAGCCATAATTTCCTCTAGAATTTGAATTTTTTGAAGAACTTATTTTTCCTATAAAATTTCTTGAATATTATGGCCATATGTTCCATTTTTACATAATTGTCATCAAGATATTCTTATTCACTGATATCTTTATCTTGTACCTTTTCTCTTTGTATGGAGGTTGTAGTATTGAAGGATACTGATTTTATTTTTGGTTCATCTACATTGATATTTTTTTTTTCAACTTTAATATTTTATTCATACATCGTCATCTTTCCTATCAATTACTTGACACGTAGTTTAATCAAATCACATGTTTCTCTAATTGAAATAGATTCCCATTTCCATCTTTCTGGTAAGCATATGAGTAATCTCATACCTTGATGTTTGTATTTTAGTTGTTTTTCAAGTGAGTGCATGGTATTTACTATTTCATTGAACCTGATATACATATCAGAAAAAGGTTCTTCAGTTTTCATTTTAAATGTATCATATATAATTTTGTATGTATTTAATCAAATTTATTTTACATTTGATGTTCCTCCATGTGAAACAAATAAGGTATCCCATATTTCAAAAGAATATTTTCACGTAGATATTCTATTAAATTCATCATCACCTAAGGCACAAAATAAAGAATTCATAGCTTTACAATTATTATTGTAAGTATCTTTTTTAGTATCACTCCAAGTATTTATAGTAGTTTATGGTATTTCATGTTGATCTTTTATTACAGTCCAAATTTCAAAACCCATACTTTTTAAATGTATTTTCAATTTTATTTTATATTTAGAATAATTTGTACCTTTAAAATAAAGAGGTCTGTTGGTGGAAAATCCTTCTTCTCTATTATCGATAAAAAACTAAAATTTAGAATAGAAAGAAATTTTAGATCTTTAGAATATAACTAAAATCATAGCTGAAAAGTAAATTTTTAAAGTACTTTGATACCAAATGTTGGTCAGAGTGCGTAACTCAAGAGGTGGTGAATTGAGTTCCCAATCAAAATTTCTATTAAATATTAAGTTAAAATAAAAACACCTTAATAAAAATAAACAAGAAAATTAATCAAAACAACAAATTGATATAATATCTATCCTTTTTAAAATATTTATTAAAGGTTGATTAAGTCTTAGTTAAAATATTATTTAGAAATACCTTAACTTTTGAAATCAATTCACTTAAAAAAATATAAACACCAATTAAGATTAATTATCAAAGTAATATTTTTGTTTATAGATAAAAAGTAATTTAGGATATAGCATTAAAAAAACATAATAACAAAATGAAATAGTAGAATAAACAAGATATTCAGTCTAAAGGTGAGACTTAATCCCCCAAAATTTTCAATCACCGGGTGCCAAGAAGATTATAATTATAAAAAAATAAATCCATAACTTGGGTCAGGTAAGTAATCAAGAGCTACATGCTATCCAAGATAACAATCCTCCTTCATAATTATTCGTCGTAATTAAAGAAACACAGGTCACACATGAACCTCTTCCACAAACATAGTGGGAAAACAGATATAGAGTAATAAGAGAATAATAAGTATTCTCAAGGTAAATGTCGGATACAATGTGCATTTGATAACAAGGTAAAAACACACTGCTCAAAATAAAATAGACAGAATAGTTAAGAATATAGAAAAGTGTAGTTTGATATGTTATGAATATTCATAGTCCTCAGGTCTGTATGGATGAGGAATTCATGCTTCATTTTGGAAATTATTAGCAGAAATATGGTCATAGAAAATATGCAGGTATGTTTCAATTGATCTCTGTCATCTTCTGAATCAGTCTTAGTGATGAATTCTAGACTACTGTATCATTTGATCTTCACAAAAAATGAATCAATATGCTTGTGAGAATTCACATATTTTGTCATGAAACATTATCCAGTCTTGAGAGAGAGAGGCATCCTTAACACATATATATAGCAGTGTCAGATCCACAATAATAAGATCTATCTTTGACTATGTAATGAAGACTTAGTCAAAAAAATATATTCATAATTATATAGCTGTTGATCCAATCACACCAATGTCCTCAGATATCAATGGTAGCCAGATAATTTCGATGAATCAACATCTAGTAGTATCTCATACTTGTGGTCATAGTGACTCAAGTTTGGTGGTATCTCATCCAGCTGTTAAGTCAAAAGTCTTCTTTTGACTTCTATATCATGTTTTGGAAATCAAAAATGTATTCTATCATATGTTTGTAAATTAAAAATTGTCTTTTATCATGTTTATCGTATCGTACAATGTTGATCGTACCGACCATATCGTATCGTACTGACTCTGTCAATCGTATCATACTGACTCTGTCAATCGTATCGTACTGACTCTGTGAATCGTATCGTACTGACTCTGCTATTCAGTTTTTCTTTATTTGTTTTGGTACTTAGTCAAAAATACTCACTGCATATGAATCGTACTCATGTTTTTTATTTCTTTATATCTCTTGTCCTAAAAAAACGATGTCGTTGAGTTGGTTACAAACTAATCAAAACGATGTCGTGATTTCTGTTTCAATATGACCGTTGGAGGCAATATGACCATTGGAACCCGAGGCCTATAAATAGGAGGTCATTTGAAGCTGAGAGTACAACGATGAACGAAGAGAACGAATGAAGAGACTCTGTGAACTACCAAGATTCTAGAGAGAGACACTGTGACTTCTCTCATCAGCCTTGTGCGTCCGATCATCGTATCGAGGGCTTTCAAGTAATTGAAAGACAGAGGTGCCGATTACCTACAAAATCGAGGGCTGCCGGGGATAGGCAGACAGATGTACCGATCATCGTATCGAGGGATGCCGGGGATAGGCATACAGACGTACCGATCATCGTATCGAGGGCTGCCAAGGATAGGCAGACAGACGTACCGATCATCGTATCGAGGGCTGCCAAGGATAGGCAGACAGACGTACCGATCATCGTATCGAGGGCTCACCAAGGTGTTGGTGAGACAGACCTTTTATCCTAGGTAAAAGGATAACCCTTCTCTTTGGGTTAAAAGAATTGTTAAACTTTTACATTTCCGCTATTACTTGTATTAGAAAGGGATTTGTATTGTTTCCTTTATTCTTTACTTTTTCAATTGTAATTGTTTCAATTACAATCATTCTATTACTTTTTGTATTGATTGATTCTATACGCTTTAAGGTAGAATCATTCATCTTTGTATTACTCTGATTATTGTGTTCACTTTGAATACAATTGTTTTACTTTACATTAGTATTACAATACATCATACCTTTTATATTCAATACAATTGTTGGTGTTTATATTTGTATTAGTTTAAGATCATTTAAACTAATCTCTTTGTTGCAAAAACTCAAAGGTTTTTAAATCTAAAATTCACCCCCCCTCTTGTATTGTACCATCTAATAGACATATATATCTACTATTCGATCCAAAAATTGGTATCAGAGGTGGTTTTCCACTGATTTGTATTACTAGCTTTATTTCTTTTTACTATCTTGAATACTTACTACACTAACGTGTAGAGTGGAAAAGTTGTTTTTGTTGTATTAGATGGCAGGAATGAATATCGGATCAATAGATAATCTGAATCCTTCTAGACCACCAATCTTTGATGGGAATGATTATGAGTATTGGAGAGATCATATGAAGACTTTCGTTATCAATACTGGTGTAGAAAATTTTATTATGCTTACTGGGGGTTACAAAATTCCTGACAAAGAAGTTAGCACGTTCAACAACCAAGAGAAGCAAGAATATCAACTGAATTACAAGGTACACAATACTTTATTATGCTCCATGACCAGGAATATATATAGTCAGATATCTTCATGTGAAGCAGCCAACTGTATTTGGAAGAAATTAGAAGTCACTCATTTTGGTACATCCAAGGTTATAGAAACAAGGAGAGCAATGCTTCGAGCAGAGTATCATGGATTTTTCTTTCCTTATGGAGAACCTGTATGTAAAGTTCAACAAAGGTTTATGACGATTGTCAACAGCTTACAATCTATGGGAGAAAAAGGTCTTGATGATGAAGCTCTTGTTGATAAGATTATAGATATTATGCCAAATGAATGGGAGTCGAAAAGGACAGCTATTGATGAAAATATAAAAGTTTCCCAGATTACTCTTGATGAACTCTTTGGAACTCTTCTACAGAATGAGACAAGAATGAAGAGAGATTCTGATTTTAATAAGAAGAAGAATGGGAATGGAAGTGTAGCTTTTGCATCTAAAGCTAAAACACCTGAAAGGCTTACAAGGTCTAAATCCAAGAAAGTTGTTATATCTGATTCAAGTGATTGTAATCTTTCGGATAATGAGCTAGCCAATCTTGCTCGAAGGATGAACAAGATTGTGGGAAAGAAATATTTTCAATATAGATTCAAAAAGAAAGACAGGAAAGATAGGAAAGATTCAGAGGTAACTTGTTATGAATGCAAGAAAGCAGGACATATAAGGCCTGATTGTCCTTTACTGAAGAGGAAAGATAGAAAAGAGAAGAACTCTGAAAGAAACAGGAAAAGGTTTTATAAGACAAAGAAAGGCTTAAAAGCAAATGATACGTAGAGTGCAAGTGGTAGTGATTCCTCAGATGATTCTTCAGAATATGAGACATCAGGACAAAGAAATATTGGACTTCTATCCAGATTACCAATTGAAGATCATTGTCTCATGGCCAAGGTACATAATGCTGAAGCTGTTACAAATGTCTCTTTAAATGCAAATTATGTTGATAATAGATATTATGAATCTTTAAATGATGAACCCTCATCATCAGAAGATGATACTTTACCTTCTTTTGACGAAGTCTCTAGATTTTCTAAGTTACTTGAAAATGAAAATTCTAAACTCAAAAAGAGATTTGAAAAAGAAAATTCTAGAATTTCAATTTTGACTAAAGAAGTATCAGATCTTTCTAAAGATCTTGATGTGAAAACTTCTGATTTTGAAAGTATTTTAAAAACCCTTGAGAAAGTTAAATCTGATAAGGATAAACTTTCTAAGGATCTTGAAACTGTAATTTCAAAGAAAAATATTTTAGAATCTAACTCTTGTTCAAATTCAAATGTTTTAGAAAATAAGAATTTGGTTTTAAAACTAAAGTCAGAGATTTTATCTTTGAGGAAATGTTTGTCAAAATTTACCTATGGAAAAGAAAACTTTGATAGGATGTATTCTCAAATTAGACCTTTGAGAAATCGTTCTGGTCTTGGTTATACTTATTCCAAACCTGTTTTTAGCAATAACTATTTTGTCCCTCAAAAAACCATTTTCTGTTCTAAGTGTCAATGTGGTTGACACTGGAGAAGAGATTTTTCTCTTAACAAAACTCAATCTTTAGGATTTCATAAGGCTCATTTTGCAAAACAAATGTGGATTCCTAAAATTCTTTTATCTAACCCTTCTGAATCCAAACAAGTTTGGATTCCGAAAATCTAATTGCTTCTTTTTCAGGAAAACGAGAAGTGTACCAATAAGAACATTTGGTACATGGATAGTGGTTGTTCTCGACATATGACTGGAAACAAAAATCTTTTTCAAAAGTTTATCAAAACAAAAGGTGGAAAAGTTACCTTCGGAGATAATGCTCAAGGAAAGATTGTTGGTATAGTTTTATAGTATCATTTACTATCGACCGATGATGGTAATCAAATTCTTTTCCATCGTATCAATCAATCTTGATATTTAATCGACCGATGATGGTAATCAAATTCTTTTCCATCGTATCGACCGATGATGGTAATCAAATTCTTTTCCATTGTATCATTCAATAGTTTTGAATCGACCGATGATAGTATTGAAATTCTTTTCCATCGTATCATTCAATAGTTTTGAATCGACCGATGATAGTATTGAAATTCTTTTCCATCGTATCATTCAATAGTTTTGAATCGACCGATAATAGTATTGAAATTATTTTCCATCGTATCATTCAATAGTTTTATATCGACCGATGATGGTATTGAGATTGTTTTCCATCGTACTGTCAGTTCATGGTAACGAGATTGTTTTCCATCGTACTGTCAGTTCATGGTAACAAGATTGTTTTCTATCGTATAGTCAGTTCATAGTAATGACTTTGTTTTCCATCGGCTTGATGATGTTTTTTCTTGTTTCCTTACGATTGTATTTTCTTTTGATTTCTATTAAAACCAACAATTACCTTACATTCTCCGACAGTTTTTTTTTTCATTTTTTTTATTTTTATTTGTTTTTAATCCTAACCATTGATCTGGTTTTCTCTAATCTTGACCGTAGAAGATCAACGGTCACTCTTTTTCGACTGTAGAAGATCAACGGTCACCTCTTTATCGCCTATAAATACCCCTCTCCCCTCCCCAAACCCACATTGATTTTTCAGGAATTGTGGCGAAGCTCTGCTCCACCAGCTATAAATCATCGTACGATCTTCTCAATCGGCATCACCTTTATGTCTCAATCCTCTGCTAACACTCCCGCCGAAATGTCTTCAAATACTTTTACAGAGAAAGAATTTAACAGAGAAAGGTTAGTATCCCGAGACTTTTTCGATACGTACGATTCTACAATTAGGAGGATCATTTTGTTTCAAGGATGGGAACATCTGTGTGTTGAAAAGCCTGATATTCAAGATCCAGTTCTTTTTGATGAAGTTTGTCAGTTTTACAAAACCGTTTCTTTCGACAAAGATATGACTATAAACTTCGCTGTGTACGATAGAAAATTATCTATGTCTGTGAAACAAGCAGCACTTTTTCTGAATGTTTCTGTAGAAGTAGATTCTTTTTGTCCATCTCACAAACTACCAGAGGAAGTTGGTACATTTAATAGAGAAAATGCTGAAAAGTCTTTGTTTCTTATTAATGAGGAAAAGAGGAAAGTGTCTCATCTTTCACCGGACAATCTTTTTGTCACTTTATGGATGCAAGGTTTTCTTATCCCAAGGAAAGGGGATAGATAAACTCTTAAAGTTTCTGATATATTCATGCTCGACTATCTTGTAAATATGAGAAAAGTAAATCTCATGGGGTATATTTTTGAAACCATCAAGAATGTCAAGACAGGAGGGATCAAGTCCCAGATGATTATGTATCCAGCCATCCTTACGAAGTTCATTTTTGAGAGTATGAAGTTTTGTAACATTCCTTTGAAAGGAAAACCCATGGATTTGAGGCCATCTTGGATTAGTAAGAGTATGATGAAAAAGATGAATGTTTGTTTTGATTCAAATTCAAAAATTTTTGTCAGAGATGTAGAAGCTGAATTAGCTCAGAATCAATCGGCACCTATGCCAGCCAAGGACATTCAATCCACCGATGTTACTCAAAAGTCTGATCCGCAAACCAGTTCTAAGCTGAAGAAGAAGCCAAGGTACAGTAAGGAGGTTGTAGCAAAATGGAGAAAAGATAAGGAACAGAGAAAAGAAGGTGATCCAAAGTTTGGTCTTGACCCTGCTGAAGCCTTTTCAGAAAGAATAAGGGTAGAAGAAACCCTTTAGGCCGAAAAGAAGAAGAAGGTTCTTTTGAAAAGAAAGGATCAGGACTTTGATGTCTCTAAAGTCCTGAAAGCGGTTGAAGATGATAGTGCTCAACTAACTGAAGAAGTGCACCAAGAGCCCATCGTACAGAGTCTTCCTGAGAAAGAAAAAGGAAAACAAGTGATGGAAGAAATAGAAGAAGAAGAAGAAGGAGACTTTCTTTTAGAATTTCTTCAAAACTCAAAAAAGAGTAGAGAGGAATCGGTTCAAAAGCCGAGTGAAGGTGTTCAACAAATCCTTCATGCCGATCAAGCACAATCTCCGGACAGAATGTCTTTTCAAGAAAGGCAAGGTGATCAATCTTCTCATTCTGATAAAGTTGTTGTCATTAGTGACAAAGTGGAAGAAGAAAGAAAACAGAAAGAAAAAGTGAAAGGGAAACAACCAGTTGTTGACTCAAGCAAATCGTATGAACTACCATCGTATGATGAGGATACTGATTCAGAGCACACAATCTCTCTCAAGAAGGGTGATTACATTGTTCATGTTTTGAGAAGGGTGGAGAAAACCATTCCTTATTTCCCGAGGCTGGAAGGGAAGATTGATTTTATTACTGAAAATCAAAGGAATAAGTTTGGCTCTGTAAAATAATTGAGGAAGAAAGTTTTGTCAGTAGAAGCCGATTTGAAACTTCTTTCAGAAAGCTCGGTTGCTCATAAGAAGGCTTGCAATAAGATGACCAAGTGGTCGTACAAAACAGAGAGCTCAATCAATGATCATGAAATAGCTATTGAAGATATAAGGAGGTTATCAAATGAGCTTACAATTGCTTTCAACAAGCTTGATAGAGAAACAGTTGAAAGGCTGAATCTGTTGTCTTCTCAAAGAGCCGATGTTCCTTCAGTGAAAGACTTGCAAGAAAGAATGAATGTTTTCCAATCTGAATTCTCAAAGGTTTCATCTTTCAAAGATGAAATGGTTTTACTGAAGAATCAAAATTCTGTGTTATCCAAAGATAACAAGAATTTGCAAAACAGGATTGATACCCTTGAAGAAGTAATCAGAGTCCAGGAGGAGACCATCAGAAATCAAGATCAGATTTTTGGGGATCAACAAGAGCTTCTCAAAACTCAGGGTGAATCAATTTATGAAGACAAGAAGGAGATCAAGAAGATGAAATCTGTTCTGCATGAGCTTATAAAGAAGGAGAAGGAAATAGAAAACAAATGATTGTTGTATTTGTTTTCTTTTGGAATTTGTCTTTGTTTTTTAATGACTCTTATGATCCTTTTCTTTTATCCATTGTCTTGTATTGCTTTACTAACTCTTTCAGACAATTCAAGATTACTCCTTTCTTTTTGTAAATCACAAAGGGGGAGAATATTTACAAAGGGGAGAATGTTTTATAAAGGGGGAGAATGCTTTACAATGCTCTTAAGGAAAAACTACAAATACAATCCTTAAGAAAGTCCATACCTAAGGGGGAGTTAGTTGTATTCAATTTCTTATTCAGAAGAGTTTTCAATAACTCAGGGGGAGATAAGTATTTCTTGTTACATTTACTTTGTGTGTTGTGCTTTCCAAAAAGGGGGAGATTGTTAAGTCAAAAGTCTTCTTTTGACTTCTATATCATGTTTTGGAAATCACAAATGTATTCTATCATATGTTTGTAAATTACAAATTGTCTTTTATCATGTTTATCGTATCGTACAATGTTGATCGTACCGACCATATCGTATCGTACTGACTCTGTCAATCATATCATACTGACTCTGTCAATCGTATCGTATTGACTCTGTCAATCGTATCGTACTGACTCTGCTATTCAGTTGTTCTTTATTTTTTTTGGTACTTAGTCAAAAATACTCACTGCATATGAATTGTACTCATGTTTTTTATTTCTTTATATCTCTTGTCCTAACAAAATGATGTCGTTGAGTTAGTTACAAACTAATCAAAACGATGTCGTGCTTTCTGTTTCAATATGACCGTTGGAGGCAATATGACCGTTGGAACCCGAGGCCTATAAATAGGAGGTCATTTGAAGCTGAGAGTACAACGATGAACGAAGAGAACGAATGAAGAGACTCTGTGAACTACCAAGATTCTAGAGAGAGACACTGTGACTTCTCTCATCAGCCTTGTGCGTCCGATCATCGTATCGAGGGCTTTCAAGTAATTGAAAGACAGAGGTGCCGATTACCTACAAAATCGAGGGCTGCCGGGGATAGGCAGACAGACGTACCGATCATCGTATCGAGGGCTGCCGGGGATAGGCAGACAGACGTACCGATCATCGTATCGAGGGCTGCCGGGGATAGGCAGACAGACGTACCGATCATCGTATCGAGGGCTGCCAAGGATAGGCAGACAGACGTACCGATCATCGTATCGAGGGCTGCCAAGGATAGGAAGACAGACGTACTGATCATCGTATCGAGGGCTCACCAAGGTGTTGGTGATACAGACCTTTTATCCTAGGTAAAAGGATAACCCTTCTCTTTGGGTTAAAAGAATTGTAAAACTTTTACATTTCCGCTGTTACTTGTATTAGAAAGGGATTTGTATTGTTTCCTTTATTCTTTACTTTTTCAATTGTAATTGTTTCAATTACAATCATTCTATTACTTTTTGTATTGATTGATTCTATACGCTTTAAGGTAGAATCATTCATCTTTGTATTACTCTGATTATTGTGTTCACTTTGAATACAATTGTTTTACTTTACATTAGTATTACAATACATCATACCTTTTATATTCAATACAATTGTTGGTGTTTATATTTGTATTAGTTTAAGATCATTTAAACTAATCTCTTTATTGCAAAAACTCGAAGGTTTTTAAATCTACAATTCACCCCCCTCTTGTATTGTACCATCTAATAGACATATATATATACTATTCGATCCAGCACCAGCGGTAGCTTAATTCTGGTGGTGATCACCTCTAGTAGTGACTCACTTTCGGCGGTGACTCTCTTCTAGTGTTGGCTTTCGTCTGACAGTGATTGGTTTCTAGTAGTGACTCACTTCTGGCAGTAATTTGTGACTCCCAGGAAATGGTGAATCATAATAAAAATTAGCAGAATTATCATAGAAATATTCTTACCATATAAAATTATATCAAAAAACATTTGAATCATTATTACTATAAGAATCATGGTTTATGATAATTAAAATAATAGAGTTTCAAAGATACTCCACACAAGGATGTACCAACAAACAAGAATAAAAAGGCTTAAAATTTATGAAGAATAAAGGTAAAGAAATTATGAGGAAGAAATTGAATGGATCCCTACTATCTTGAGGAATCTGTCCCCACTCATCCCTTTCACACAAAGAATGAATAAAAATAAACAAGAATATTAACTACTCAGATTCCATAAGCTATTCAAAAATATTCACATCAATATTCCCTTTATTTATGATTTAGTACAAGTATTATCATATTTGAAAATAATAAATAGTATTGTTTTAAAAAAGAAAACCTTAGAAGATTTTTCTACATACAGCCTAACCGAGGAGTGTATTTTTTTCAGACTAGAATACCTCCTAAAAGCAAGGATCTATGAATATTTTTCATTATATGCACCATAGTGAATAGTGGAAAACTAAATTTAATTTGTATTATTTGAGATTATATATATATTATTCATTACTTAGTGTTTTTATATCTATGTTTGGGAGACATTTTTCCCACTATAGTGGTCTTAGTTTTGAGTGACTGCTCCATCAAATACTACATTGGAAGAATTGATGATTTGATAGTTGGAGTTGGAAAATTATTTTTACATACTCAATTTCATATCCTAGAAATGGAATGTTTTAAGGAAGTCCCAATCATTCTTGTTAGGTAATTTCTTTCCATTATGGGTGGATTGATAAGTTTTTCTAAAAATAAATTAATATTCAATTTATGTAAACAAAGTGATAAGTTTAATGTTTTTGATATAATTAAGATCACTCCACAAATTGGATAATACTTGAGAGATAAGATGATTGAATTTGATGTAACTTTTGATAAATTTTAAGAATAATTTTTAAAAATTATTGAAGAGATTAATAAAATACAAAAAATATGTTGAAACTTGTATAGGAATAAGTTTATGTAAGGAAAAGGAGCCCTGTAATGCTTATTAGGGTGAGTTTTTCAGAGATCTTGATAAATTTTGTAAGGAGAACATCTTAAAACTAGATTTAGAATCTGAATGTGAAGAGATATCCAGTTAGAAATATAGTGGACCAATTTTTCTTACATGATTATTATATCATTTTTATGATAAATAACATAATATTAATACATTCCAGATCAAAAGGTTTAATATCTAAGGTAAATTATATTCATAGACCACTTGTACATAATAAAATGTAATTTTTTTTATTACTTATTTATAGTTCTCCTAAATCTCTAATTTTCCCCTTAGTATATGTAATAAACTGAGGATATACCTCATTGAAGTAGGTTAGCTAGAAGCCCAATAAGGGGAGGAACAACATGAGAGGAATAAGGGACATGAATTAATAGTACACGAGTGAGTATAATCAAAATCATAATATCATAAGAGTAATAACATCATCATAATCATGAGGTGAATATTTAAATAATAAATGGAATCAATAATATATATAACAATGAAACACCATAACATTGTGTTCCAATAGCACACATAGTTTTGAGAAAAATAAGCATCATGTTCATGCATAACATATGTGTATAAATCATAAAATTATAATTTTGAACAAATATAGAATCTCTTTCAAACATATTACACATAATATGATGAGATTTATAAAATTTACCATTGTATTATAGGGATATAATATTATAATATATCCTTTTATATCATAAAATTCTCATAATCATGCATGCCACATGAAAAGAGAATAAATAACAATCACAGTCCTGAAATAAACCCATCAAAATAAATCTTTCAAAAGGATTTCATTTATCATACATTATGGAATAACCTTTGGGGTTCCAAAATGAATAAGGGAGATCAAATTTTATCATAAAAGATCATTTTTATTTCAAGAATAAAAACTCAAGAGGATTCAAAGATATATTTTGAAAAAATAAATACTTTTTTGAAAAATGATTATAATTGACTTAGAAATCATTTCAATATGGTAGAAATATGTATATACATAGAATGAAAAAGGAAATAATAGTGAAAGAAAAATTTAAGGGCTTTATAAAAATATATATACTGTAAATAATTTGAAATAAGGTATATCCTAAAAGGAAAGAGTTTGGTTTGATAATCCCCATACCTTAAATATTTATTTATTCCATCACTTTTCTATATCCTGTATAATGAATTTAGGTTTATTAAAATGTTGAGACAGAAGTAGATTATGTTCATTTTTTTAATCTTTATTATTTATAATCATTTAATTTTATTTCTTAGTTCCCTTTATTAAAGTTGAAATGTTTTGATACCATATTTTCCTTAAAATATCACATATTTCTTCAATTTCAAATTTTTTGTTCAAGGTAATTTATACATAAGTGAAATTAATAATAGAAAATTAAAATATATGTAATTAAATATTGATATATTATATATAATTCATAATACCCATCCATAAAGGAAGTGATAAGTTGATAATTGGAAATGTCTTGATAGGTGGTTAATCGATCATAAATGAGACATTATCAAAAGAGGATGAAAGAGAATTATGAAATATAAATATATCATAAATAAAATAATTGCAGTAGTTTAATTTTGGTAATATTATTTTAATATACTAATTAATTAATTTGATAAGGGTTGAAATTGAAAGGAATCTAGAAAATAATGAAGAGAAGAGGAAAATGGGAATATAATTTGATGAAACCCTACCCTCTTCTCAGGTTTAATTATTTTCTATGGCACTAAAATTATTGAATTATTGGAGTTGAGTGAATCCAAAATATCCCTAAGGATTATAAGGGCCGTAATACATGGAATTTGGGTAGAAATTTGTCTTTGGTAGGTGACAGAGAAGTGGTTTTCCTATTGTAGGGAGATGGGGGTATTTATACTTGAGTATAGAGTTATTTTTGAGATAAAATATTGATTAAAAAATAATTTCCATTTTAAAAATTATAAGAGCGATATTATTGAACTTTTAAGTCATATTTGGATAAAATTAAAATGATTTTAGAACTTTTAAAGTTTTACAATCATTATCTTACTATAATTGAGAGTGAAAAAAATGACAAATTGTTCTTTTAATGGAATACTTTATCATTTTAGACTTTGGAAAACAATTTTTAGGTTTGGAATTTATGTTCATTATTTTAAATTAGTAATTTATCTAATTAAATTAATTTTTTTCAATCTATAAGTTATATAATTTATTATGTCATTATTACCTCTTGGATGATGTAATTAAAATACAACAGTTCTGTAAAAACTATATTTTTTACTATTAACTTAAAAATTAAAGAATTTTACAAAATTTCTAAAAAAAGAAACCCTATATAATTTTAATTCCTTGATTCTAAAAATAAAATCAATTTTATGAAAATAATTTTATTACATAGGTATTTTTGTTTATTAACATAAAAATTATGCTTTTTTATAAAATACATTAAAATGAATTTTATTAAAAACATCCTTATAGTTTATTTGAGTTTTTGTTAATGATATTTATCTTATGGAACTATAACATTTATATTTTATAAAATTAATCAAGATAAATATTATTTATATTCCCTACATTGAAGTCAATTTACTATTCCAATGACCAAGTTACTATTTGTAATGGTTAAGTTACTATTGAAATGGTCACATCACTCTTCCAATGCTCAAATTACTTCCTATAAATATATCTTAATTACTATATTAAACATTCAAATCAATTATACTCAAGGTTCAATATTTTTAATTTCTCAAATTTTGATTGGATTGCTAATGTTCTGTATTATTTTATAGTGTTTTTCATCACTTTGATAACTCTAGGGGTTCAAGATGATCCAAATTTTCCTATTCTTGTAATTTTATTTTATTTTTTTAAATTTATTTAACCCTTATAGTATTTTTAATTATCATGGTTATATTTATTATTTAAACATAATGTTCTCATTTAATTAAATAAATCATTATGTGCTGCATGTGTTTAAGCTATATTATATTCCTAATTTTGAGAAGCATTATTTATTAATAAGGAATATAAAATATATATAAATTTTTGGGATATTAAATTCTTCCCTATTTATAAATTTCAAAGTTGAAATTTCAAATCATATCATCGGATGAGTATAGTCAAGGGTGTTTATGTTTCATTGCCTCCTTTGGTTCCCATGTTGCCTTTTCATATTTATTATTTCACCAAATTACTTTAATGAAGTGAGTTGTATTATTGCATATAACTTTATCTATATGATCCAAGATATTCATCGGCTACTCCTAATAAGAGATGTCATGCTCTAGTTGTAATACCTATAGATTCAATACATGTGAGGGATCAGGTATGCACTTACTTAGGATATATACATGGAGCACATCTTTAACTTGATCCATGTTTGGTGGAAGTGCTAGCCAATAGCCCATTGTTCCTATGAGCCAAAGGATCTTAATGGGGCCTATGTACCTAGGGATAAGCTTTCCTTTATTTCTATACTACAAAACTCTATTCCATATTGATATTTGAGAGAAAAATTTATCTCCAATTTCAAACTCCAAAACCCTTTGAAGATTGTCAATATAATTATTTTATCAACTTTTATAAGATTTAATATGTTTCTAGATGGATCAAACATTATCTTACATATGTTTTATAAGATCAAGTACAATGAGGTTTTGTTCACCAATTTTTTCCAAACATGTTTGTGTTCTACATTGCTTCCCATATAGATATTTATATAGATACATTTTAATACTCAAGTGGAATTTGTTGTTATATTAGAACTAAACTAATAAGAGATGTTAATTCTACCCTCTATTAAATTCCATTGAGCAGGCGCTCAGTATTTACTTGAGTATATGAATGGTCCTTCCAGATTGGCCATTGATTTGGTGGTGATAGGTTGTATTGAATTTAAATTTTGTATTTAGATCATGTAAGATACTTCTATAGAATTTATAAGTTAACCTTGGATCATGAGTAGATATGATTGAATGTGGTGCCCAATGTAGCCTTAATACTTCCTTTATGTATATCTTGGAAAGTTGGTCAAGTGGGAAATATTCCTAAATAGTGAAGGGGTGAGTAGTCTTGGTGAGTTGATCCACCACAAACCATATTGCATGGCTTCATTTGGATGTTTTCAAGAGACTAGTGATGAAGTCCATAGAGATGTTATCCCATTTCCATGTGGGTATGGGTAATGGTTGCATCATCCCATTGGAATTATATCACTCTTATTTAACTTACTAACATACCAAGCAATTTGAGGTCAACTCAACAATATCCTTTTTCATATTGTGTTACTAGAAGTGATCTCTAATATCATGGTACATCTTGGTTCTTCCAAGACTAATGGATATAAAAGAGTTATATGAATTATCAAATACCAATTTATTTATCCTAGGTGATGAAGTCACAAAAATTCTTGTTCCAAATTAAATAAAACTATATTTATCGATGTTTAATTCATGAAAATTTACTTCCTTTACCATTATCAACTTATTTTGAATCTCCCAATAATCCCTTTATGCCTCCTTGATCTTGTCTTGGATATATCATTGGGAAATCATTTGGACAAGATTATATGTCTTCTCTACCATTATTATTTCTAGATCTATCCTTTATATATCTATGAAGATATGGGCTTTCTCAACCAGAATCATGGGTAGAGTGGGTGGGTTATTTTATGTTAAGAACATTAGATACCTTAATCACCTTTCTAGGATATTAGTGAATAGAGAAATCATGTAGAGACATTGGTTTTTCCCTGTATGGCTTTCAGAATATATCTAGGAATATTTTCAGAGCGAGGAGTTGAGATGATTCATGATTTTGAGGCCCGGTGCACTCATAATTCATTTTTATAAAAATATGAAGTATATTTTTAATTTTCACACATGGGTTTTCAGAAATAATGGAATATATCTCAAATGGTTGATCAGATTTGAAATATGAGATCACATTTGGGTCTGGAATGTAGTGTTTACCCTATGTACGATATAAAATGAGTTAGGGCCGAATGTTTGGACCCCTCTCTTATTGGTGGTATGTTAAATGGATGAATTAATTAATTTATTAATTAATTTAATAGCTCAATTTCAAATATCTCCTAAATGGAAGGTCAGATCAAAAATATGAGGGTATAATGGACTCCAAGATGTGATTTTTACCCTAGTTGTGATATAACTTTTATCAACGCGAGTCATCTGTAGAAAAAGTCACTGAGGGCGTAACCATAAATAAAATAATAAAATAAAATAAAATTATTTTTATTTATAATCTAAATAACTCATGAAAGGGGAATCATATTAGAATTATGAGAGCACCTTTGAGTTCGTAGTGCAATATTTTACCTGAGAGTGGCTTAAAATGAGAGGGTGTGGGGTGTTCAGATCCAGTGACCATTGGCAGGTGTGGTTAAGAATTTACATTTGACCTAATCACCTATTATAAATAGGTGATTATGGGGATTTTCTAGGGTTTCCTTATAACCCTCCCACTGGAAGAAAGTTCTCTTACTTCTTCTTCTATTGGTAAACCCATGAAAAACCTTCAGAGCATGATAAAAAATAATTGGATTGAGACAAATTGAAGCACAATGAATCAACAGATCTCCTCCTCCACCGACAAGTGCATTTTTCCTCAGAAAAAGATTCAATCTTGAGGTAAAACTTTCTTGGTGGGTTTTTATCCCCATTTTATTTTTCCATGATGAAAAATAATTAATCCTAAAAAAAATCACGGATCAAGATTTCATTGTTTGATACATTTTTCTAATTTATTATTCCTAAAATTTGGTTTTATTCAATATGGAAGATTTGTATTTGATAACTTCTCTTATTATTGAATATAGTCGATGATGACCAAATGAACATGACCATAGATCATTTTTTGTTGTTGTTTCATAAGTTTCTATCTACAACCTTCAAGTGTTCAGTCGCAGTGTTTCGTATGACCGAAGATTCAATAAGTATATAAAAATAAATTGTTGGGCAAATAAATTTCCCTGTAACTAACCCTTAACGCAACATATCAATTTCTTGGAAATAGATTAGATTAAAATGGAGGTTTTTTAACCATATATATTTGGAATAGAAGCACGGTGAAGGTGAAAATGATCGGTCTGGGGTCGAGTGGTGGACTAGGGTCGAGCGGTGGTTCGGGTGATGTTGTGCGGTGGCTCCTAGGCAACAGTTCTGGTGAGGCTGGTCCTGTGGTGGGCCAAGGGTGGTAGCCGACTGGGCACATGGTCAATCACAAATAGAGGGTGGGTGGTATGATATCATGTGTTATTTCTAGAGTGGTGTCACGTGCATGATTTCAGAAGGAAGAGTTATTGGCGGTGCCGCATGCGCGCCATGTGAAAGTGTTGCTATGATTTACGGTTGTAGCTGGTGGACATAGGAGAAGATAATTTAGAGGGGAAAATATGGAATAAAAATGAAAAAAAAGAAGTGAATAAAGGAATTTGAATATATAAATGAAAAACAATAATAATGGAGAAAAAATAGTTGGAGCATCCCACCTCAAATGGGAGGAACATGATTTGAGGGTATAAAAGAAAATATGGATAATAATATTAAAATATTATTATTTTGTTTTTGTTAGTAAAATATTAAATCTTATGAAACTTCTCCATATGACATCAGATTGACAAACCGTCAGTGGTAGTGTGACCCTAAATTTGAGATGGTCATTTTAAGAACAATGTTAGATATATTTTTTAGACTCTGGTGTTGGGTTAAAGAAAAAACTGAATAATAATAAAATTATTATTATTGTTGGATCTTATACCCCACACATCTCCCCCATACGGTATCATAATGATGAACCATCTGCGATGCCACAACCCTAAAATTAAGATCAATTTTTCAAGACCAATTTTAAGTACTTTAATCAAGATCAAGTTGCAGGTCCCACGAAGCTTGGTTTGGGTGTTTGTGGTGAAATGTGACTTTTTCACTGGGTGTCTGTTTTGGATGAATGATTAGCCAGTCCCATATGTTTTTTCTATGAGGATCATAATGGTGTGATCTGTATGATTTATTTTGGGATCGAGATGTGGTCCCCACGAGGAACTATTCATGCGCAATGCTATGAAATGCAGTTTCTTCACCGGGAGCCCGATTCGAGTGAATGAATAGTAAAAAACAGGTGTTTTTTTTACAAGGACTGTGATAGTGTAATCTTTTTGGTTATCCAGGCCATTTGAGGAGGCATTTCTGTAAAAATATGTTTTTTCCTTTGAATCAAAGAAAATTATCGTGCACTCATCAGCCTTTTTTCTTGAGGTTCTATGTACTCTGGGAGTATAATGGCACGCCTAGGGGTACTTGTTCACAATGTAGTGCCCAAGTATGGATAGGTACACAACCAGTCAATGAGGTGGGGTCAAACATTGTGTGGGCCCCATATGTGCCATGTACCACTCTATGGATATTCTACCTCTTGTATATCCTTTTTTGGAGTCAGATACTGGCCCACGAGTAGACTACCTTTAGTGTTTTTCCATATAGAACATGATGGTTCCATTAGTAGTGGATTTTGAGATATGATGTGAGATGTTCTGAGCATGATTCATATTCGAGGCGATACTCGACGACATCAACCATCAGAGTGGAATCCCCCTGATGCTCTAGGGCGTTGGTCCTCTAAAATTACTTCAATGTGGAATCCCCCTAACGCACAAGGGTGTTGTTCATTGATGATCTAGAGTGGAATCCCCTATTAGCATGGTCATGGGTCCTCTATAGTTACTTTCGAGTGGAATCCCCATGGAACACTAGGGTGTGGGTTCTCGATGATCTAGAGTGTAACCCCCCATCAAAATGGGCGTGGGTCCTCTGTAGTTAATTCTAAGTGTAATACCTATGACACACTAGGGTGAAAGTCCTATACTTTGAGTTTACACCACCTGACAATGTTGATTAGTGATGAGACATACTTTGATGAAACCTTTGACTCATGAGTAAGTGGGGTTCTTTTCTGACCATGGTGCATCCAGGTGACGTGACCTAAAACTGCGAGGGCAAGTTAGTGCTACCCAAAGTGGATAGTATCAAGGTGTGATGATTGTGTCCCTTTGACTTGAATGTTTTGGGTAGACATGTGAGATGATGGGCATTGATGGTGGTTACTTCTGGAATAGTTGGCGACTCTTTTCCTAGGCGGAGTGATGGGATAGAGATCCCCTTACCTTCTCATATGGATTTCTTTGACTGATCATATATATATATATATATATATATATCTTATTTAAGTACCACTCCTTGGTTTTTGGTTACTCCCCTTCTAGGAGAGGTGGAGACGTACGGGGTATGCACATGCTTTCCGTGTCTAGCTTCTCATAGTTGAATGATTTTATTCTCATATTATGGGTACCATAAAATTAACAATAAGTTCATATTATCACTGTCTAAAGCTCCTTGTGTCTGGATGAGATTACTTCACTCTCTTGTTGGGTTGAGCTGCACTTCTTACTATATATTGTTCTATCTACTTCTTTCCTCTTTAGTTCTATGTCTTACTGCTCCCTATTTTTCTTTATGGGGAATTATACTGAGTTTTTTTTATACTCACCCATGCATGGGCTTTTCCCACACATATCGTTATTTATGTTGATGATAGAAAATTTGATCATAACTTTAGAGGATCTCAAGGATACGGGTTCTTGGACAACGTATTATGGTCGTAGCTTGGGATCCTAGAGCAAGGCTCTCTCAGCTATTTTACATTTCAGTAACTACCATTTTATGGCACCTTTTCTAGTTGGGCATGTATTTTTTACCTCTTTAATTTTTTTTCTTTACAGAACCTGTACTTGTACTATTTAGAGGTTTATGCATGTTTGGGGTTTGTATATAGTAGTGTTTTATCTTGTTTTCCTTTCCATCTACACTTATGCATTGAGTTGGCTATGCGTGTGGGTACAAAGTCTTAGGCAACGACCTCCCAAAGTTTTTTGTGCCTTCGGTGCTTGTCATCACCCCTGGCATATGGAGGCATGCTTGGGGTGGTTATGGCTCGAGCCCTAACATGGGTCAGGTTGTGAAAAATCATATTACTATATTAGTTATAACCATATTCGTTTATGTATATTGAGTTATTTATATGTGAATATATACTTTAGAATATTATGATATTTAAATATGTCATAATTCTCACCATAAAGGCAGTGTATCTAAATATTAAATGTAATGAATACTACTGCAAACCCTTGGTCATGAATTGAGTAGTTTTTCTCATGGATATTCTGCTTTATTGATGAGTAGGATATCACTTTATCATTTTACATGGGTAAAAAAACTCAAGCCTTTCTTTAAAGCACCACAGATATCACAAATCTTTCTCACTTAAGGGAAATATAAGTATGGGTGTAGTTATTAGACTCTTCTTGGGATCTATTCATCTTTCCTCGCATTCATTTTTCCTAACATACTATACCCATTTTCACGTTTACATAGTTACCGTGATTGAGAACCGTGATTTTTTTCACACAAATAATATGTAGTACCCAAAGAATATAATAAAACTACAGATTTCATTAACATTTAAGGGTATGGGACATTACTCAATTTCCTTGGTCTTTGAGGGGTCCATAGATATTCCTACACAAGTGATAAGTACCCCAAGAATGTGAATGTTTGAATTCAAAATCCACACTTACTGAACTTATAAAATATCTTATCCTTTATTAAATTCTCCAACACAGTTCATAGATTCTATTTATATTCCTCATTACACTTGGAGTAAATGAGAATATTTTTAATAAATAATACAATTTTTTTCCAAGAAATCCTCTAAAGACTCCATTAATCAAATCCATGAAAATTTTATGGGAATTAGTAAGTATGAATTGAATCTTTATGAACTTATAGTGTCCATACAGTGTAATAAAGGCTGTCTTATGAATATATTCCTTCTTCACCTTTAGCCAATGATATCTCGAATGAACGTACACCTTTTTAAAGCACCTAGATCCTCAATGTTGATCAAATAAGTCAACAATCCTTGGTAGGGGGTACTTTTTATTTGTGGTTATCTTACTGAGATCTCTTTAATCGATGAAAAACTTCATAGATTAATCATTTTTCCTGAAAAAGATCACCAAAATACTCCATTTTGATTCAATATGGTATATGAAATATTTTTAAAAATAATTTTACATAAACTTATTTAACTCCTCCACTTCAATTGGGGCTATCCTATCGAGGATTTTTGAGATATGAGTAGCTCTAGATATGACTTATATTAAGAACTCTATATCATGATCTTTGATAAGGTTGGAGAACTCCTAAAGACATACATCAATATATCCCCCAAAATGGTAATTTCCTCAAGGTTTATGATTTAATTTGACATAACCATTTGGGAAAGTTATTCTTTATCACTAGGTAGAAACACCCACACAGTTGATGGATTTTTCTAAAGGAGATTCAGGATCCTCCCTTCATTTTTACATGAGCATGGGATGGTTCAAAATATAGAAGTATATTTCCTTTTACTGATAGTAGATGTTTTATTTGTATAATAATATTCACTCCAATCCTATTATAACATCAAATTACACTACGGGAAGGATTATGATATTCACTAGAATAATCTTCACACAAAATTCAATAGGGGAAAATTTTAACACTTGGGTTTCTACGATCACTCCACCATGTGTTTTTACCGATATCTCTACTTCAAGGAACCGGGAATCAGAATCAATTGTTCATGAAAACTTTTTGGATATAAAGGAATATGTATAACTATAATCATAGAAAAAAAAATTCATTCTTGAGTGAATAGAATGTGTACCTTATAACAACCTTTCTTTTTGTTACACACTTAAACCCGATTTATTACATAAAATCGTCACTTGATACAACATAGAAGATCGAGAAGTATAGTGTCTTTGGGGATTAGGAACATTACATAATATCTTAGAACATAAAACACACAACATATTTGTTGAAAACTTCCTTTACATGACCACTACGTTCCCTCGTACTTAGTATTGCATGGGATAACCTGAGGACATGCATAAGAAAAGGGTGAGATATAAAGCCCAGTAAGGGAATAAACATGGAATAACATGAGGAATAAAATACATGTTAGAAAATAAGAATATAAATGGATCACAAGAGAAACATGAACATAAAGGCATGATAAATCATGATAATCATAACATGGAAGTGTGGCAACAACACTTAACATGAAATTAGCATGAGCCAAGGCTCATTGCACATGGATCATGAGTAAACCCTCATTTAAAATAAAGAATGAGTAAAAACTCATTGAACTTGAGTTATCATGATTCAATACCCATTTCACATGA
The DNA here is from genome assembly GCA_963277665.1 of Viscum album. Classification (NCBI taxonomy): domain Eukaryota; kingdom Viridiplantae; phylum Streptophyta; class Magnoliopsida; order Santalales; family Viscaceae; genus Viscum; species Viscum album. Next base: position 483,171,470 of record OY728166.1, read on the forward strand.
TATATCATGATACTATACTTTACCCAATGCATTGGAGCGCTATCAGGGTGCACCCTTCTTAAACATTTCATTTCATGCATAAGTTTGCCACATGAACCATATAACATGGAATAAATAAATATCATAAGTTATTCCACGATTAAGTAATATTTAATAAATACATGAATGTAACATTAAATATGTATATGTTAATAAAGGTGAATACACTTGATAGAGACATGAGTATGGTATTCACTACATAATGATCTTGCCTTGAAAAAATGCGGTGCAATTTCAGAAGCATAACGATGTGACATAAGGATTCATGAAAATGGTTGATGAGAGAGAAAAGAATGTCTCATCATATGTAAATGAAATTTACAGTAAGGGGGTCATAGATATACATGTCCCAACCAACGTAATGGAATTTATATGTATAATACAAAATAATTACTTGGATGTAAAAGAGGAGAGAGAAATCCCTCACAGAATTTCAGCATGGTAACAGGTGTACATGGGAGGCATTAATGAGAGATAAAGGGGTATCCCATTATCCCAAAATAAAGAGGGTAGTATGTGGAAGGTGAAAAATCATACCCCAACATTTGTAATTAAAAATCAGGGCATAACAACTTAAAGAAAACTGGACAAAATGAGAAAGGAAGAAATCCCTTACTTGGAAGTGTGATCCCAAAGGCTTGGGAGAGGCTCGAGAGAGGATTCTTGGGAGCATGGGGAACCTTGGGAGGATTATAGAGATAATAGTTATGGGTTTGGTCGAACTCCAAAGGTTTTTAGTGAAGAGGAAGTTGTAGCTTGGGTGGGTTTGTATAGGAAAGGAGAGAGAATTCTTTATTATTTAGGTTTGGGACACCACAAATTAAATTAATCAAAAACACAAACCAGTCCATGGTTTTTTCCCATGGTTTTTGAAAAAGGGGAGTGGAAAACAATATTTCATAAGGCCAATGTCCTAACTTCTTAAAATAATAGGGTTGATTATGTGGAGGTGAGTCACACTCAGAAGGAAAACAATTTAAAAAGACAAAATGTTTTATAAGACTTGAAGGGTCCACTAAATCTTTGTAAAATAAATAAAACAAACCCAAAATCACACTATTTTAATGGTAGAACATATATTGGCCGAAAATATTTTTTATATTATTTTATTACATCACTATTGGGTCATTATGATGTCATAAAACACATTACATATTTAAACGGTATTTAATTTTGACCCAAAAATTCGATTGTATCAGAAAATTATGAAAAATTCGCCATTGGATAATTTTGACATCATGATTCCAAAAATAATATTAATTTTATCTAAATAATTTTATAAATATGTGAATTTTTACTTTTAAAATAAAAACTAACATTTACCGAAAATTCTTGGGTTTTGACAAAAACAGCTTTCAAACCTTAATGAAAATTACAATTGCATTCATAAAATTATATGAAAATTTATATTTAATAAAAATTAATTTAATTATAATATTATTTTATTAAAATATGATTTAATAAAAAAATCCATTAATTCATCAAAATATATTTCTTAGTTGAATATTAACTAAAAATACAATTTGTGCTTTAAAAACTATTTACAAAGTAACAATAATAAAATGAATGAAAATTCTTTATACAAAAATAATGTACATAGTCATAGTGCAAGAGTCTTGTTATATAACCCCTTATAACACCCACATAAGACCGAAGGGTAAGGTGTGCGATGGTGACAAACTCTTGGGGTGGCTTAGATAACATCACTCGGGTGGTAATCTCTATTAACTTTCACTTCTCCCATAGTTGCTTCTGTTCAAGTTAACTTGTTAAAGATCATATTGGGATTGGTCAAGTGAGAAGCCTAATGACACCACCTCCTTTCTGAGCTCTGACAAATGGGATTCATATGGGGAAAGTCTACTGGATGAGGTCATCGATTCCTTTGACTGAGTAAATTGGATTTGTTAAAGCCCTATATTTATACTAATCATGTGATCACTGTTCAATGGATATATTAGAAACAGTCACAATTCATAATAGCATTTTAAAATCTAGAAACATAAACCCAATGAAGTTCACATTTTATATAACCATAATAATACATTTAATTAGATCAAGATGAATTTTCATTAATGAATGTTTGGGTCATTACAATCTTCCCCCCTTAAGAAACTTCGCCCTCGAAATTTCCGTTTCCCACACTAAAACAGATGTAGGTAACTTTGATTCATCACTTCCTATGATTCCCTCGTCACTTATTAAAACTTGTGGTTTCACCACAACACCTTGATGAGGGGTATTGTCTTATTTCTTAGAACGTTTTCTCTACGATCTAATATCTTCACTGGTTTATCCTTGTAAGAAAGATCATCCTCTAGTTGTACTACCTATGAAGAGAGTACATGTGAAGGGTCTGGTATGTACTTCCTTAAGAGGGATACATGAAATATATCATGTACTTTGGCTATCGTAGGTGGAAGTACTTTTCGATAGGCCACATCCCCAACATGATCAAGAATCTTGAAGGGGCCGATGTGCTTAGGAATTAAATTCTCTTTCTTTCCAAACATCATGACCTTATTCCATGGAGATATGCATAGAAATAGCATGTCTACAACTTTAAACTCAAGGTCTCATCAACGATTATCTGTATAACTCTTCTTGTTGACTCTGGGATGCCTTGATATACTGCTGAATGGTTTTCACCTTCTCCACCATTTCTTCGACCATTTCTGATCCTAGAAGCTTATGTTCACTAACTTCATCCCAATATGATGGTGTTTTTCACCTCTTCCCATACATGTCTTCATAAGGTTCCATTCAAATGCTCGAGTGGAAATTGTTATTGTAGGAGAATTAAACTAGTGGAAGATGTTGGTCCCACCCCAATTTTAATTCCATAGAACATGATCTTAACATATCCTCTAGTGTCTGAATATTTTTCTAAGACTGGCCATCAGTTTGAGGATGATAGGCCGTACTGAAGTTCAGTTCAGTATCCAAAGCATGTTCAAGACTCTTCCAAAACATAGAGGTGAATCTTGGATCTCGATCGGATACAATAGATAGTGGTACTCCATGAAGCCTTACCACTTCCCTGATATATATACGTACCAGCTGATCTAATGAAAAATATACCTGAATTGAAATTAAGTGTGAAGACTTTGTAAGATGATCCATAACAACCTAGATTTCATTGTTGCCTTTGGATTTCTTTGGAAGTCTGGTGACAAAGTCCATGGTGATGTTCTCCCATTTCCATGCTGGTATGGGCAATGGTTGTATCATCCCCTTAGACCTCTGTTTCTCTACCTTCACTTGCTGACACACCAAGCACTTTGATGTATACTTAGAAATCTCCTTCTTTATATTATCCCACGAATAATGCTCTCGGATATCCCGATACATCTTTGTGTTTCCTGGGTGACTAGAGAAATTTTAACTATGCGCATCATCCAAAAGTTCCTTCTTCAGCTCCAGACTTGATGGAACACATAGTATTTTCCCAAATCTCACAATTCCTTCTTCATTAACATTGAACTCCAAGGATTTACCTTTTCTGATAGCTTCCACTCTCTTATAAATTCCCACATCAACCTTTTGAGCATCCTTTGACCTTTCCAAAATAGAGGGTTGAGCAATCATTTGTGAAAGTATTGATGATGTTTCCTTATTTACGATTCCCATGTCTATATTCATCAAATATAAGAAGATTGAGTCCTTCTCAATTCTCATTAATGATAGAATTGTTGTGTCCTTTCTACTTAGAGCATCTACCACCTTGTTCACTTTCCCAGGGTGTTAATGGATTGAGTAGTCATAGTCTTTGATCAGCTCAATCCATCTTCATTGGCGCATGTTCAACACTTTCTGTGTGAATATATACTTGAGGATTTTGTGGTCTGTATATATTTCACACTCCTCTCCAAAGAGATAATGCCTCCAAAATTTTAAAGCGAAGATCACCAAATCCAACTCCAAATCATGTGTTGGATAATTTTTCTCATGAACTTTCAATTGCCTTGAAGCATCAGTAATGACTTTGTCATTCTGCATCAACACACAGCCCATTCCCTTATTGGAAGCATCATTGAATACCACAAAAAGTTATGCACTTATGGGTACAGTGAGCACGAGCACAATGATAAGCCTCCTTTTTAACTCCTTTAAGCTTTTTCACATTCATCACTCCAAGAAAACTTTACTCCCTTATGAGTTATATTGGTAAGAGGGTTGGACAATCGTGAGAAATTTCTCACAAATCTTCGATAATATCTAGCTGACCCCAAGAAGCTACAGATATCTATTACCGATGTTGGACACAACCATCCTTCAATTGCATCTATTTTGGAGGGATCCATATATATCTTATTTCTTGTGATGATATGGCCTAAGAATGATACCTCCTTCATTGTTGTACTTTGAATAGAGCTTATCCTCTCACAAGGTCTCTAGTACAGTTCTTATATGCTCCTCATGATCCTCCTTGGTTTCAGAGTATATCAGAATATCATCTATAAAGCCTACCACAAATTTTTTGAGGTAATCCCTAAAGAATCTATTCATCAAGTCCATAAAGATTACTAGAGCATTAGTGAGTTCGAAAGGCAATACTATGGATTCATAGTGCCTGTATCTTGTATGAAAAGCAGTCTTGGGGATATCATCATTCTTCACCCTTACTTGATAATATCCTAACCGTAAATCCACCTTAAAGAAGTATTATGCTCCACACAGCTGATTGAACAAGTCATCAATTCGTGGGAGAGGATACTTGTTCTTTATCGTGATTTTTTTAAGCTCACGATAATCGATGAAAAGGCGCATTAACCCATGTTTCTTATTGACGAAGAGGAATGGTGCACCCCATGGTGAAGCACTTGAGCATAGAAACCCTTCATCCATATTCTACTGTAGTTGTTTCTTTATCTCCTCAAGCTCCACAATAGAAATTCTATATAGAGTCTAGAATATTGGTAACACCCTAGATATAAGGTCAATTGAGAATTCAACATCCCTTCTAGGAGGAAGACCATGCAATTTCTCGGGAAATACTTTAGAAAATTCCCTTACAATAGGAATGTTTTCAAGGATGGTTTCCTCCTTAGACTCAATCATCTGAGCTAGATACACGTCCTCATTGGGCAGTAATATCCACTCTTGAGATGATGGAGCTAAATAAGATTCATATTCCTCTTTGCACTTGTATATAATTGGGGGTCGATTCTCCAAATGGAGAGTGATTTCCCTCTCACGACAATTTATGTAGGCTCTATATAAGGAAAGAAAATCCATGACAAGAATTGAATCAAATTACACCAGAGAGTATGATGAGGTTCTATAGGAAATTCAATCCACAGATTATGATAGGGGAGGATTTATATTCACGGGATGCAATGATTTCCCCATTTTCCGTACTCACTAACATCTTTAATTCCATGATTTGTGGTGGTGCTAGGATTGTTCTACTAAACTTTTGGGATATAAAAGAATGCGTATAAACTAAATCAAAACACACATTATCTATTATTTAATGAATAAATAGCGTACCTATCACCACTTTGTTGTTGGGGTTCACTTCAGTAGTAGTGATGGAAAAATATCTCCCTTGATTCCTTGGAGGTTATTGGTTACCTCCGAAAACCCTTGGCTTAGGGCACTGATTTTTGAGATGCCCTGGTTCCTTGCAGCTGTAGCAATAAACAATGCGTTGAGGTTCGAATGGAGCGTTCCTCTCCTCTATTGTAGCCGTGGGTTTTTCTTGTCAGTAGTTAACACCCAGGTTCCCTTCTCTTCCACACCTAAATCATTTCCTCATCCCCTTTAGGAAATTTCTGGGGTGCTTCTTTCCGCACCTTTGGCAAGTGGGGTGCTGGTTCTTCTTAGAACCGTTGGATTTATCCATCGGACCACCATCATTGATTTCCACCTTACAATTCTTATCCCCATGATACCCCTAAGATTCTCTGATCTCCATTTTGACCTTGAGGGAACATCAGAAAATTTCCTCATATCTGTCGAAGTCACGGATTGCCAGCGTTTTCCATAGGCTAGGTTTCATCCCACCAAAGAAGAGATCAACCTTTCATTCAGGGGTAACAACAAAGCCGGAGGCATATCGTGCAAGCCTTGTGAAGTTTTCCTCTTACTCTCTAACAGATTCTTCATCTTTTTGCTTTAGGGAAAAGAAGTCCCTTTCCATCTTAAGCCGGATGGTGCACAGAAAATATTTATAAAAAAAATATTCTGGAAATCCTTCCATTCCAAAGCCTCAATATCCTCCTTAGTCTTTGTATTTTTGATCAATGTCCACCATTGGTCATCTTTACCCTCCATAAAATAAGCATCCAGGAGAACCTTCTCTTGTTCAGAACATTGAAGTATGGGGAAGATATTTTCAATAGATTTGATCCATTGTTCGACAATTGAGGTATTAGACGATCCATTAAAAGTAGGAGGCCTTTGTCTTATGAATCTCTCGATAGAGACTTGTTCTTTCTTGGGGGGGGGGGGTTGAGCGTTCCTCTTGACCCATTTTTTTATTCAAATCTTGAGTTAACTGAGATAGAAGCATGAAAAAGTTCATGATTCCTACTCCCATCAGATTGGGCATCTCATTTGCACAGTCATCCTATTGATCTTCACATCATTTGTTAGCCCGAGTAATCATATTACCGACCATTGGATAGAATAAAAAGAAAGCTAGGGGTAACACATAAAGGGTAATCAAAGTAAAGAACTGATGACTTATAAATAACTTTTATTTTATTAACTTATAAATCCATAGGCTTCAATCTATGCTATCCATGATCTACTTTCTAACATATATTCTTAGGGGCGTTTTTTTAATTCCCTTAATAAGGGTTCATACTAAGATTGTGAATTTACCAAATCATATCCCCCAGGAATTTCATAACCAAGAGTGAAGCAAGGTCTGTTGTCGTGCACCGGTTCCCATTTGAGTCTAGCTCAAAGCGGTGTTTTCGGGTTTTACCCCTGGGATACATCTGTGCCAGAGCCGCCTCTACCTGATCCTATCCAGACAGGGATGTATTTTCTTGATAAACCACTTAATCAATACTCATAAATATGTAGGGATGTTTTTTATACTTGTTCTTGTCTGTAAGTCTTCACTAGGGTTTTCTAATCCTAAACCCAAAAATAACTAAACCTATCCTCTGATACCAACTATAACAACCCTTCTTTTTATTACACACTTAAACCTGATTTATTACATAAAATATTCACTTGATACAAAAAATAATATTGAGAGGTATAGTGTCTTTGGGTATTAGGTACATTACATAACAAATTAGAACATAAAACACACAACATCTTTATTGAGAACTTCCATTACATGACCACTACATTCCCTCTTATTTAGCATTGCATGGGATAACCTGTGGACATACATAAGAAAAGGGTGAGCTATAAAGACCAGTAAGGGAATAAACATGGAATAAAATGAGGAATACAATACATGTTATACAATAGGCATATCAATGGAGCACAAGAGAAACATGGAAATAAAGGCATGATAAAGCATGATAATCATAACATGGAAATGTGACAACAACACTTAACATGGAATTAGCATGAGCCAAGGCTCATTGCACATAGAGCATGAGTAAACCCTCATTACACACGAAGCATGAGTAAAACCTTGTTTCACTTGAATTAGAATGAGTCAAAACCCATTGCACATGACATATCATCATACTATACTTTACCCAATGCATTGGATCACTATCAGGGCGCACCCTTCTTAAACATTTCATTTCATGCATAAGTGTGCCACATGGATCATATAACATGGAATAAATCAACATCATAAGTTATTACATGATTAAGTAATGTGGAATAAATACATGAAAGTAACATTCAATATGTATATGTGCATAAAGGTGAATAACCTTGATAGAGACATGGGTATGGTATTCACTACACAATGATCTTGGATTGAAAAAACGTGGTGCAATTTCGATAGCATAACGACATGACATAAGGATTCATGAAAACGATTGATGAGAGAGAAAAGGGTGTCTCATAATATGTACATGAAATTTATAGTAATGGTTCATATAGATAAATTTCCTGACAAACATAATTGAATTTAGACGCAAAATACAAAAATAATTACTTGGATGTAAAAGAAGAGAGAGAAATCCCTCATGGAATTTCAGCATGGTAATGGGTGTACATGGGAGGCATTAATGAGAGAGAAAGGGGTCTCCCATTATCCAAAAATAAATTGGCCAGTATGGGAAATGTGAAAAATCATACACCAACCTTTGTAATTGAAAACAAAAGGGCACAACAACTTAAAGAAAATTGGACAAAATGAGAAAAGAAGAAATCCCTTACTAGGAAGTGTGATCCCAAAGGCTTGGGAGAGGCTTGAAAGATGATTATTGAAGCTTGGGGAACCTTGAGAGGATTCTAGAGAGATGGGGGAAGGGGTTGGTCGAACTCCAAAGTCTTTGAGTGAAGAGGAAGTGTGAGCTTTGGTGGGAGAATATAGGAAAGGAGAGGGAATACTTTACTATTAAGGTTTGGGACTCCTCACATTAAACTAATTAAAACCACAAACCATCCCATGGTTTTTCCCATGTTTTTTGAAAAAGGGGAGTGGGGAAAAATATTTTATAAGACCAATGGCCGAAATTCTTAAAATAATAGGGTTGCTTATGTGGAGGTGAGTCACACTCTCAAGGAAAACAATTTAAAAAGACAAAATGTTTTATAAGCCTTGAAGGGTCCACTAAAGCTTTGTAAAATAAATCAAACAAACCCAAAATCACACTATTTTAATGGTGAAACATATATTTTCCGAACATAATGTTTATATTAATTTATTACATCACTATTGGGTCATTATGATGTCATAAAACACATTATATATTTAAACGATATTTATTTTTTACCAAAAAATTTGATTGTCTTAGAAAATTATGAAACATTCACTGATGGATAATTTCAACGTCCTGATTCCAAAAATAATATTCATTTTATCTAAATAATTTTATAAATATGTGAATTTTTACTTTTAAAATAAAAACCGACATTTACCGAAAATTATTAGGTTTTGACAAAAACATCTCTCAAACCTTAATAAAAATTACAATTACATTCATAAAATTATATGATAATTTATATTTAAAAAAAATTAATTTCATTATAATAATATTTTATTAAAATATTATTTAATTCAAAAATCCATTAATTCATTAAAATAGATTTCTTAGTTGAATATTAACTAAAAATACTATTTGCGCTTTAAAAACTATTTACAAAGTAACGATAATAAAATGAATGCACATTATTTATACAAAAAAAATAATGTACATAGTCATAGTGCTAGGGTCTTGTTACATAACCCCTTATAACACCCGCATAAGACCAAAGGGTAAGGTGTGCGATGGTGACAGACTCTTGGGGTGGCTCAGATAACATCGCTCGGTTGGTAATCTCTATTAACTTCCACTTCTCCTGTAGTCGGTTCCTCTCAAGCTTAACATGTTAAAGATCAGATTGGGCTTGGTCAAGAGTGAATCCCAATGATTCCACCTCCTTTCTAAGCTCCGAAAAATGGGCTTCGTACGGGGAAAGTCTACTTGATGAGGCAATCACTTCCTTTGTCTGAGTAAATTGGATTTGTTAAAGCCCTATATTTTTACTTATCCTCTGATCACTGTTCAACAACTATATTAGCAACAGTCACAATTCATAATGGTATTTTAAAATCCAGAAACATAAAACCAATAATGTTCACATTTTATATAACCATAATAATACATTTAATTAGATCAAGGGGAATTTTCATTAATGAAATTTTGGGTTGTTAAATACCTTATACGAATTCATTTTCATGATCCACCTCAATGGTGGAGATGGAATAATATTTACCTTGATCCCTTGGATTTAGTTTTTGTTGAAATTGGTTACCCTTGACGACATGTGGTTTAGTGCAATAGATTGCATAGTTCCCGTGCTCTTTATGGTTTAATCATTGAACCAGGTGTCGTACATTCAGAGGCACCTTCATTTTCTCTATTACATCGGGATACTTGTTCAAGTATCTTATACATTCATGAGATTTGTGGCATTCTATCCCACAATTAAATCATTTACTTTTCCCATTGAGGCAGTTTGAGTGATGCTTGTTTCCACATATTTGACTTTTTGGTGGTTGTAACTTCTTTCCACCTTTTTCATTTGACCCCCTACTTGAAATTATATTTTTATATTATTATCTCTATATCGGTGATATCATTATACAAACTCTATATATACTTTGAGAGCACATAGAACTACTTCTACACAACTACCAAAGTCACTGATAGTGATATACTTTTGAATATATGGCTTTATACCACTAAGGAATATATCTATTTCACTATCATTATTGATAAAAAAACCAAAGGTGTATATTGAAAGCCTTATGAATTTTTTCTCGTAAGTCATAAAAAATTCACTCTCATTTTTCTTAAGCTCTTGAAATTATCTCTCCATATTTGTTCTAAGAGTTTGAGGGAATTTTTTTAATAAATATATTCTTAAAGTATTACCACTCCATTTTCTCCATTTTTTATTTTGACTTTGTATTGTTTATCAATGCCCACCATTGATAATATACTCCTTCTAAATGATATATTCCCATAGTAACTTTATCCTTCTCAGAATAGAATCACATAGAAATAATCTTTTCTGTTGAGTTAACCCACTATTTCTTGACAAGTGTGTTGGAAGATTCACTAAACATTTTTGGTCACTACCACATAGAGGAAACAATGGATAATTTCTTTTTATTGGGTAAAGTAATACATTCCACATTGTTAGGGTAATTGTTTATAGCTTGAGACAGATTGGTAAGTACTACCATGATGTTTTGAAATCCCCATCCCATTTCATTGGTAATTCCATTTGAAAAATTATTTCATTGTCCCTCACATGGTTTGTTGGTCTAATTTCTCATGGTTCCCAATATTTTCTACTATAGATAATATTTGAACAAAAAATTATTCCATAAATCATGAATAAATAATTTATTATCATGTGAAAATCAGTTCTAAAGTCATATCTTATGGGATCTATCTATTTAGCATAACCTTGTTCTCAAATGATTCTTATAGGATCCAATAATTCAATCATTTATAACTTTAAAAGAAATAATTAATTTTGATATATATCTTTCATAATGGTTTGTATAAAGATTGTGATTAATCAAATTAAATTCATTAAAAGTGCCAAACTAGGTGTGTAGTAAGGCCGCTTTTTCATTCACTATGTATAAGTTGAGTTAACATCCAATGATCCACTTTGGGGTTATTACCCCAAGGTTTATCTATGTCAGAGCCACATCCACTTATAGTATCCATATTGGGATTCCATTGCTTTGTGACCACTTATTTCCCAAAATTTAGGATGTTTTCCAATACTTAGACTTATCTTTAGGGGTTTCCACTAATGGTTTCTATTCCTAATTACCAAATCAACTAAAACATGATCAGATACTAACTATAGAGACCTGGTTTTTTCAAAAATGACTATTGCGTCGTTTTTAAGATAAATAACATAATAATAATACATTCTAGGATCGAAGGATCTAGTATCTTAGGAAAATTAACTTCATATATCACTTGTACATAATAAAAAATTACCATTATTTAATTTCTTTTTCATTGTCCTCTAAAATATATTATGTTGTCCTTATATAATATAATAACCTAAGGATATACATCAAAGAAAGGGTGGATCCAAAATCCTAGTAAGTGGAGAAACAGCATGGGAGGAATTTGGGATATGAATCAATAGCACATGGGTGAACATAATCATCACCATTATATCATAAACATAGGATCATCATTATATCATGAGGGAAACATTTGAAAAAAGAATAAAACATTTCATATTCACAATAATGAAACATCATAACATTGTGGTCAAATAGTTCACATCGTTGTGAACAAATATAACATCATGTTTTTGCATAACATATTTCCATAAATCATAACTTCATAATTGTAAAAATATATAGCATCATGTTAACGTAAAATACACAAAATATCATGAAATATATTAATTATCCAATGAATTATAAGGATATATAATTCTAGGACCACTTTTCATATCATAAAATGCTGATAATCATGCATGCCACATGGAAAGAGAACATATAACAAATCTAGCCATGAAATAAACCCCTGGAAAGAAGTGGGTTTCATAAAGATTGAATTTACCATACTTTATGGAATCTCATTTTGGGTTCCAAAATGAATAATTAGGAGCATTATTTTTATAAAATATCATTTTCCTTTGAAGAAGAAATAACTTAAGAGGGTTTAAAGATATGTTCTGGAAAAATAAATAAATTTTTGAAAAATCATTGTGATTGGATTCAAAACATTATTGAAAAGGAATAAAAGTGTATATACCAATAAATAAAAGGTAAGGAGTAGTAAAAGAAAATTTTAATTTCTCTATAGGAATATCCATATTATAAATAATTTTATGTAGGATATATCTCTATAAGAAAGAATGGGGTTTGGGAATCAGATTAACTAAAATATTGATTTATTTCATCAGTTTTATGCTTTATATATAATGAATTTAGGTTTATTAAAACATGTAAAAAAAATTAAATTATGTTCAATTTTCACTATTTATCAATTATAGTCATTCTATTTTATTTCCCAATCCCCTTTGTTAAAGGTGAAACGTTTTGATATCATATTTTGCTTAAACTATCGTATCTTTCTTTGATTTTATAAGATTTTTTCAAGTTAATTTATATGTAAGTGAAATTAATTCCATAATATTAAACTAAATTTAATCAAATATTTATATATTATATATAATTTATAATAACCATTAGTGAAGGTGGTGATAATTAGATAGTTTCCAATTTCAATGTAGGTGGTTAACTGATCATTAATCATACATTGGAAAAAGAAGTTAAAAGAGAAGTATGAAATGAAAAATGTCATTAATACAATCATTATAGTAATATAAAATCATTATTATATTTTTTATATAATAATTAATTAATTTTAGAAGAATTGGGATTTAAAGTAATAGAGAAAAAAAGGATGAGAAGAGGGAAATGAGAAGAAAAGTTAAAGAAACCTTACCCTCTTCTCAATGTTGCTTCTTTTATATAGAATGAAACTACTTGAATGATTGGAGGTGAGTGAATCCATAAAATCCATAAGTATGAAAAGGGTCTTAATAGATGTATTTTTAGAATAAATTTCTCTTTGGTAAGTGAAATAAAATTAGTTTACCAAGGGGTGGGAGTGGGGGTATTTATACTTGAGGTGAGGGATATTTTTGAGTTTAAATATAGAATAAAATATAATTTCCAAGAAAAATGTTGTAATAATGATATTATTGATAATTGGAGTCAAATTAAAAAAAATGTTTTAGGAATTTTAAATCTTTCCAAAACTTAATTAATTTGTTTATCAAAAAGGAAATTTGAAAAATGACAAATTGTGATTTTAAAGAAATACTTTATCATTTTAGAATTTAGAAAACACTTTTTAGGTTTGTAATTTAATTTTATTGTTTTTAAATGAAGAATTTAACTTATTAAAATTTTTTGGTCAATACACAAGTTATATAATTTATTATGTTGTTATTACCACTTGGATGTCATAATTAAAATACACCAATTATGTAAAAACTGTATTTTAACTATTCACTTAAAAATTTAAGAATTTTAAAAAATCACTAAAAACCACCATAAGAAAATTTGATCACACTGATTCTAAAATGAAATTAATTTTATAAATATAATTTTATAAATTGAGTAATTTTAATTTTTAACATAAAAATTATGATTTTTATGAAATACACTAAAATACAGTTTATTAAAAATGTACATATAGTTCCTTTGAGTTTTTTATCTTGATTTTTTATGGAATTATAGTATTTATATTTTATTATATTACCCAAGATAAATATTATTTATATGAAATTTCATGACTTCTCTCAACAAATTCTACCCCTCCTGAGGTGGTAATGGGAGAAGAGAGATAATGACCCATGGGTCTCAACTCCAGTAGGCCCCAGGTTGGAAAATAGGACCGAGGGTATAATAAACATGAAAATAGGAGGCATTTCCCTCTAAGAGAAACAAATGTAGAATAAAGAGATAAGGTAGAAACCGACCATCCCCTACTCAAACTACAATATAAAAGAAACCCATGTACACAAATGTAATGTCATGCAAGAACTGCTAAAACTAAAAGGAAAAACTGCAAGTACCAAAAGAGAGTAAAGACAACAGGGACCATGAATAGAAAATAGCTCTGATAACCCACAAGCTATTAGTAACTAGCCTGATCTCTAACCTAATCCAACTTACTAAAAAAACAGTTTATATATATGTAGGGTGATTATAACAGTATACTCAGTAGGATCCTCCCCAAAGCATCTTGTGAAAAAGTAACGAAAGAATGATAAAGTACAATGAACAATAAGTTAAATTAACTCATCACCTAAATAGGTATACTAAGTTCCCAACCTCACCATGGACACTGTTACCAAGTATCTCATAAAAGATCATATAATATAATAGAGAATATAAAAGTTACCCCTACTACTCTAGGACCTGTTTATCACTTTTCCCCAACATCGCACGTCCTGATCATCTCTCTTCAAAAGGCTAGCCCGTAAACACCTGGGTGAAGCAACACATCACACACCTCATGCGTCAACTGCAAATCATGCATCACACCCCCATTTCCATGTAACCAAAGTAACCAGGTAGTTTCTGGGAGCCTCCACAGCTCGGATAACATTTATCATACATCATGTATTATGCCTCAAGACATTACATCTCACACACCGAGTAAGGATCCTCAAACCGTCACAACCCATACCCTTTATAATAGTAGTATCCTTTTGAAAACTATATCTAGAATATTTTTGTGTGAATAACCACAAGACATTACATCCCTCTACACACATATATAGGGAAAACTGACTACCGTGCATACCAACAAAGGTAACTACCAAGAGATGAGAGCAGGGCCAAAGGGGGTAGTCATTCATCCATCCTCCCACTAGAATGTTTGGTAAAACACCCCCCAGGGCTTAATATCCATGGGGTGTTAGTTTCTCTAACTAAAAAGGTTGAGTTTCATATAGAAACAAAAAAACTATAGGATATAATATATCTCATGACCACACTATGAGAATAACCTAGTCTTAGACTCAAACCGAAGTTAATGTATCTTGGACTCCTGGATACCACCTCTAAGACTTGATATCCTATAAGAACCCAACCATTTAAAGATCTAGATTAAGTGACTTTGTCATATTTTGTCAGTTTCAATTTATGTTAATTAATTATTTAACCATTATAATTTCCACATTTAATTTCATTAGCATATCAACAAATATCCACACCCTCTAGGAATAAACAAACTGCATCCACAGTTTCTAAAAATTACAACATCAGCATTGCATCCCAACAAGATCCAACCCCATGGGTTAAACATTCATTTATTTATTCAACAACCATTACCACATTCCATATTTCTAGGTATTCTAGGAAAACATTCTAAGATATGAAATATAAGGGGCTCAACACGGTGAGTAGATGAACTACCCATTAAGTCCTTCCTACCTATAACATGAGCATAAACCGATCCAACCATGATAAGATAAACATGGAAAGCAAGCGGAATACCCCACACATCTTTTCCTCCCTTGTAATGAGAGTAAGAAAAAACATATCCTCAAGAAGTGGGGAAAGTAAAGCAGATAAACTAAAAAAAAATTCATCAATAATCCAACTTCTACGTCAATGGGTACGCCCAAATTCAACCCATTCCATCATATCTGGTGTCCTCCCTGAAACCAAATACATAAACAAATGCATCTCACCACTCTAGGCATCAACTGATGCCACAAAAAATGTGCCTCCTTGCCCTACAAACCACAAAATCCCTCTACACTCAGCCATCCCATGATCACATCACATTCGAGTCTCCCTACCCCACATACCACAAGTCTCGTATCAAGATCATATCAGTAGAAGTTGGAACAAACATAGAAATGGGATCTCGACTCCAAATCATGGGATTCATCCTTCACACACAATGAGATCTCACAACTCCAAAGCTTAAGGCACTTTGCCATTATAAGAAAGTGGGAAACTCAATCCCTACAAAGGCATTATCTTTTTCCTCATAACTAGTACTTTATTCCATCTTGAATTAACCAATTCATTATTCACAGGTTCCAACTATGGACAACATAAGCAACAAGATATCACGAGCTATCACAAATGAATTAAAAAATTAATTTAACATGCCTTTAATTATTTTATCATCAAGCATCAACATGCTTCAGGTTCATTAACCAATTCAATTATACAATCATATATAGATCAATTTGATTGACATAAAATTATAACAACAATTGGATTTATTAAACATGACTCTATAACCAATTATCCAATTAATTATCAATTAATTTTGATATCATGTTCTTTACCAATTTCCATCAAGAACAACATGATAAACCAAGAAAGGCATATATATCATACTATCTATCAAATAAATAGAAAAACTATTATCATGGTATAAATCAACAACATAGTTATGTGATTGGTACTAATTCTTTAATCTGCTTCAATTATTTAATTAAGTCAATTCCATTACGATCGAAGAGGTTAAATCATGCTAACTCTATGATTTTACATAAATAAATTGAGAAGTGAATAATCCCCTACCTCAAAAGGTCATCTACGTTGTTTTCATGAGAACATATCAAACTAACCAATCTCGATCACCTCTCCCACAACAACTTCATACACCCAATAATGTTGTGGCACAATCGCACCAACCTAAAACCAAGAAAAAACCTATTAGAAACCTGGGAGATCATCTGCTATATCATGGAGAGAAGAAATGAGAGGAAACAGATTGAAGAACCACAAAAAAGGAGATAGAACCTACCTCAGATTGAAGATAGATCACTACAGATCGATTAAGGAAGCTATGAATCATTCCTTAACAAAAGAATCCCAAGAACGTTGAAGAAGGGGTCACCTGGTCACTTGGAGTCGAGAGAGAGCCGTTGTATCCATATGGTTTGACAAACCTGAGTGGCTGGAAAACACTTAAAACATTAAAGCACCGGGGAATTACACAACGTGTAACACCCTTACACATAGTTTAATGCCTCAGGGTCTGTTTCCACTAAAGAAATAGTCAAATTTTGATTTGATTTTATTTTTAGAACCCTAAAAAATTCCACAGCATGAAACCCTCTTTCACTATGTTTAATTTTTTGACACGATGTGAAACCCACTTTCACACTATGAAAGTTACCTGCTCTGAATTTTCAGCACCTGAACTCTTCCAAACTTCATCCACACATCCTCCAAGCTCTATAAAACTCGAGAATGAAAAAAGGGTCGATCCATGTGGTTCTGGGCCCTTATATCAGATACCTATCAAAACATTCTCATCCTCTAGAATCCAAAACCAACCCAAAGAGGAAACATGAAGGGTTTTTCTAAAAAACCACCCCACGAGATACCACTCATAGCTTTCTCCACCTCAGGAGCTCACCACTGCACTGGAGGAACAAGCGAAAAACCACACAATAACCACAACTGGATCCCAAACACTCTCCCATGGTAGATATATCTCAAAAGAGAGAAAGACACAACAATCAACAAGAGGAAGCCATTTGATAAATATGAAATGTCTACAACCACCAAATGAATAACGTTACATGATAAGAACTAAACATAAAACAACTATGTAGACAGAGAACTTATTTGCAACTCACATTCCCAGGTACTCTCCTCTATTCCACTGTGCTGCCAGAAGACACAAACCAAGGGTATATAATGCCCACATAACACCTTATCATTGCAGTACTAGATCTCTAAAGGCCACTCCTTGAAGGTCTCATCATCATAAACATCGATCTCGCCCCAATTGATGATTTTAGAGTCATCATGACTATAAAAATGGAGCTATGATGCATGAAAAACATTGTGTATCTGGCTTATCTGTGGTGGAAGTGCTACCTGATACTCCACAACTCCCACATGATCCAACACCTCGAAAGGCCCAAAAAACTGGGGAGAAAGATTACTCCCACAACCAGACCTTTGCTTCCATTAATGGGGATTCACCTAAAAAAACATGTGATTCCCAACATTGAACTCCATAGGTCTCATCCTATGATAAAAATAGGATTTATGACAATCCTACACTTCCTTCATCCTCTCGTGAATCACCTAAACCATATCTATTGTATTATGTACTTGTTCCGGTCTAAGAATTGATTACTCTCCGACCCTAGTCCAGAACAATGAAGAATGGAAAGGTTGGTCATACAAGGCCTCAAATGGTTCCATATAGATGGTAGAGTTAAAAATATTATTGTAAGAAAACTATACCAAGGGAATATGCCTCATCCAAGAACCTCCAAAATCAATGACAGAAGAGGAAAACATGTCTTCATGATTTTTGATGGTACACCCTATCTAACCGTACTTCTATTGATGAAAAGAAGGTCTAATACATTACCAAGAACCAAAATCATGCTGGAGACCTCTTCACACCCTAGAGGCAAAATGAGGATCTCAATATGTAATGATCATCCTCAGGAATCTGTGGATTCCTACCACCTTCTCCAGATACATCTTTGACAAAACCTCCACTGATCTCGATTCATTGATTGCTATAAATTGGTATGATTTTGTACAATGATCCACTACCATCCATATAGAATCATAGCCTCCCTAAGATCGAGGGAATTTTCTAAAAAAGTCCATCGATATGTCCTCCCACTTCCATCGATAATCATTTAATGGCCGGAGAAAACCACTGGGAACACAGTGCTCGACCTTCACCTTCCGACAGACCAAACATCAAGAAAAAAACTCCTCAACAACATGCTTCAACCCAAGACACCAAAAATGAAATCTCAAGGCTTGGTACATCTTCATCATGCTAGGATGTACCACTAAGGGAGAAATATAGAACTCTCTGTGAACCATCTCATGCATCACCAAATGAATAAAAATCCTCCCCTGAAAAAAAAACATGGTGTTGTTCATATTCAGACCAACCATAAGGGGCCTCACCATAAACAACTCAGTATCTTCATACCTCCACCTCATGATTCCCCAACTGGGACTCTTCCACCTACTACACTAGATATGACAACACTGTCATCTGAAAAAGGAAACCTCTTCCACAAACTTCTCCCATATCCATATGTATTGTCGAATGTTCTTCCATCACCCTCTAGGAATCACCCGATTCATGCAATAAATCACTGTGTGGATTCCTTATCAATGCATCTGCCAAAAAATTTTCTTTTCAAGGTGTATATGAAATATCAAGGTCATATTCTTATAATAACTCCATCCACCAATGATTTCAAAAGTTCAAGTCACACCAGGAGAAAATATACGTCAATATATTATGATCGATAAAGAACACAAAATGCTCACCATGACTTAATGTCTCCAAACATTCAGGGAAAATACCACCGCTTTTAACTCAAGATCCTGAGTGGAATAATTATTTTTGTGGGGATGTAACTATTGATACCTATAAAACAACTGACGTATACTGTATAAGAACATATCCCAACCCAAGACATAAAGTGTCATAGAAAACCTCAAACTAAAATCCTTCTATTAGTAGTAAAATAATTAGAGCACTTACCAACTTCTCCTTAAGATACTCAAAAGCCTCCTGACCCTGATTAGTCCACATGAATGCCTGATCCATTCTGGTAATTGCTATCAGAGGAGTCATGACCCAAGATAAATCTATAATGAACCTCCTATAATATCCTGCAATACCAAGGAAAATTCTCACCTATAATACTATCTTGGGGGATTCCCAAGACACAATTGCTTCTATCTTTGATGGATCCATAGCTAATACCTACTAGGATACAACATTCCCTAATAAATGAACTTCTCATGCCCAAAACTCACACTTTGTAAATTCCTAAAAATCTTTTTCATGAAAGAGAACTCCTAAAATGGCACCCAGATGTTCTGAATGTTCCACCTATGACACGAAGTACATAAGGATGTTGTTAATGAAAACTTCCATGAACTTAACTATGAACTCATAGAACAAAATTTTCATTAACCCCATGAACACAATTGGATCATTCATCACATCTAACGAAATTAAAATGAACTTTTAATTCCCATGATGACAATGGAAAGCAATCTTCAAAATATCCTCATACTTTACACACATATGATGATATCCTGGTTGCAAATCAATCTTCAAGAACCAATTTTTCCCCTTAATTTGATTGAATAAATCATCAATATATGGTAGAGTATAGTGTTTCTTCATAGTCACTTGGTTCAAGTGATGATAATCGATATAGAACTGCAAACTTCCATTAGCATTCTTCACAAAAAATTGGGTCACCCCATGGTGACACACTCGAACAAAAAAACCACACTACAACATATGATTAAGCTCTATAAATAGATCTCACAAATTAGAAGTTTACATATTATACTGATACATTGAGATATGAGACACGCCTAGTTGTAGCTAAATCCCTAACTAGATCTCTCATAGAGGGGGTAACACTAAAACCTCTTCTAAAAAGACATCAAGGTACTCTTTTATGACATTGGGAAATGCCAACTACTAAACCTACAATGAACTTAGCATCAGCTCAACTATCAAGGATGACAAGGAAGGAACATGCCTCTGACCCATCTAATGGTCTTTCTCACCAAAAAAAATATTGTTGGATCTCCATTAGCATAAAAGACCACAAAATACCTCCTAATGAAATCCATGATATCATACATCAAATACAAAAAATCCATGATAAGGATGACATCATATGGTTGTACCCATAAACACAGGAAATATCCCTAAGAGTGGTGCTTCCCTAGCACTAGATCATGGTCTCTACATACTTCAAACATTTCAACTAAACCTCAAACTGGCGTAGTCAATGCCAAGGGTAATGGAAGTCTCTCTACCTCAAGTCTCAAATCATGGAAAATGGATGGTTATATGAAGGAGTGCATCACTCATGAATCAAAAATGGCATGTACCCAAGTATAAAACAAGAAAAGGGTATCTCTAATGACATCTAGATCACATGAATATGGAAACACTAAAGCATGAAGATGACCATAACCTGCTCCATGGCCTCTCTGACCCTACTGATGACCACCTCCACGACGACACTCTTCTCTTTGAGTATAGATAGTATACTAGGGTTGTCCTATGCCTACCCCATATGCTCTTTGCTAATCCAAAACTGGTGTAACCTAATGCTGCTTCCTTGGCTGAAACTGCCTCAATAGAGGAACCTAGAACGGAACCTTCAACACTTGCTAACTGCTCAGAAATGTCGGGCACTCTTACTATTGGTGATCTTGACCTCCAAAAGAAAAACAATCATATATTCCCTTGGAATAGGTATGAGAGTCACTGTCCCTATAGAAATGAGACTTTGAGGGATGAGAACTACCTCTAACCGATCAGAAGTTCTTCTGTCCTGACAATTGGGAACCCTAGAACACATCTATTCTTCTTGAGGAATCCTGACGAATCACCTCTCACGATGATCTGGTTCTAGGTAACATCCTCTCTATGACATCTTCTCTCTCCATCACCTTGAGATATGTCTTCAACATAAATAGAGTGAGCTGGCGCTTGATCTCTAGATACAAAGCCTCCTCGAAATTCCTCAACCTGGACTCCTCATCTAGAAATAGGTCTAAATCATATCGAAAAGGTTCCTAAAATGGATCTTGAACTCTTACACACTAGAGCTCCCCTGCATACGGGTAAGTAGCTCCTGGAGACTACCCGTCTTCATGGCCAAAGAAAGAAACTCAGCTCTAAATTGGTCTCAGAACTCCTCCCATGAGACTGTTGATTCCTCACTATCTCTAAGGAATAAGAAACACCACTGCCTCACTACCCCACACAACATCCTCACAACCAACAAAACCTAGTGCTCCTTCTAAGAATATATCAAAATGAAAGCTATCTCAACATCATCCAACCAATATTACATGATTTTATATGAAACAAATCCCTCATACCTCTATTGTCTCTAGCACTGAAACTCTTATAGTGTCCTCCTCTAAGTACCATTGTTGTTAACCTATACCCTGTAGCGATCTGTTAGCACAACCTGCTAAACATCTTTTGCATGAACCTAATAAGGACACCAACTTGGCGCAATACCTTCATAAGAAGAAACAATTAGATCTCCTAAAACTAGAATATTGAATAATTAACATTAATTGTTGTTTTATTTTATTCATTTTAGGTCAAACTATCCCATGGTCTCCCCATTAAAACATAGGCACAAAGAAGAATGATGCATGATCCTTTAATAGGTCTCTACCCTAAAACTAGTATCACTTCATTTTTTAGCCATTGTAAACTTAAAGGTCCATGCATCATTTCAAAGGGTTCCATACATACGTATGTCTCAACTAGTCTCTTGTGTTTATGGCGCTTTCTAAACTTAGCTGACACCGTTTCCCTCTTAACCCATGCAACCTCACCTATTCCTAACTCCAAAATCCATCCTATCCCTGAATCTGACCTATGATACCACTCTTTCATGACCCCTCCCCACAAAGTATACCCCTCCTAGGCCAAAAATAGGAGAAGAGAGATAGTGACCCCCAGAGTCCTGCCTTCAGTAGGCTCAAGATGGTGACTAGCACCAAGGGTATAATAAACATGTAGATGGGAGGCATTACCCTCTAAGAGAAACACACGCAGAAGAGAGAGATAAGATAGACATTGATGAACCCATGATCAGAATACAATATAAAATAAAACCAATTACAAAATTGTAATTTCATGCAAGAACTACTATAGATAAAAGGTAAAACTGCAAGTACCAAAAGAAAGTAAGGACGACAACGACCACAACTCCCAAAAAGCTCCTGCAACCCACAAACTAGAAGTAACCAACCTGATCTTTATCTTACTCCAACTGTCCTGAAAAATAGTTTATATATTTGTTGGGTGAGTATAAAAGTATACTTAGTAGGATCCTCCTCAGATCCTCTCATTTAAAAGTAATGAAATCATGCTAAATCAGAGTAACCAAAAAGTGAAACTAAGTCATCTTCTAAATAGGTATACTAAGTTCCCAGCCTCATTATGGATACTATCACCAAGTATCGCATACAAGAGCATATAATATAATAGAGAATATCAAGGGTACCTTCTACCACTTACCCACTGGGTGTCCACTTTTCCCTAACATCACACGTCCTGAGCATCTCTATCCAAAAGGCTAGCATGCAAATACCTAGGTAAAGCACCGCAACAAGAACCTCATGCATCACACCACCACGTCTAGGTAACCAAACTAACTAGGTAGTTTTTATGAGCCACCATAATATGGGCATAAAACCCATTACATCCATCTACACACATATATGAGGAAAACTAACCATCATCCATACCAGTGTAAGTAACTACCAAGAGAAGAGAGGGGAGCCAAATGGGGTATTCAGCCATCCAATATCTCATTGGGATGTTGGGGAAAAACTCCCCGGGATCAAAATCCCAAGGGTTTTAGTTTACTTAACCTAAATGGTGGAGTATTGTATAGAAACACAAAAAGTAAATGATATAATATCTCTCAAAACCACAATATGGGCATAACATTGTCTTAGACTCAACTGCAGCTAACGTCTCTCGAACTCCCAACTGTCACTTCTAAGACTAGATGTCCAATAAGCACACAATCCTTTAAAGATATACATTAAGTGATTTTGTCATCTTTTTTAAGTTTCCCTTTATATTAATTAATTATTTAAAAATTAATTAACTATTATAATTTCCACATTTAATTTCATTAGCATCTCAAAAAATATCCATTCCCTCTAGGCATAAACTAACTGAGTCCAAGGTTTTTCAAAATTACAACATCAACATTACATCCCAGTAAGCTCCAGCCCCATGAGTTAAAACATTAATTAATTTATTCAATAATCATTACCACTTTCCATATTTCCAGGTATTCTAGGAAAATATTCTAAGCTACCAAACAGAATAGGCTCCACATGGTGTTTAAATGAACTACTCATCCAGTCTTTTCCACCTATAGCTGGAGTATATACCCATTTAACCATGAGAAGACAAACATGGAAAGTATTTGGAATAACCCACACATCTTTGAATAACTTGGAAGGAGAGTAATCAAAACCATCTACCTCATGCAGTTGGGAAATTTAATCAGATAAAAAAACAACATATTTAACAATCATCCAACTTCCACATCAACGGGTAAGCCCAACTTCAAACCATTCCATCATCTATGGTGTCCTCCCCAACACCACATGAATAAACCGATTCATCTCTCCACCCTTGGTTTCAACTACTGGCACAAAAACTGGGCCTCCCTACCCCACATAACACAACGACCTCCAAGCTCAGCCATCACAGGATCACATCACTTCTAGGATTCCCTTCCCCATATACCACAAGTCTGGTATCCAGATCACATCACAAGCAGTAGGAAATAACATAAAAATGGGCTCTCAACCCCAATGTAATTCTTTCAACCTTCACACAGAAAGATCTCTCATAGATTTGAAGCATAATGGACTTGGAATTTCAAGAAAATAGGAAACTTGGGACCTATAAAGGCATTATATTTTACCAAAAAATTGGTTCTTTATTCCATATTGTATTAAATGATTCCTTATTCATAGGTTCCAACTATGAGAAACCAAAGAAACAAGCTATCATGATATATCACAAATTAATTAAACAATTAATTTAACATACATTTATTTTTTTATCAATAAGCATAAACATGTTTCTGGTTCATTATAAAATTTAATTAAACATTCATATCTGCATCAATTTGATTAACATCAAATTATAACAAATAAAATATGATTTATTAAACATGCCTCTATAACCAATTGACTAATTAATTGTAAATTAATTTCAGATTTATGTTCTTTACAAATTTCCATCATGAAAAACATGCTAAATGAAGAAAGGAATAAATATAACACTATATAACAAATCAAGAGGAAAACCATTATCACAGTATAAAGCAACAACATCACTACATGATTGATACCGATTATTTAATCTGGTTAAAGTATTTAATTACGTTAATTATATTATGATCCAAGGGGATAAATCATGAAAAGTCTATGATAACACATAAATAAATAGAGAATCTATGAATTCTATACCTCAAAATTACATCAACATTCTTCAAACGAGAACAGATCAACGTAATGGATCCCAATCACCTCTCCCGCAAAAACTGCATCCTCCAAGGACTCCACAGCACAACTGTACTAACCAAAAACCAAGAAAAACACCATTAGAAACATGAGAGACCACCCGCTATATCTTGGAGAGAAGAAACAAGAGGGAACAAATTAAAGAACCAAAAAAATAGAGGTATAAGCTACCTCAGATTGAAGATGGATCACTATAGATTCAAGGAGGGATATAGGAATAGTTCCTTGATGAAGGAATCCCTAGAATATTGAAGAAGGGGTCATCAGGTTGCTTGGAGTGGAGAGAGATCCACTACAGCCATAGGCTTTAACAAACCCGAGTGGATAGAAAACACTTAAAACATTAAAACAACATAGAATTACACGAAGTGTAATCTTCTTTCATGTTGTGTATTGCCTCAAGGTCAGTTTCCCCCGAAAAAACCACCGCCTTTAAATTTTATTTTATTTTTCAAACCCTAAAAAATTACATAGTGTGAAATCCTCTTTCACATGGTGAAATTATTCAACACGGCGTGAAACCCATTTTCATACCGTGAAAGTTCCCTGCCCTTAATTCTCATCCCCCAAACTCCTCCAAAATTTATTCAAGTAGCCTCTAATCTCCACAAGACATGGGAATGCGCAAAGGGTCGATCCACATAGATTCGGGCCCATACATGACATTTTACTATTTAGAGGTTAATTTACCATTCCAACAGTGAGGATACTTTTCTTAACAGCTGGGTTATTTTCCCTAATTGGTAGGTTACTATTATAATATTCATATCACTATTCCAATGGTCATAGTACTTCATATAATTAACTCTTCATTCATTCATTTAATGTTCACCTCAATTCCACTCATGGTTCTATGCTTTTTTTCTAAAATGTCGACTGGAGTAATAATTTTATGTATTTATTTTATATCTTTGTTCATCACTATAATGATTCTAGGGGATGAAGATGGTCAATATTTTCTTATTCTTGTAATTTTATTTTATTTATTTATTTACCCTTTGTAATATTTTTAATTATCATTGATATATTTATTCTGTAAACAAAATGTTCTCATTTAATGAAATGAAGCGTTATGTTTTTCATGGGTTGAAGCTATATTATATACCTAATAATAGAAAGGATTATTTATTCATATGGAAAATTCAATATATATAAACATTTGGGATACTAAAAGGTAAATAGTAAATAAGATGATTTCATTTAATCCCATTCATTATTTAAGAAACATATTGAATACCTTGGTCTACCAAGACCCAAGGGTCTACCATCCAGATGAGAAGAACCAAAATCTGATCTCAAATAACATATTTATCACCTGAAATATTAACTTATAGGTAATATATCTTCTTTTATTGCTATATTATTTGTTTGAGTTAGAGAAAAATAAATAGGAAATGTTTCTAGATGTTTTGAAATTATATGAATTTACCATTATTTGTTCCATAGTCGACATCAAAGGTATTTACCATTCATTCTGGTTGTAGAAGATACCAATGGATCTAAATCATAAGCCTTGGGTTGAGGCCTAAAGAACGATTAATCCCAAAATAAAATAGGCTATGAGAGAATAATAAATAAAATTTCTTGATTCTAATATCATTTATCCTATATATAAAAGCCCTTAGATTAGCTCAGTCCAAGTGGTCCCTAAAAAATGAA
Source organism: Viscum album (assembly GCA_963277665.1). Classification (NCBI taxonomy): domain Eukaryota; kingdom Viridiplantae; phylum Streptophyta; class Magnoliopsida; order Santalales; family Viscaceae; genus Viscum; species Viscum album. The sequence goes on from OY728166.1 coordinate 483,198,396, forward strand.
GTGTCACTATTATCACCAATGAAAGTGATGATAAAATTTAGGTTAGTATGGTTACCAAATATAGAGTCTTCATTTATTTTAAGAATCTTAATGCATCAAAATACCATTTTACTATAATGTTATTGGACCAAACACTTGAGAGGATTATTGGAAATGAATTTTTCTATTTTGGAATGGTCATTTTGGTTATAATAGGATTTTTATATCCCTATAGGATCCTAAAAAAAATTCACATGAAACTTCATAACATTTTCTTATCGGTGAATTTAATTTAAATTTTATAGTTCCCCAACCAATTTTCAAATATTTATGATCTCTATTATTTCATACATGATTGATAGGATTATTGAGCTATTTATAAATGACTTATCCATAGTAGGGAGCACATTTGATATTTTTATTTTGAACTTGGAACTATTTTTGAAAAGTTTTAAAGAGACCAAAATTTTTCTTAATTAGGAAAAATAACAATTCATGGTCACTAAGGGAATAATTCATGGTAATATGATTTTTAAGAGTTTAATTGAAGTTGGTAAAATCAAAATAAAGGTGATTTAACAATTACCCCTCTATTAAATGTTAATGGAGATAAGATTTTTCTAAGACATGGTGATTTGTACCAGAGATTTATTAATAAATTTTTAGGTATCACTTTACCCCTTTCCAATTTACTTTTCATGGATGTATAATTTAGTTTTGTTTTTTTTGGAATCATTAAATATTATTAATGAGAAATTGATTTTAGTACCTATAATCCCTCCCTGTACTCTAAAGAACCCATTGAATTAATGTTTATAGCTAGTGATTTTTCTATTAGGGAAGTTTTCGGGAAATAAATAAAATAGACTCCATGTATTTGAATATTATATTAGATTTCTAGATGAGACCGAGAATAAGTACGCCAAAAAATAGAACGATTTTTTAGCAATCGTTTTTTTGTCTTGAGAAATTTTGACAACACTTAATTGCGTCCAATTTTATAGTATTTATTGATCATAATGCCTTTAACTATCTTCTTCTAAATACATATGTAAAACCAAGACAGATGATGTGGATCATTTTTTAATAAGATTTTTTTTTGGATATTTTTGATAAGTAAAGACCTGGATATTTAGTGGCTGAAAACTTGTTTTAGTTACCCAACAACCAAAGTGATCACTTGGGTGAGATTAATTTTCTCTTGATGAAAAATTTATTGCCATTTCAGATAAAAAACATTTTATGTATATTTTACTAATTTCATTTCCAAAAGAGTGATTCCAAGGGAAATAAAACAAAAAGAGAGAAATAAATTTTTCTTAGACCTTAGTTACTACTTTTGGTATGAACCTTTGTTTTTTTAATAGTGTTTTGATGTAATTCTTAATAGGTGAATTCCAGAGGAAGATATGCTATTCATTTTAAGGATGACACTCTTCACCTTGGAGTAGACATGATGTGGGAGAAATAGTGACCCTAAAAGTAATTCAAGAAGGTTTTTATTGGCCTATACTTTTTAAGGATTCTATGATCTTATTCATGGTATGTGAAAAATGAAAAAGAATGGTCAATGATAGTAGAAAATATGATATTCCTCAAAAGGAAATTTTAGTGGTTAAAACCTTTGATTTTTGGGGGTTGTATTTTATGAGATATTTCCCGTCTTCCAATATAAATGAATATATTTTAGTGGTTGTTTACTGTGTGTTGAAATGGGTTGAGGCTATGGCTCTTCCATATAATCAAACAATTAGTGTATTGAATTTCATTAAACAAATTCTCATGATTTTGTGTGCCCAATGTCTTTATCACTAACAATAGAACCTATTTCAAGAATATAAAGTTCAAGGATTTAATGAAAAAATATGGGAGTGTGAAAATAATTGGCACTAATTACCATTTTTTTTTGAGTGATTGTTTTGGTTTCAAATTGGAAATTATATCAAATCATTGGGAAAATGGTTTTTGGATTAAGGAAGGATTAGTATTTGAAGTTAAATGAGGCCTTGAAGGGAAATGGGGTTGATTTTAAATCTCTCATAGTAATGTATATTTATAAGAAAACATTTGAAAAATATTTTAGTTTTCCTATGGAGCTGCAACACAATTCATATTGGACTACTAAGGCATTACATTTTGAATTAAAATATTTTAGATGGAGAAGGTTATTGGATTTTAGTAAGTTATTAGTATTTAGAAGGGAATCCAATGAAAATTTTAGTATATTTAAAGATATAAAAAAACGTTCATGATTATATAATTTAGAGTAAAAACTTTAAGCCTGGTTAGAAGGTTTTTCAATTTAATTCTAGTCATAAAATTTTCCATAGAAAACTAAAAACTAAATGGTCTGGACCATTTACTCTCCTCAAAGTACTAGTTAATGGAACTGTTTAATTAATGGGAGAAGGGAATAGTCTATTCTTAGTTAATAGAAAAAGGTTTAAACACTAATTTGAGGGGAATCCAAAGGGATTGGCATCTATCTCTATCCTTGAGAGTTTATATTTCACTAATTCTAACTGAAGACTTTAAAATTAATGATTTAGGGGAGTATACAAATGGTATTTCTTGTTGTTTTATTTTACTTTCCTAAAAATAAATATGTTTGTATGTATACCTTATTCTCATATGTTTCTATCAATAATTTAAGGGAACTGATATTGTAGTTTATGAATCTGATGAACTACATAGCCTAAAATTTGGATAAGTTTTGGATTGAATCTATGAAGGAAGGTCATATTTTTTTTATTTCATCTTGTTGTGGATTAACACAAGAAGTTGATTTTTACTTGTAGTATATTGTCTTCAATTGTGGTTAATTGTTTTCATGTGTGGATGAGCTAGTAAATTTTATAAATTCTCTACATGGTCGAGTGAATCATCACTTGTGGCTATTTGAAACTTATGGTCAATTGACAACATTTGGTTGAATGACATTTGCAGTCGATTATCACATGCGGTCAATTGGGATTCATAATCATTTGAATATATAACACTTGTTTAGTTATCTATGTGGTCGATCTATGGAAGGAATGTTCGATTAGATATTCAATTGCATTATATTTTCTATTTCAATAGGTTGAGAACTTGAAAATCTGAGGGTTTCTTCATACATACTTGATCACTTAGAGAATTATTTAAATATATTTTAAAGGACTAATAGATTATTCTTACTAGATAATTATGAAATATCACACCATTTACCAAAATCTGGTAAATTATCTTTTGATAAAGAAATTTTTAGAATCTCCTATCAATATTTTTACTTTATAGGAAGTATAATTAGGTGGATAGAGTATTTATTCAAATAAGGGAGAGTTATTTTATCTGAACATTAAATGATGAATGTTTATTGAATTAGGGGAGTTAGTGCTTCAATTTTTTTTAATTTTAATTCTTCTAATCCATTTTATGCTTCATAATTTTGGAAATTAAGTGTGATGGAATTATCTTTATTATTTTTTAACATGTTGAGTTTCAATACGCATTCCTTAGGTTTATTTAGTACATCATTAGGTTGAAATTTTCATGAAATTCGAGAGTTATTTTGTCTCTTTTATCGGTTTGTATTTTCAATAGAAACATGGAATAAATATTGGAATATCAATTTCATTTCACTCTTAATTATTTATTTTGGAAAATATTTTTGAGTAATATTTACAAACTTATTTTATTTTGGACATTCTAGTTGGATTTTAAACTCTTAATCTTTTCTGTGAGTTGTACTACGAACTAAAATTATAATCATAGAAAAACCCTTTATTATTTAAGCTAAAACTTAACGTTGAGTTAATTATTAATTATTTTTAATTATTAAACTTTCCCATCCTTTTTTGTTTTCCTATCTATTGCATTCAAGTTATGTGAGTCTGTTCACTTGTAAAAAATATAAGTTTAAAATTTCAATTAAATACATGGTGAATTTTATTTAAATCTCTTAAAAAATTTCAAACCCATTCACTTTTATAAAAATAAAATCAAAAATTTTCCCAAAAACATTATTTATATTAGATCAGTCACCCATTTTTACTTGGGAAAATGCATGGGGGAAACATCTTTGAAAACCATCTCTTTACTATCATTATAACTCTACCTTGTTTCTGATTGATTTATTTTCACTCAAATTGATTAATTGGATTCTTAAAGAAAAGAAATAATTTTAGTGTGGGGTATTTTTATGTGGTTGTTTTTAGATACATGTTGGAGGCACATTGTTTTGAGATTTTAATAGATTTAATGATAAAATTTCATGTAATTGATAATATTTTTAACTTGATAATTTTAGACGAAAATGTAATTATTTCAATATTTTTATGAAAATAATTATTTTTTGTGATTAAATTGATAAATTGTTTTTGTAATTAAATTTTATATATTTTAATAACAATAAATTTTTTATTATTTGGTGAATTTCCTTTAACAATATTATTTTGAAATAATTTTGATGAATTTGGGGTTTGGAAATTAATCATTTCAAATTATTATTTTTTATTTTAAACATATTTTGTTGGAATATTTAAAATTATATTTATAGATTTTTTGTGGTTTAATTAATTTATGAAGTTTTTTAAAAATTTCAAAGTCAAATAATTAGGAGATCACTTTCCGGATCTCGATCCTTGATGAAGAACACTAAGTGTTGACAAGAAATTTTAAAACTAAAGAATAAAGATCACATGGGATCACATTTCATGGGGTTTTTGATTCACTTAGGCATTGTATTCTAATATAGAGATTAACTCTAGTCACCAAAGAATATGATCAATAGTGATATCCTGTACATAGATGATGGGGGATATAAGGTAGTCACATGGAGCATACTATGAAGCTAGAGTCAGCATGCTTCTCTATTCAAAAAGGGGAATTCCTACATAATGACTATGATCAAGAATTCATTGAATCCATCAATGAGAATAAAGGTAGAGCCAAGTGACTTGGTGGAACCTAGAGTGGGAATCAAAACTTCTCAACTGAGAAGGTTCTTCTTTCGTTATTCCTCATTTACTATGTTGCTATCATGAATTGATTGATGTTTTTTAATTTCTGAAACCTGATTTTTTGTTAAAATTTTGTCAGGGAAAATGAAATTGATTTATTTTATCTTTTTTTAATTAAATTATTTCATTTTAATGTTGGGTTACTACTATTTTCTTCTCTATTCTAATTAATACATTTCAAACCATCAAGAATCAATTATCCTTGGGTTAAATTGTAGCTTTTAACTATTAATAGTTTCTTTATCAAAATAGTTCAACAAGATATTTTCTAATTATTGTATAACACAACAAGATCAATGATAATTTGGTCTTGGTGGGACCAACTTCACAATATCACACGTTGTGCATATTTAGTAGTAGAGAAGATGCTAAATATACTAGTTGAGAGACACTCATATCAATAGTTGGTTTTTACCTTTATTTTTATGTTTTTTTCCATATTATTCATTAATTTTGAATAAAGGAATAAAATTTTTAAGTAAAGGGAATGGAAATTTACCTTAACCCATTTATTTCAGATAGCTAATATTGGTTATTTATTCTTGGTTTCCTCTTCACTTTATCTTCTTCCATCATTTAACGACTCATTCATCACAAATTTAAATTACTATTTAGAAATTTATCTTTTTAGTTTATTGATTGCGTTTCTATGAATTTTTATCTATTTTTCTTGGTTTACAAAAACTTTTTCCCCTTCCGTGTGGATTGGACACCTATTCACGTGTTTAATAGTTTTTAATAGGGAAAATAAATTAGTATTTTTACTTGTATCAATGACACTAATTAATTACCATAAAATAGCATGAATCAAATAGTGAAGAAGACACTATAAGATCCTAGAAATTATCTTTGAATTTCACATTGAGCGATTCGAGATGAATTTGAATCATGTTGAAAATATTCACGTTATATTCCATAGGTCTACCTTCTAGTAGGCTTATATTGAACAATCATCACATGATGAACAATTTGTGAAGTGTTATTGGTTTCTCAAACATGTATTTAAGGTCCAACATAAACTAAAATATTATTTTTAACTTCTTGAATGTTAAAGGATTCATTCTAATACAATGGAATCCTAACCAAACTAAGTGATTTCCCATCCAACCTTTCCAACTTTGATTTATGTAACTACTTCATCTTTACTAAAATCAATATAACATCTTGGTACTTCTAAATAATATAATTCTCTATCTACATTCTTAATAATCTAAAATATATCCCATAAAACATGTCTTCATATAACTTTCTATTTTCCAATTCCATACCTTATGATAATTGTAAACTCCCATTAAAATTGAAATAATTTCTGGGAAATAGATTGGGAATTACCCTATCTTCTTTCAAGTGTTCCGTAAGTGATACGAGAACCAAAATATTTGATACTAGTTATTTGTAAAATATGAATTATTGGAACCATTTGATACAAATCATGTAGAAGTTATCCATGAGAAGAACCGTGAGGTGACAAACTAAACCTCTAGATCTTACTGTACTAGAAGGACTTTACATTATCTTGGTGTATCAAAACATAGGAAGAGAAAAATAAAACACCACACCCTAAATAACCATATTAATTCATCATCAAACACACTTTAAAGAAACTTATAATTCATACAAACATTCAAGTAGGGAAAATTGACAATGTAAGGATTTAAATGGTTTGGATTTGAGTCCCATATCAATGGTAAAACACTTTTATTTTCATTTATTATCATAATTGTTCAGTATTAGAGAAACAATTAGTAAAGTACACCAATATTGGTTTATTTTACAATTTGATTCACAATAAAATATATACAAGATGGTCCCACACTACCATTATAATATGGCATAACCTATTAAATAGTTTCTCAAAACTATGTCTTCCATGGGGATAAATCTATTTTATATAGTGATTGATAATCTTCTATATATATCCTTTCCCTTGTCTCCAAATTTTTGTAGATGAAAAAGCTACCCTTACATCACAACTGATAACCGTTATGTTACATGATTTATCGCAAAACCATGGGGGAAGAACTTTATGCAAGCCCATCGGAAGTACTTTTTGATTTCCTATAAATTCCATTGAATATATGATGGTGTCCTGGACATAGTATATCATTATAAGATAATATATTTTGACAAACTAACCCCCACTATAGATACCCTATATTTTTGAACTGGACATTAGGTTGACCAATCTACTAGAGTTCCTCCATCTGGTAAAACTAACCAAAACATGAATCAGGCTTCACCATTTCTAACACTACTATCCCCATTATATAACATATGTTATTTTAGTTATGAATTTTTTCCATACACACATATATTGGGATACATACTTGGAAATAAACCATCCATAACAACTATAGACTACACACAACTAATTTTAAAGCTCAAACCTGGAAGGGTATTGAAAATAAAGTTCCAACTTATTTCCAAACTCCTCCAACTAAAACATCAATCTATATAGTTCAATTTATCACTGATAAAAGATTGTTCCAACCAATTATAGTAAAATAACTACTTCTAATATATTAATATCACTTTACCTTTTAAAAATACAAACAAATAAATCAAGAGTGGTGAAAATGACTCACTAAACATAGCCATCAACATGAGCTTTTAAAGGTACCAACAACTCCAAACCTAAATTATATCGAAGATACCATTGTTTATTTTCATGAACTACAACAAGACTAGACCATGTTAATGATAATTGAACATTAATAACAATTTGAATCCAAATATTCTATTTTTCTTAAGATATGTCCTAATGCCCATCCCATGAGACAAAATTCTAACATAAACCCTACATTTACCTTTATACATATTATGTCTATTTTAAAATTGGACACAAGAACAAAAAGTAAAAAAAAATAAAATAAGTACACTAAAATAAAAAATTAGAAAAAGAACTTTTATCTACAACATATTTTCAAGGATGTAATAACTTATTACTATTTGTTCAATCATGTCATTACATTATTTCCACCCCATAATTAGAAAAATCACACCACTTATTGAAAATGGTGAAACTTTAGAGTTAAAAACAACTAAAAGGATTTATTTTACTAATTATTTTTCCCATGGAACATTTAAATAGAAAAATTATAAAATTTCCTTGATCCAAAATACCATAAAACTATTCATTAAACATATGACATAATAATTTTTATAAAACCATTTTAAAATCAATAAAACTTTTGAAAAAACAAAACTTATAAAAAATTATTTAATTTGAAAACCTATTTATCAATAAAACAATTTCTCATCTAAAAAATAATGTAAGAACCGTAAAATAAATAATGGAAACTCTACTAATAAGTATTTAAGGAATATGAATACATAATTCCATACTATTCCATGAGTTACCTTTTCAATATTGATTCTTAAATTGTACACTAGATTAAAAAATCACTAATTACATATTGTTCTAAAAATATATATCATATCAATATGGTTTAACTAGGGATAAGATAAATTTAAGGATACATACTGTTTTTTCATAACACATATCATTATGAGATAAATATAAATATCTTTTATTTCAAATCATGTATGGTCAATTAGTGATTTTTTTGAAACCATATTTAATATGTTATTGATTCAACATACTCTCATGACCAGTGAACTAGTGAATTTAGGAGTCTTAAACAACATTAATATGGAATATTAGTTTTAAAATATATCAATTTTAATTTCTATACTAATCATTATATTAAATATACTTAGATAATTATGTAAATTTAATGAACCAACATGGGTTTACCTGACACACTACCCAAGATGGAATACATAAGGCCCGTAGTGCGTTTCTAATATTCATGGGATGGTGATTAGCACCTGGGTATCAACAAAGGAAACCATGATAATTATTTCAACCAAAAAATACAAAAAAAAGTCTCATGTATAACAAGATAAAGACAAACCAACAAAGTACAAGTAAGAAGAAAAGGTACATAACACCAAGACATATAAAAACAAATCCAGAAGGATAAACCTAGAGATTAAACAAAAACTGAGTTTCAATGTGATAATCCATCACTGCCATCCAAAATCACCATAAATCATCAAAAACTAAGATAAATCATCAAGAAATATGATTCTCTTCCCTTTACCTATATTGTTCAAAGAAAGTATTCATACACCGAAAGGTATATGCTAGTTGTGAGTCAAATTACAGTAGGATACCACCATTAATCTATAAAAATTATGTCCCCTTGAAAATGTTAGTTCTATTTTTAAAATCAATAAGTTTCACAAAGCTATTTAATTTAAGAATATTTTAAACAAAACATTAATTATTTTCCTTTACAATATGGAATAATCAATTAAACTAAGAATAAGAAAAATTTCATGAAAGATAAATATATGAAGATAATCAAACCATTGATAAGAAAAACATATGAGCATCAAAGAATGATACACGAATGAATCCAATCACAAAGAAAAAATTGGCCTTAGACTATGAGAATATGTAACTAGGACACACAAGGAATACTAGATATACATAAAAGTGAATCCTATGATATCAAGTACTACCAAAATTCTAGTATCACAACCATAAACCCTAATGGTGCCACACTCACTAAGGTTTTTATATGTCCATAAAATAATACACCCAATTTTCCCATTAGATATTTTTTATTGAACATTAAAGTAAACCATGATAAAAAATTTATAATTTTTTTTTAAAAATTAAGAAATTACCACTCCCATTCTTATAAAACCATTTTATAATCAAAACCACATTTTAGGCATTTCATTAAGCCCATGAAGTTAATAAAAATTATTTTAAATAAAAACACCTTTAAAAACCATTTTTATTTCCACCATAGATGTATTTACAAAAATTATCCCTCACAGATATAATATTAATCATTTTCATAAGAAAAAAAGAAAATACAATATCAAAAAGTTATTCTATGATGAAAGTCTATTGTTCAGATACACTTACCACAACACAAAAGAAATCCTAAAAGAATTCAAAAATTTGATTGTAAATGAAGAGATTGGGTCCCTAAAAGCTTATATCCATAAGAAACTTCATAAATTCTCTATCAAAATAAATATATCTAGATATTATGGATCTCAATAGTTACAATAATTAATGTTGAATTGATATTGAGGATATATCTAGAAAGAGGAGGGGGAAACAGGTGGAAATCTAAACATACCTGGAAGATATTTATCGAGATTAAAGGAGAATTCACAAGAGACTAAATATGGATCCTCCTAGAATGTTAAAGAAAGGTTGGGTCAAGCTAATGAGAGATTAAGGAAATATTTGGGTTAAAACTGAGAAAGGGAATCAAGGTAATTTTCAACTTTTATAAAAGTTATATTGGTCACATGGTTAGACTGCATAGTTATACTAACCATGCGTTAACCATACAATATCTACTATACCTTGAAAACCAATGTGCCTAGTAACTTGGAATAGACATATAGTTAGAAAAACTTTGAAAAATATATGCAATTACCTCTTGACCCAATCCCAACCTCACACATGGTTTTCATGGGGATCTCGCATGGTTAGACAAACCATGATCAAACCATGCAGAATGCCACTAGAGTTAATATAGCCAAATCACATGGTTACTACAAACTATGCACAAACTATGTACCTTGTCTATTTCCCCACAAACTCCAAAATCTCGACCCTTAATTCCAAAAATCCGTTATAACCTCAACATATAAAAAAACTCCCAAATTACAACATATATCTGACATGGAGGGTGTCAAAACACATACGATGGAGTGACAAGAACTTGTTATTATTTCCACATATATTCAATTTATACTTGGTAGAACTATCTCAAAATCATATAATTAATCTTAACTAATCGAAATCAATATAAAAAAAACATTGAAATCATGAAACATAAGTAAATTCATGGCATGATAAGAAAAATTTTAAATATTAGGATGTAACAATTCTCTCTATCTTGTTTAAAAGGTTTTTTAAGATAATGATATGCCACCAATAATATGTAAATAAAGAAGAAAACATGTCATTATGAATTTAAGTAATCAACATGAAATTTTTAGCATGTTCCTATTTTAAAAAGTATTCCAATTATGATCTAATCAATTACTTAAAAAAATATTCATTACAAGTTTAAGTTTTAACTTATAAATTTCTTCATGTTCCTTTAAGAAATATAAACACCTGAAATACATGATCATAGATTAATCATAATAATAATTGATATACGACCTAATGAATAAAAATATTTCACCATGTTCTGGAAACCATTTCTTAGAAGCTTCCCATTTTATCCATAATCACAAGAAACACATATAGAAAATAAGGTTATTATGTTAAAATTTACCTATAATTTACTCATAAATATCATATAGATACCGAAATCCTAGTGGAATTTATCTTTACTAATACATTATACCCAACTTTCATATGCTAAAGCCTTAATGATGAAGAGAATACATGAATATTTGTGTATAACAAAACATTTCATACTTGGACTACCATGGTAACTTGAATTTCAATATAAAGAGGTTATCTAAGATTTATTATACACTACATTTCAAGTCCCGACACAACCTATCACCACACCTATCTTCTAGAGGCACATAATATTCCAAATGATACAATTTGTAACATCCAAACCATAAAATATCTCCTTGGATAAGATCATAATGCCACTAACCATAGATATATCTCCATGACACCAAAGTCTAGAAATAAATTCCAAGGGAATCACTAAATTATTATGGTATGATTTTCCATTATATAAGACACAACCATCTGTAGAGGAACTATAATGGTATGATTTAAATATGATGTATGATATAACCAAACAAAACACCAAATACATAGCATCATAATAGTAATAGTGAAGTAGATAATAATAATACCAAATAAGACTACAAGACTAAAAAAACAAAAATGAAAGAGAATGTGACCACATGTTAGCTATCACGAATAACCAATCTCTATCCAAATATATTATATCCGGACACATCTATAGTAAAATAAGAGGTCCTCCACTTACATACATCAATTTTAATAGTAACTACATATGCACCTGAATGCATATTCATGGAATAAGTTCATAAAACTAGTAGGTAATCCCCCATATGACTTCCCAAAAAGGCCACTTAAACAAAATCACATGAGCTCACATTTATGTAAAATAAAAGAGAATATTAAAATAAATAATCAATCCAAATTATTCCACATAGATAACCCACACACAAATATCCTTTTACTTTAAATTGTTATTTCCACAAAGTAAATCACACTACAACTCAAGCACCAATTACATGTACAAACACACCCACACAATGAACCAACCCCACCCATGACAGAGCCATGCCACCCAAAAAATGGATCCACCATAAAATTAGTACTTCATCACTTGTTGACACAATCTAATGTTCCCCAATTCTCATATAATGGCCAATTATAAATCAACAAGGACCCTTCTTAACATGCCATAATTTAGAACCTTTGATAAATTTTAACTGACAAGGCTCTTTCCCAGTACCCAAATTTGGTATTATGGCTAAGTATGAACTAACAGGGCCCTTTATATATACATCAAGAACACATACCAAACCCCTCATTTCCAAAAACAATTCATAAATAAATATTCCATAAATAAAATGAGTGATCAAACACACACTCACAACTAATCCATATCTAATACATGTTTATTACAAGTCAAAAACCATTATTTTAAATAAAAATCCAATAATAGGAATTTTTTCAAACATGTTGTGGGTATTTCCTAGAACTTTGGTGTAAAATTTATTTTCCACCAAGATTGTAGTCAACGAATATTTTTCAAAGTAATTTAGTATATATATAATCAATCATTTAAAATTTAAAAAAGAAGGATTTTAAGTTCTTAACAAAAGTCATGTGAGTGAGAATCCACATTCCTCCAATGGTCTCCCTAGAATAAATCACACCCTTCCATCATAGATCAAGGCTGTTGAAACACTATTATGATGTTTCATAATAAAATAAAATTTAAAACATAAACTAATGACAAGATAACATCATGGAAACCCTGAACTAGGGTTTCTCTCAAAAGAAAACTAGAAGAGAAGAGAGTAAAAAAGAGACAAAAGTATTACCTTTGATCCCTAGGATAAACATTCCAAGAATCCAATAGAAGGAGATTCAGTAGGAAGAGAATCCTCAAAATTTTCCAAAGGAACCATTTGATTTGATATGCTTATAAATAAGAGGATAAATGAGGGATTCAAGGGAATTATTGAGATAAAAATCTTATTTCATGTGAAATTAATAAATTTACATGGTTGGGATGCACAATTTAGAAAACCAAGCACAAATCGTGCGAACATCACTATTTGGAAATACCAAGGGATTCATGTATTATCTACATGATTTTACCAAACCATAATCCAACCATTCACCGACCCAATGTAAATATATCATGCTACATTTGTTGTTCACATGGTTTATCCAAACCATGTTCCAACTGTAATATTTCCCATTATAACCATCCATGGCCATAAGGTGTATATGCATGGTTTATACAAAATGTTCACACACCCCAGACCCCCATTTTGTTCAATATGGTTACTTGGGGATTTATTATAGTTTACCCAAACTTTCTCCAACCTTTAACCATTTATAAACTTTCTAAAACTCCATAAAACCCCCAATAACTTTCTTAAACCAACTCAAAATACTCTATTAAAAATATATAATAAAATACTAAAATTATCTAAAATAAGGTTTTTTAAATATGTGTAACTTGATTAAGTGAAATTATATTATTTTATAGAGATTAACCCCAAAAGAAAATAGGAATGTCTACATGAATCATTATTAATCGAAAAATGTATAATAGTGTTTAATATATCTTTTAAACAAACCATTTATCTATATAGTATTATTTAGAGTTTATATTGACACTATACCATAATCTCATGGATAGTTACAAAATTATTTACTCAAATATTCTTCAACTGAATCATTTAAAAGTTTTTAAATAATTTTACAAGTTGATTTTGTACTTAATTTTTGATAACTTGGATCATTTCAAAAGTTTCATACTCGTGTTTGATAAGATACACATAAAAATACCTAGTAAAGTTTTCATTAAAGATAATGAAACACTAAAATCCCTCTTTATATACTTTATCTATAGAACTATATACATTAATGTGTCTAAGTTATAAGAAATCATTATCCTTATCCTTAAAATATGATTCTTATATATCAAATGATCCATAATTTATTGAATATAATAATCCATTATTAAGGATTAATTAGATGTGATTATTATTTATATGAACTTGGGAACAATTCCAAAGATAACCAAAATCCAAAAAATTTATTTTAACCTTGTTAGTATTTACATTTTAGATAGTATTTTTAAGATACAATATATATAGGACATTAATCATGTTAGAAAAACCATAAAACATTTTTTTTCATATAATCAGAACAAAAATTGTTATTTATTATAAATGAAAAGCGCATCCTATCTAGGAAAGGTTTAAAAATAAAAATATTTATGGAATATGAAAATATTCTTATAGAAATAATGAAAATATAATAGGAAGAAGTAGATTTATTATTCCCATAAATAATGAAACAACTTTTTCTCCATCCCCAACTCATTGGTATACTTCTACCTTAATCAATTTACTTTAAATTTTGAGAAGATGTACATTATCACAAACATATGATACTTTCCTATTTTCTAATACCCATGATTCAAAGTTAGAGAAATTGATCCTTTTAATATGTAGTTATTCACATATATGAATCATTAGGTTTTTATTAATCCATTCAATCACATTGAATGATTCCATGTCTTTGTTTAGTTTTTAAATCTTGGAAAACAAGGTATATGGAACAAGACATCTCATTTCCTATGCATCATTCTGAAACTTCTCAAAAAGATGTTTTCCCTATTATTATGTAGAAGAAAATAACCCATATTTTGTGGGTTTTTATAGTAATTATAATTTCTCCTCATATTCAAAATAAATTCTCAAATTATGACACTAATCAAAGAAATTATTACCATTAAATTTTTCCTTCTCAAGGACTGGTATCATGGGAAAATTTTAGTTCATGTTTAATTCCATTAATCTTTATAAAAACATGTGTCATTGTTTGTATCTTGAATTTTATTATTTAATATTTTATTTTATTGAATGAAATCCCACTAAAATAATAACCTTCATTTTCATAAATTTTGGGAGCTGAGATCTATATTTATAAATGTCTTTACTTAGTTATTCTTATCACTTGAGGCATGTGTATTTAGGTCAAAAACACTTTTTAATTATATCGGATAAAACTCTTTGATTGTTGTGTAAATAAAATTTCTCATAATACATTTCATGATTTTTCTCAACAATAAACTTCTAAGATACAATCTCATTAGATTATCTAGTCAAGTGTTACCCAACATTCACATTAGTTATAAAGATCAAACATTTCCAAAAGGATCCAATCTAGAAAAGAAATTTATTTACAAAACAATATGATTATATTATTGGTGTGGATATTATATAATTTAACCATTGTGTGAATATTTTTAAATTAAGGATTAAATATTTTTAGTTAATCTAAATATTCCCATATATAAATATAAAAATATTTAAAAATAATTATTTTATATTATTTTATATTTTTATTCCTCAATTTATATTTGGTTAATTTTTTTTGAATAGATTTATTATTTTATATAAACAAACATGACCCAATTATTATCATTATTTAATTAGTTTAATATTGATATTAAAGAGAACTATTTAAAATTATTTATGATATTTTGGGTAATCTATCATAAATTCATGCATCTTTTTAGAAAAATAATATGGTAAAGTTGATGGGTTTTAGAGGATAATCACATGATCTTAGTGGTGTAGAAAATCCATAATAGTTATCAATATATCATCACTAAAAAAATTTTAAATATAAAAAACATAAAATATATTAGTGTACCTTTATCATAGTGAGATCCATATATATTGATCATGGTGGAGTTTTCTTGATGGTGATCACTGAGAAATAGTCATAATATCTTACCTTCATAAGGATGAAACTGGTCAAAATAAACCTCTCGTGCTATAAGGGGGTTCTTGAATAATAAATGTATGCCTACACCTTCTTCATGGAGATGAATAGTGAACAAGGAGGAAGAGAGATCATTAAATAATGCTTGAAAGTATTATTGTGTACCCAAAATGAGAAATAATAAATTTATATTATCTTTATTCATTCAATGAAGGGAATCAAGTGCCGACTACTATTAGATGGAATCCATCATGAAATACCCATAACATATTCCCTTTGGGATCTTATAATTCCTTGAAAATTTCAAATGACTTTTTATATCTATAAATTAATCAACCTATTGATTTATGACTAAAGGAATCTATATAGAATATGTGGTACAATCCGTACACTCAATTTCATAATCCCATCATAAGTTAGGGGAAATAGAATATATAGATATACATCATATGCATATGATATTATGTTAGAGGCTGCATACTCTCAAGCCTCTACTCAGGGTTACTTTAGATGAAATGAAACTTCAAGATTAATATGTATCATATACATGTAATAGTATAAAAAAATAAGGGATTTTATATAATAGGATATACTTATTTTAGAGAATATCCAACAATCTATAACCTGCACTAAATATAGATAAAGTATTAATGAAAATCATCGCAACTCATTTTGAATACATCATGACTCTTTGGAATATTGTTTATCAAACTCTATTCATTTTTGAAAAAAACTATGTCCATAATTTAAGCCTTATCTCTTGGATTAACCATTTGAATCTATAGGTCTTTATAGAATTGACATCGAATATGAAATCCCAACTTTATAGATGTAAGAAAAAAGAAGACTCTAGAAAAACATTAGTGATACTCAAGATAGAAAGGGGTTTATTGTGATCTCAATCAAACATACTTATATCACCATATGAATTGTTACACAATAAGAAGTATCACATACATTATATATATACCTATATAATCCTTTTTTCTAGGATATTGAATAACTACTAGGAATAGAACATATCAATATAGTATATTCCATATCATATATTTATTATTCTTTTAAATAGATTAATAGGGTAAATGAATACATCACATGTCATTTTTAAAGCAAATGACCACATCACATGTCCCTTATCTAAGTATTTGAGAACATTAGATGTCACTCAACTAAGTAAGAAAATGAATTTTATCAGTCCAATTAAATCAAGGTTTATGATGCCTTTAATTCATCATATCATCTTGGATGATCTCCAGTTGATGAAATAATCTATAATATACCCAATAAACCTTTGATTAAATAACCCTCAAGGCTTCTGTAAGAATTGTATTAACGTATAAAGGTACTCATGCTTGGTATCCTTCCAACCATAGGCAATGAATATTCAAAATAACTATAAATACCAAATTATATCAATGACCATATGCAACTCCAAGTAATATAATTTGGTAGGTCATCCCAGATAATAAGACTCAACTTATTACCTCATGAGTATATTATTATGATCACATATAAAAATATTTTTATTGATTAAAATATTTTATTCACAATAATATTAACATATCATTAAAACACATATTACTTCATGATGATTATCAATTAGGGAAAACTGAAATAGATACTTTGAGGGGATATTATCGTTATGTTGTTGAGGTAATATACATATAGAGCACATGAATGAATGATAAATAAATATTTACTTTATTTTAAAACCGTGATAAATTTTATTACCATAATATTCAACATATTAAGTATATAATACTAAAATATTCAACGTGATACTCATGCGTTTGATACACTAATGTTTTTATAAATTGATATGTGATATTCTTATATGTGGATAACCAAAAAATATTTACATCACTCCTCTCAATGATTTATCAAATTAGATATTACTTTTGAAGTATTTGTTTGGTTCTTTGGTGAGACTGGTGTTCCTTGTCCTGAGCAATAGGTCCATTGTTTTCATAGTAAATCTCAATTGTTCCCATGATTATAGGAACCCCCCATGTTTAGTGATGAATGTATCAACAAAAACAACTTCCTTTATAACATCTGATACAATGTTGTTCAATACCTATATTTTTGAGTCTACTATGATAGCTTATTTAGAATTTGTTCAACTTATAACTCCACTATTTAGTAAAAAAGGTATATTAATATCTCATGTCATCTTTATTTTTTTGGAAACTAGAATCAGTGTAACCCTTTACAATGAGATCATTCTCTATTTTAGAGACCAAAAACATATCCTTGCTTCTTTTAAAGTACTTAAGGGTCTTCTTAACAATATTTCAATGAATCTACCTTGAATTTTATTGGAACTACTTGTTATTCTCAAAGCATAAGTGATATTGGGTCGATTATAAAAAATATAATACATAAATTATCATATGGTAGGAATGTAAGGTATCTTATAAATACATTTTAACTCTTTTGAAGGATCCTAAATGTTTCTAAGACTCATGACATGAAGCACTGGTAAAGACCCCATATAAGGTTCTCTATACTAAATCAATTTAGAACTTTACAAATATATGTGTTCTGCCTCAGTCCAAGAAGCCTCTTAGATATATCTATCTAAATTTTCATACCCACTATGTAGGTTTATTCACCCATTTCTTTGGTCATGTAGAATTTTCCCAACCACATATCTACATAATGTAAATTTAGGATTTCATTTCCAATAAAAATTTATTCATATAAATACATTATTAGAAATGATACCACACTCTAAAAAATATTCTTGTATACAAAAGAATAATATAAAATCTTTATGAAAGAAAACTCTTTGATTGCATTATAAAACTAGATATTCTAACTTTGAAAGGCTTTCTTCAATCCATAAATGGGAGATTGTAACTTAAAAACCTTAATATACTCATTTGAAACTTCAATACCTTCAGGATATGTTATATACACATCATTGAATAAATTATTATTAAGAAAATTTTATTTTATATATGTTTTATATGTCTTTTAATTTCCATGAACTGTTACAGAATGCAATATTTGAATGGATTTTATCATCAAAACTAGATAAATGGTTTCTTCATATTCAATACCATGAATTTGTTTGTAACCATTTACCACCAGACGTGATTTATAGGTGGAAAATATACCATCCATGTTAGTTTTATTATATAAAACCCACAAATATCCTATTGTTTTCACCCCTCTAGGGACATCCACCAAAATCCAAACTTGGTTAGTGTACATGGAGTCCATTTTAGATTCCATGGATTTTATCCTTGTTTTACATTTAGAATTCTCAATGTCTTCTCAGTAGACAGTGGTCTCATCACCTATTTATATTACTTAAATATCATTTTACATAAGAAATCTATATCTCTTAAAAACATGATGAATCATACAAGACCATTAAGGTTCTTGAATAAATTAAATCAAATTTTTTTTGGTCTTGAAATTATTAATTTTCAACTTTCCAACCACAAAAGTTCAACATACATGTTTCCTTTAATGGAAAGAACCATGCTAACCCACACAAACTTTTTGTTAAGTAGGATTTTAGAAATAACATCCAATAGTTTCCTTAGTATAATAAAAAAAATAAACATTTATCTGATTGAGGTTTAAGTTTATCAACATCCAAAAATCATACAACTGATTTACGACCCCCAAGCTTCATAAAAACATTTTAGGATATTTCTGAATCCATATATCATATGGTGGATTTATGAATGATATATATAGAAGTTAGTTAGGTAATAATGAAATAGTTTCTAGAAAATATCCTCAGTATGAAATAGGACGGTCAATATAACTCGGAAATGATTACACTACAACCAATAGGGTAAGAATACCCCCCTTAGACACACTATTTCACTATGGTTTTCTATGCAGAAAGATTTATAAAACAGTTCTATAATCTATCAGATGATTAGTGAACTTTTTTTCTTAAGTATTCAACACCCAGATTTAATCAAATAATCTAAATAATTCTTCTTATTTGATTTTATACTTCTTTCTAAAAATGCTAAAATTTTCAAAATTTCTATACAGGAGTCTAAAAAAATCACATAATCATAAGGACTATCGTCACCAGTAATGGTTGAAATAAATTTAAACCCACCAATTTCTTATTTATTCATTGGTCCATATACATCACTACATATAATATCCAATAATATATTATCCCTTTTATTATTTTCACTAAAAGTTAATATATTCATTTTGACTAATAAACAAGATTCGTAATTATCAAATAATTAATAATCAAATGATTTCAAAAATCCATCTCTATAGAGTTTCAGAAAGGGTTTCTCATTTATATATATGTGTAAGGAAACAAATATAATGGTGAGTTGGGTTATAATCAACCTTGACCTTCTTATTATGAATTTTATGGATAGTATTATCCCTATCTAGAATGTATAAACCATTTACCATATTACCAATTAAAAAAAACAATTAGTTTATAAATATATAACAAATCTTATTCTTAATAACAAATAAAAATTCAATTTGTACAAATAATATATAGATATAATATTTCTTTTTATGATAGGAATATAATAACAATATTCCAATTCTAAAACCAATACACTAGGTAGAATTAGACTATACTTTCCCACTTCCAATATAGAAACTCTTTCACTATTTCTAATATACAGATCTAATTCGCATTTAATTAATTTTCTCTTATCACAGATTCTATGTTTATCTACAAAAATGTGTGATGCACACACATGTAATACCCATGATTTAGAGTTAGATAAATTTATTTTATAACATTGATATTTATATTCTTAGAATTATTCTCTTTGAAAAAAATTCTTAAACTTAAATACTAATCTCAAATAATTTTATTTGTAATACCTATAATAGGTCTCAATATGATAAATATGAAACAATTCATAATCAATAAAAAATAAATATCAAAAGTTTAGTATCACGTTTTTTATATTTTTATCGAGTAATTTTAATGAAATTACTCCCACTAAAATTGTATCCCCATACATAATTAACTTTAGTGATCCAAGATCCATATTTAGTTAAGCATTTAGTCCAATTTTGAGTTCTTATAAAAACATAGCTATTTTAGTAGGAAATTTCTTAAATAATATCACATATGAATGTTGAATAGTTGTGTGGACCACCCTTTTTCTAAATCCATCAAATTGATAAAAAATCAACTATATTCTTTTGGTACCCTAACTATTAAGGTTTCCTAGCTAAGTGTCACAAAAAACTCAAAGGGGGATATAATTATTTATCTCATAGTGTTAACTATATCCACTATTCCACAAAAATGATAATCCATGGGATCCTAGATATAACATGAAACAACTCGGTTTTATAATTGATGTGTTGACATGTGCATGATCTGGAAGGAATCTCAAACTTAGTATCTGAAGGGTTTTCTTTTTAATTCTCACTAATTTAATATCCATCATATGCATATTAAATTCATAATTATTACATCCTATCCAGTCTGTTCTATCTTATGTTATATTTCCTTATGCATGCATGATTCTAACAGTTTAGTTTTGGAATCCCTTTTCCATACACCAAATTAATTTATTAAAATCATATTAATGTGTAAATATTTAAAAAATTCACAATATATGTTAACCACCCAAAAATAGTATTCAAACATATTTAAAAATATCCAAATTCATCCTATTCACAAGTAAAATAAAATTTTAATATAATGGATAAAATTATATGGAATTTATAATGTCCTTATGATTAGTATTGGAGTGATAGATAAAAAACCCCTACCTTTCTTGAACAAGGAATATGACTATAGACTAGTACGATGTGCAATCCATAGTCCCTCTACCTAAGGATACTTTACTCAAGATAGATTACAATTCATTATAACTTTAATACCTAATATATATCAACTATATTTAACAACTAAATTCAAGATAATAAATTCAATTACAAACCATAGTCAAGGAAAATTAATACTAAGTATTATGTGGTTTTACATGGAATGTAAGACATGAAATGTCAATTTATATAAAGCAATTTATCTCATGAATTAAATTTTACACAACATTCAAATTTCATAAAAAAGTTATAAACATTAATATTAAAAATTAATAAATAAATAAATGTACATTATATTTATCTTCCAAACATGAATTATTAATATGAAAATTTTATATAACTTATAAACCATATATAATCTATAATAATTTTTGGAAAAATATTATTATTTTTATTTTTTTTTCTTAAATCGTATTTTATGATTGATAAAGGGATATTATTAATCATAATATATGACTAATATCACTGGTTAAAATAAGTAACATCATAATGTGTGTTTCATTTTTGATGATATAAACTTTATCATCAGTATTAAACAATGATATGTGTTTTTAATGTGGAATGATAAGTTACATTATCAAATGACATATGCATCCCCAACACAAACTATGTTATCAAATAACATAATGCCAGTGACCCAAACCCAAGTTACGTTATCTCAAAATGTAAAATTAGGAATCCTAGTGCATATTACATTGTCACATAACTCAATATCATGCTATCCATAGATATTAAATTATGATAGGTCATAGTGTCAATTAGTTTAAATTAACATTATGTTATCCTATTATGTAATTACAAATTAAATCACTACATAATATGTTATCATACAACATAATGTTAATTAATAGAATATGATGATCTGATGACTGATATTCCTATATTCCATATCGTACGCTATAATATGACCTCAAGTAGATTATTACACTCACATTCAATAAGTTTTTTGAAAAGAACATATTGATTCATTGATGATCATGGATATGATACCAATGATGTGTTTTAAAGGATCATCACATGACCTTGGAAGAAGAGGAAACCCATAAAGGTTCCTGATCTATAATCATCCCACCAACATACAATATGATGAACATAAAATATATAGGTTTACCTTTATTAAAACAAATTCCATCTCTGTAGACCATGATGTAGTTTTCTTGATAGAGATCATTGAGAAAAAATAATTAGACTCTGAGATTCATAGGGGTGACATCATCCATTGGGATCCTTATATACTATTAGAGGACCCATAAACACAAAAGGTGTGTTTAGACTTTATCTAAAAATATGAATAGTGAACAAAGAGGTAGATATAGATTTATGTAAGGTTTGATAGTATTTTAATTTAACCACCAGGGGATCACATCCCTTTATATAGGCTCCCTTTATAAAAAAATAATTCTGAGTGTCACCTGTGATTGAACGGAAACCACCATAAATTATGTAACACCCTAGACTGATTTGAGGTGTGATCCAATTTTATTTTTTATAAAAAAATTTGAGAAGATTTCAATTTTTTACTAAAACCTATATGTTTAAATTTTTTTGTCTATTATATATGTTGGGTATTCAAAAATGATTTTTTGGTCTAGAACTTGTGTTGAACCTTTGTATACTGACCCCACAGAGGTGTTTTGAGTGTTGGAATTAGGTGGGAATTGGAAAAGATTTAGGTTTATTGATTCTATTTTTCTCATCTGCTATAGGTTTAGAGAGGGGCTTACATGTGTTGAAATATTAAAAAATATATTTAGGATAATTATTCTTGAAGTTTTAAAAGATTTTTGAAAACTTTTATTAGTAAAAAACCTTACACATCATAGGGGAGAAAAATATATATTACATATGTTTTTTAACCAAGGGAAAATTCATACATATGTGATAAATATATTATTCATGTAATAAAGTATGTTACATATGATAATTTGGATAAGTCATTTATATTACATATGATGATAATATTACTTAAGGGTTTTCACCTAAAGGGAAAACCTTATACATGTCTATAAATATGTTGTGAATATTCTAAAAATATTACATATGACATTTGTTTCATTTTAAATATATATGCAAGGAAAATATACTATCTATAAAAACACTATGTTACATATGTAAATAAAATATTACATAGAGGATAAAAATATTACATATCAAGTTTTTGGTTAAGGTAAAAACATTATGCTCGAATACATATATTATATATCAATTGAAAATGTTATGTATCAAATTCTAGAAAAGGAAAATATATTATGCATCGATTAAATATTACATATTTTTTTCCCTCGGGAAAAAATATTACACATTTGATAATATTTTATGTATATATTTTTCTTGAAGGAAAAAAACCATATGTATTGATGGAGGATATTTTGTTTGGGAAAAATATGTTATGTATGGAAATTTTGATAATAGAAAAACCTTACATATAGGGAAATAAATTACAGAGAAAATAAAAATATTTCTTATGGGATATTTAAGTTATTTCTTCTTGTAGGGTGATACATATGGTTTTTTTTAAAATTGTTGATTTTTCTAACTTTTAAGAATCAAAAAATTTTCCATAATTTTTCTAAATATTAATAAAATGTAAAAATTTTCTATTAAGAGGTAAATTGGGTATTTTCAACCAGGATTCAAGAAATATGTCCTGATAAGTATTCACTATACCCTTTATCTTCTAAAGTGGTTTATTTTTTGATTTTTAGTGGATTATGGTGTTGTTTAATCTACCAGATAACTTGAGGTAAATCTAACACTATGCTTCAATTATTCCTTGGATTATTCCCTTATTTCTTCACTAAAGATGTATTGTGACTTGAACAAGGGTTCAATGTTAATTTCACCAGAACATTGTGGTGTCATATCAATATGATAAATCATTGGTTTAGTATATCTAGAGGTGGGGTTTAGAGAATGACCACACTATTTTTTTGAAGATTTTTTGTGGTTTATTTATTTATTTAATTATAATTTTCCATTTATTTGGGTAGAATATATGGATGGATTGAAATAAACTATTTGGGTTTTTTTGTGTTAGAGGTTTGGGTTGATACAATGGGTGGTGTGTACCCCTTTTCGAGTGGATTTAACTATGGGAGATTTGTCATTGAGTAATTATTAGATATGAACTAAATATTAATTATGGAATTGTTTTTTTGTTAAACTGATAAATTAATTATAATAATTTTATAATTAATTCGGGATGAATTTTTAGGGATTTAGGGCACCATATTGATGAATGTTAACTAGTTGGGCTTGAATGTGCTTAGGAAGAGATGAATGGACTTTGTTTATAAAGGAAATAACTTCATATATGAGGTTGGTGGTCTCTAAACATATCGCTATGATTTATTCATTTGGTTATGGGCATATGATATATGGTATCACCACTTGAAAACAATCAAACTTGATTATAAATTAAGTATCTTTATTAAAACCCATTAAAAATAAGGAAAGTTTTATAAGCTATAAATGACCCTTGAAAAATAGTTTGATTCCGCAACTATCGATGTTCAATGAATTAAATATAAATGTGTACCATGTGGAATAAGGATTCTTGGGTTGTATGAATATAATAAATTATGTTTAGTGGACATTTAGTAGGTAATATTAATCTTATATGTATAAGAGAGAATGATATATTTAGAATGGATGTCCTAGGGGTAGTCCATATAGAATTGTATTGTGATTGAGAGTCTATAGGATAGATGATTGGGTGTGGGTTGAGTGTTTCCTTTTCCAATAGTTTTTGGAGGTATGCTATTAAGGATACCATGTTAATGTTATATGGGTAGGTTTGGTGGGAGTACTGATCTATCTTGACTTTAGAAATTTGATGGGAATTATGCTATCTTTCATGGAGATGCCTATTGTGTATAGTTAGTGTGACATGATAGATTGTGATATGTTTGTGGCTATGTTAAGGGGAATTATTCCAATTAGTGATGAGTTTTTATTTGATATATGGTTAATAGATGATAAAATACTTTTGGGCTATCCAGATCCTGATTTTACTTAGGGAACCATAGTGGGTTCCCCAGTCTTAGGTAACCCTAGAGAGGGATGCCACATGGAAGATTACATGGTGACATCCTAATATGAATGTCAGAATAAGAATATGTTGTTCACTTGAGTGGAATACCAAGTAAATATGTGCAAGATTTTGGTATATAGCTAGCCCCTATGATTGTGTTATATGATATATATGATATTCCAGTATGGGATACCCTAGGTATATGCTATAGCAGGTTTTGGAGCAAGATGATACACATGTGTGGACATTATGTGAGGTTATGGAATGAGACGATTCCCCCTAGGTATATGTTTATGACCCCTATTTGTTAGCGTATTTAGGAATTGAGGTGGGATATAACCTCCTAGGCGATGATGGAATGAAAACTATCCGGGGTGATGTTCACCCCTAGGAAGTTTTGTATATGAGGTTATTGGGTGGGATTCCCTTTAGGTTCATGATATGTGAGGTTCTACGGAGGTATACACACCTAGGTGGTATGATAAATCAGGTTATTTTTTATGATAATTCCTCCACAATTATTATTATCTAAACAGTTTTAGGGGTAGGAAATGATATTCTAAAATGGTTTTTAGGTTAGGAACGTTTCTCCCTGAGAAGTGATATGATATGTTCATAAACACTTTAACGCTGGTTGAAGTTGGTATATTTGATCTCAGGAATCACCTTAGAACTATAGGATTGATGGTGGTTGTTTTATTTAACTTATGAATTTTATTTTATTATTATTATCATACAAAATTTTTCATATTCACTCTTTATTGGTTATGATAAGGACATAATGTTTGGTGGCCTACCAAGTTTTACTCACACCCTGGTCAAGATAAAAATAACACTTTCATACTCAAGTATATTTTATGATCATATCCATAATTAGGCGAGAGGCTTAGTATTGCAGGGACATAATGGAAAATTTGAACAAAGTCTAGATATGGGAAGGGGTGTGGGACTTAGAACCATGTGGTTATTATTTATTTATTTATGTTAATTTAGTTTGGGTGGTATATCATCTACCCATGAGGGATCTTGTTGATGTTTTCCTAACTCATATGGAATTTAGAATGTCTATTTTATTACAACATGTGGCATATTATTTTTTTGTTTGTCTCGGTTGTAATATTTATTTATTATTTTAGATATTTTGATGATAGATTATATGATATATCAAATATTTATATCAATTTTACATGAGGATAAATTATCACTATGGTAACACCCTAAACCCTAACTTCTAATCAAAAACCTATGGAATGAGATTTAATGATAGATAAAATATTTTCAATTAAATTTACATTGAATTTAATTGTTTTAAACCCACAAAAGTGTTACTCTAAGATGAATTGATTCATTTTTATGATATTGGTGTTATTTTGAGCTGAACAGTAAAAATGGTCCATTTCGGATTTTTAATAGTTTTAAATTATTTCTGTATTTTGACCATAACATTATCTACACTAATCAGAATTGAAAAACTATTTCTTTTACAGATTCTACACATTCAGGGATTCTTTTCATCTCTTTTGACCAAAAGCTGAATCGACCATAAGGAATTTCCAAAGAAGATCACAAGTTGGCTTAAGAAAACTGTTTTCAGTTCTTCCTAGTTTTGGTGTGGGGTCCATAACTCATTCATAGTCGGCCCAATTGTTGTGAAATTCGGTGGGGGGATGCGGAAGGAGTTTTGGAACGTCTTTAATGGAGGAAAGTCTGCGTGAATTGGCTGTTA
This sequence comes from Viscum album, assembly GCA_963277665.1. Taxonomy (NCBI): domain Eukaryota; kingdom Viridiplantae; phylum Streptophyta; class Magnoliopsida; order Santalales; family Viscaceae; genus Viscum; species Viscum album. The sequence continues at coordinate 483,225,956 of OY728166.1, forward strand.
AGGGGTTATTAAATCACCCTAATTCGGAGTTTTGTGATTTGGAGAGTCTGAATGGACATAATAAATGCTCAGAGTAAAACGGCCATAACCCTCACGATAGATGTCGAAATCCATTGAGATTTTTAGGGGGACACGACCAAGATAATTATGAACAACATTAAAGAAGGGTAAAATGAGTGGAGATATCATTTAATGGGGCTAAAACGCGCCAACATTTGGGGGAAAAATTCTGACTATAAAAGGAGAAGAGGTCCTACCTCTCAAAGCATTTCTCATTCCATCCCATTCCTTCTGGGACACCAAGGAGAAGAAATTTTAAGAATTCTATTTTATTTATTTTCTTTTTCATAGTTTTGCAATGCCTTCTTATTCCCAATTCATCTCAATTACCCTTACCATAGTGGGGTAAACATTTTGAGTGATTGGTGAAGGGTTGGTTTTCTACATTGTAATGATTGAGTTCTTGGACGTAATTGAATAAATTTTTTCCTTCTTCAAAGTTGTTTTAAATTTCTTATAGAGGATTTTATTATCAATTGAAATTGTTCTTGAATATTAATTCCTTTATTGAATTTTTCTTCATTAAAATAATCATAATCTCCCTCCACTAATTTCTGGTTTATATACGATGGAATAGACCATGGATTAGTGGTTAAGTACTCGACGATCTTCAGTACGTGTAAAAGGTGTAGTGAATGTTCTTGATTGTTTGGGAGAAACAAAACTTGATCAGGTATTTCCCATTTAAATTAAGGATATTCAATACTACAATTTTACACATGGAAGGAGAGTTTACCAAACCGATATCTTGGTAAGGTTTTTTCTCACCATCATAATTTCACCAAGGAAGTGAGAGGAAATGATTTTGGAAACTCACTTTAATAAACAAAAAAGAAGAGGATTGAATTAAATTGAACAATGATAGAATTAAAATTAGGAAACTGACCCCAAACTAATAAACCTTTTTAATATCATAGTTTTCAATCATTTGAATTTCAAATTTCATTTCAAAAACATAAAATTTTTACACTCGTTTTAAAGTGAAAAATTGATTTTGTGTGCACTACTCTTCTGGAGACTTCCTAGGGTTAATCACTAGACTAAACTTAGTAAATTTTAAAATTGTTTTGCCACACCTGACGATAGGCGTGCATCAAACTTGGCGCCGTTGCTGGGGAGGCAGTGCAACAAAAAAAAAGATTTTCAAAATTGAATGACCCATAACTCAAAAGAACTATTAATTGAATTTGATCCAGAAATAGAAAGAACATTAACACAAATAAGAAAAAGAAACCTACCAGAAATCTTTGAAGAAATAGATCTTTCAGATTCAAGTGAAACTCTTAGTGTTGGGCTGGAAATCCCAACCGAACCCTACGTGATCTATGTGAACCTCAATTTTCCATTCAAAATAACCAACTCATTGCACCCACTGAACCAAATGATTTTGAATTACATGTAAATATGATTCTAATGCTTCCAAAGTTTCATGGTCTTGCAGGAGAAGATCCAAATTGGAACATGGAAGAATTTAGATACATTTTCTCAAGCTTCAGGCCAAGAGGAGCACCCGAAGACCAATTTCACTGGAGGGCATTCCCCTTATCACTTGAAGGAGAAACTAAAGAATGGTTGTACAATCTATAACCAGGGGAGATCAATGATTGGGAAGACTTAAAAAGGTGTTTTATGCAAATATTCTTTCCCACATCCAGGAGCACAACCATCAAGAAAGAGATCTACATCATACGACAATCAACTGGAGAAACCCTCTACGAGTACTGGGAGCATTTCAAGAAGCTATGTTCCAGCTACCTACATCAAGAAATGGAGGAAAACCAATTCCTTGAGTTCTTCAACAAAGGACTTCTGGATAATGATCAGAATCTTCTAGATGCCTCATCTGGGAGATCCCTGATTGACAAGTCACCTGCAGATATCAGAGTACTAATTGAGAAGATTTCTCAAAACTCACAACAATTTGGAATAAGAGGGTCGGGAATAAGAGGAATCCATGAGGTGAGAACATCTAATTCAACAGAATTAATTAGAAGCGAGATGGGAGAACTAACCGGGTTAGTGTGACAGATGACTGTGAAATGAGTAAAGGAACAACAAGAACCAAATCAGGTATGTGGTTTATGATATTCTAATTATCATTTCACCAAATAGTTTCCTGAAGTGGAGGGAACCGAATTTTGTGCTGCTACCTATCAGCAAAGGAAATTCCAGCCAAATCCACCATGTCATCCCCAAAACCAACCAGGATATGGATTCCAATAGACCCATGATAGACCTCCTTTTCAACACCAATACCAAAACCCCCCTGCATTCCAACAGTCCTATAAACAACCCTTTCAACAATAACAACCCTTTCAGCCACCACAATTCCAAAGAAAGACATATGAGCAACCGTCCACCAGTGCATAACCATCAAGTGAGAACCAACAGCTACAATCAGATGTTTAGGGGCTTAAAGAAAATGTGAAAGACCTATCCAACAAGTTAAAAAATGTTTTGGAAATTCTAACCTAGAATCTAGGGAAAATTCCATCCCAAACAGTTCCGAATTTTAAATATAATTTCAATGCAATCATAAAAAGAAGTGGAAAATAATTCCCACCTCCATCCAACATTGAACCTGAAACAATACCACCTATTCTGAGGGATAATGATGTTGAAAATTTAGAAATTCTTGTGAAAATCCACCAAGGAGAAAATATAGAGAAGGAGGAGATGGATAGGCCACAAAATAAGAGATAAGAAAAACCAATACAATGGAAACAAAGGGAGAATAAAGAGCTACCCACACCATTTCCAACAAGGATGCTCGAATCAAATAAATTTCATGAGGAAACACTTAAAAAATAAATTCTAGACACTTTTTAGAAAGTGAAAATCAATATCCCTCTACTTGAAGCTGTCAAACAAATTCCAAGGTATGCAATATTTTTGAAAGATCTTTTCACCAAAAGAGAAGACTTCATGGGAATAGAAGAATAAACTTGGGGAGAAGTGTCTCAACCCTTATCACAACACCGATTCCAACCAAATGTCAAGATCCAGGGATGATTTCCTTTCCATGAATAATTGGTTCATTAAATTTTTCTAATTTTTTGTGTGATCTAGGTGGTTTAATTAATGTATTGCCTCACTATGTATACACTTATTTACAGATGGGATACTTAAAGCCCACAAGAGTGGTGGTCCAGCTTGCAAACAGATCCACAGTTTTCCCAGCTGGAATTCTAGAGGATGTCCTGGTGAAAGTCAAAGATCTCTTATTCCTAGTTGATTTCAATGTTCTAAACATGAAAGAAGATAGGAACCCATCACACTCACCCATTATTTTGGTGTGACCATTCTTGAAGACATCCAAAACCACCATCAATGTCCATGAAGGTACACTCACCATGGAATTTGGAGATATCACTATCCACTTCAACATTTTTGAATCCATGAGGTACCCATTAGATGATCACTCCCTCTTTTCACTCTCCCATGAAGTTAATACTGAAATCATTGAAGAATCAGGTATGTTCCATGAATTCTTAGACTTAGGAGATAATGTTTTCATTACTGAACATGTAAATTCCCAAAACACTGCAGATTCGAATTTAACATGGGAAGAAGAGGTAAAGTCTGATTTCATTAATGATTTTATGATTGATGAGGAGTGTTATATTGTTTCTTGTGTGAAGGAGGTCCACCATTTGGAAGTGGGGAATGTCAACTTAATTTCATCCCTTCAGAGTCCCCCTGAACATGAATTAAAACCACTCCCCAATGATTTGAAATATGTGTACCTTATGGAGGGAGAGACATTACCAGTGATAATTGCAAATAATCTGTGTAAAACCCAAGAAAAATATTTGATTGAGATTTTGAGAGAGAATTTTTAGGAAATAGGGTGGAGCTTAGGTGATATCCTGGGAATAAACCCAAAAATATGCTCACATAGAATTTTTCTTGAGGGAGATTCCAAACATGTTAGACAACCACAAAGGAGGCTGAATCCCACCTTGATGGAGGTGGTGAAGAAGGATATCAAGAAGCTCTTGGAAGTTAGGATCATTTATCCCATTTTAGATTCACAGTGGGTTATCCCTATTCACTTTGTTCCTAAAAAAACTAGCCTAACCACAATGAGGAATGAAAAGAATGAGTTAATAACTATGAGAATTTAAAACAGCTAGAGAGTATGCATTGATTTTAGAAAATTAAACCAGGTCAATCGAAAAGATCATTTCCTTATCCCCTTCATTGAGAAAATGCTAGAGAGATTGGCAGGGGGAACTCATTATTTCTTTTTGGATGGATTTTCTGGTTACTTCCAGGTACCCATTGCTCCAGAGGATTAAGAAAAGACGAAATTTACATGTCCTTTTAGTACTTTTTCATATAGAAGAATGATATTTGGATTATGTAATTCTCTAGGTACATTTGCTCGGTGCATGGTGAGTGTATTTTCTGATCACATTGAATTTTTTTGGAAGTTTTCTTAGATGATTTCACAGTTTTTGGAGATACTTTTGATCATTGTTTGAAAAATATGGAAAAAGTTTTGAAAACCTGCATTGAAAAAAATCTTGTTTTAAATTTTGAAAAATGTCATTTCATGGTTAAAAGAGGAATTTTACTTGGTCTTGTCATTTCCCTAAATGGAATTGAATTGGATAAATAAAAAATTGAAGTGTTAAATTCATTGTCTTACCCTACTTGTGTGAATCATGTTAGATCATTTTTAGGACATGCAGGATTCTATAGGAGGTTTATCAAATATTTTAGTAAGATTTATCTCCCTCTCTCTAGATTACTTTTTAAAGATTCTGATTTTTATTTCAATGGTGTATATAGGGAATCCTTTGATGAGTTGAAGAATAGATTGATTTACCACCTTTGATGCTGCCTCCAAACTGGGAAGAACCATTTGAGCTACTTTGTGATGCCTCCAACCAAGCAGTTGGAGCAGTCCTTTCTCAAGGAATTGAGGGAAGACCACAAGTCATTTCATATTCCTCGAGAACTTTATATGCGACCCAATTCAATTACACAACCTCAGAAAAAGAGTTCTTAGTAGTTGTTTTTTCTTTAGAAAGATTTAGATCATATCTTCTTGGAACTAAAATCACTGTGTTTTATGATCAATCAACTTTGAGGTACTTGATAAAGAAATATGATGCTAAACCAAGGTTATTGAGATGGATGATACTGCTATAGGAGTTCAATATAAAAATCAAGGATAAGAAGGGATCTGAGAACCAAGTGGCTGATCACTTAACTAGACTGCCAAATACTGCTGAAATTGAAGTTCCAGAAAGAGACCCACCAAATGATCAAATTCCAAGAGAGCAGTTGTACTTGATTGAAGGAGAAGTGCCTTGGTATGATGACAAATTCAATTTTCTGGTAACATCTCATGTCCCATCTCATTTCAATTCTCACCAAATTCAAAAACCGAAAGCTGAATCTAGGTATTACATTTGGGATGATCCATTCCTTTGGAAGATTTGCAATGATCAAGTAATAAGAAGATGTTTACCTAAAAGTGAAGTTAAATCTGTCTTTTATTTTTGTCACACTTTAGCTTGTGGAGGCCACTTTGGACCTCAAAGGACAGTAAGGAAGGTTTTAGAATCTGGAATTTATTAGCCCACCAGTTTTAAAGAAGCTCATGAATTTTGCAAAATATTTGAAAAATCTCAATTTTCACGAAATGTTTCAATGTGACAAGAAATTCCCCAAAAGCCATTGAATTTTTGTGACATTTTTGAAGTTTGGGGGATAGATTTTATGGGACCATTCAGGATTTTATTTTGAAATTCTTATATCTTGCTTGCGGTTGATTATGTTTCCAAATGGGTGGAAGCAAAATCCACAAGGACTGAAGATGCTAAAGTTGTTTTTGATTTTGTTAGGTTTAACATATTTTGTAGGTTTGGAGTTCCCAGAGCAATAATCAATGATCAAGGGACTCACTTCTGCAATTAGAGAATAAATACTTTTCTGAATAAGTATGGGGTGCATCATAAAACATCAACTCCCTATCATCCACAGACTAATGGGAAAGCTGAAGTTTCCAACATGGAAATCAAAAGAATTTTTTAAAAGACTGTTAATCCAAATAGGAAGGATTAGAGCCAAAGGTTGGAAGATACCTTATGGGATTACATGAAATCTTACAAAATCCTGATTGGAATGAGTCCATATAGGTTGATTTATAGGAAAAGCTGCCACCTACCTGTGGAATTAGAGCATAAGGCGTATTGGGATGTGAGGAAAATGAATTTGGACCTTTAAAGTGCTGGGAAGGAAAGAAGATTGAAGTTTCAAGAGTTGGAGGAAATAAGAAGGGAAGCATTTGAAAATTCTAGGATTTAAAAAGAGAGAACAAGAGTGGATCATGAAAAGATGATTCAACAGAAATACATCCATTCTGGAGATAAAGTATTGTTATTCAACTCAAGACTCAAGCTGATTCTAGGTAAACTTCGTTACAGATGGGGGGGGGGGGGTCCATTTATAGTTACTCATGTATATAATTTCGGTGCTGTGCAGATTGTGAAGGATGGAGAGCAAGATCCATTCACTATTAATGGGCACAGGCTGAAGAAGTTCCATGGGACCATTCCATCAGAACTAGTGGAGGATATCACGCTCCTCTAACCTATCTATCAATAAGATCCATAGGTTGTACCTCTCCTTCACACTTTCTTGGTGCTGTGATTCATTTTAAAATTGTCTTACATGTTAAATCCACTTGAATACATTGAGTACAATACATCATTTAAGTGTGGGGGAGGGAATATTAATAGTTTAGGATTTTAATTTTGTGTTTGTTTAAATTTTTTTTGTGTTTTTCATATTAGTGTGTCTTTTTTTTCAATTTTTGCTATGTTTTTTTAAACTTTTTGATCTGAAATTATTATCATTACCATTTTTGAAACCTATTTCAATGAGTGAATCAATCTATTCTAAGAAACTGATCTTAAATGAATGCTAAAATGACTTTGTTTCAAGTTCAAATATTTTGCAAATTCATGAAAAGTACACTCTTTTTTGAATCTCATGCCATATTTCACTGTCTATTTATTTGAAATCACTTTTCTGTGTGGCTTCTGAACCATTTTTTGTCATATTATTTTCATTTAAATAATTTCTTGAGAGAACCAGACCAAGCTTGCTTTAACCAAAATTTGATTTATTACTTTCAAAACTTGAGGGTTTGGGGTACATGTGTTTTAAATTATTGAGGAATTTATTTGTTTTTTACCCCCCTTTTCAAAATAATCCTTTTCATTATGACCTAACTTATATATATTAATCATTGTATCCCCTAGTAGCCATGAATAGCCTATTAGGTATCCACAATACGATCCAATTTTCATTATCCAACCTGCTCTTGAAGTGAAATTGCATGATCTAGTTGAACTTAAGTGTGGGGGAAGCTGTCTTGTGTTGTGATACTTCATTTGGTGATAATTTTGGTGGAAAATAACTTGTTGAAGAGATTTGTGTGATGCTGATTTTTTTTGTTGAAAGCTGTTCCCTTTCTGGAGCTTTCATAATAAGAGAAGTTGTGCCTTTCTGAAGCATCCGATATAAAAAGAAAGATGTTCCTATCAGGAGCTTTCAAGAAAAATCATGTTTGAAAACATTGAAATTTTTTCTGCTGAAATCTTGAGTTTATTAAATGATGATGATGCAGCCTATTTTCTACAAAGGGGAAGAGAAGGAGACTATATTTGAGTGAAAATTAGAATCTTGTAATTTTGCTTCATAAAGAGCCAAGCCCTCCTTTTTCGGCCTCATAATTTTTCACATCTAAATCATACCAACCGAAAGACACATAACAACCCTGAAACATCCTCATGAGAAACACATGTCCTTGACTCACATCAGGTGGAGAAGTAGGAATTTATCAAGCCTATGGTGACTCTTGTGTGAGTTTGGATGAGAAAAGCCTTGTTGAGCATTTACATTTGTGAGATAAGATAAAATTCATGCGAGGTAGGTGTTTTGTGTTCATGAGATAAGAAATGAAGTGGAAATATATTAAAATCTAAAATAGAGAACTTGAAATAATTGTTTTTGATGAGGCATGATATCTTTTTGTTTCTTAGTATGGATTTGGTAGATCTCATTGGTATGTGTTTTGGATTTAATTGGATTTGATTTTTACTTATCCAGGAGTCGAAGTTCTAAGTGTGGGGGAATTGATAGAGCAAATATTTTAAATTAAATTTATATTTAATTTAATTGTTTTAGACCCATTAAATTGTTACTCTAAGATGGATTGCTTTATTTTTATGATATTGGTGTTATTTCGAGCTGAACAGTAAAAATGAGCCATTTCGGATTTTTAACAGTTTTAAATTATTTCTGTAGTTTGGCTATAACATTACATAAACTAATCCAAATTGCAAAGTTCTTTCTTTTCCATATTATACATAGCCAGGTATTAATTTAATCTCTTTGTACCAAAAGCTGAATCAACCATAAGGAAGCTCCAAAGAAGCTCACAATTTGGATCAATAAAACTGTTTGCAGTTCTTCCTAGTTTTGGTGTGGGATGAAAAAGCAATTCATGGTGGGCCCAATTGTTGTGAAATTCTGTGGCGGGACACGGAAGGAGTTTTGGAGAATCTTTGATGAAGGAAAGTCCTTGTGAATTGTCCATTTAGGTGGTCATTAATTCACCGTAATCTAGAGGTTTGCGATTTGGAGAGTCTGACTTGATAGAATAAATGCTCAGAGTAAAACGACCATAAATCCCGGAATACTTGTTCAAATTCATTGTGATTTTTAGGGGACACGCCCAAGATAACTATGAACAACATTCAAGAAGGGTGTAACATTTTAAGATATCATTTAATGGGACTAAAATGCGTCCACATTAGGGGGGGAAATTCTGACTATAAAAGGAGGAGAGGTCCTCCCCCTCAAAGAATCTCTGATTCCATCCCATTCCTTTTGGGACACCAAGGAGAAGAAGTTTTCGGAATTCACTTTTGTTTATTTTCTTTTTTATAGTTTTTTAATGCCTTATTTTTCCCCATTCATCTCGATTACCCTTACCATAGTGGGGTAAACATTTTGAGTGATTGGGTAAGGGTTGATTTTCTACATTGTAATGCTTGAGTTATTGGACGTAATTGAATAAATTTCTTTTTTATTCAAAGTTGTTTTCAATTTCTTATAGAGGATTTTATTATCAAGTGTGATCATTCTTGAATATTAATTCCGTTGTTTATTTTTCCTTGGTAAAATAATCATAATCTCCCTCCACTAATTTCTAGTTTATATACGATGGAATAGACCAGGGATTAGTGGCGAAGTACTCGACGATTGTCAGTACATGTAAAAGGTGTAGGGAATGTTCTTGATTATTTGGGATAAACGAAACTCGATCGGGTATTGCCCATTTAAATTAAAGAAATTCAATACAACTATTTTACACATGGAAGGAGAGTTGACCAAACTGAGATCTTCGTAAGGTTTTTTCTCACCATCATAATTTCACCAAGGAAGTGAGAGGAACCGATTGTGGAAACTCACTTTAATCAACAAAGAAGAAGAAGATTGAATTGAATTGAACAAGGATAGAATTACAATTAGGAAAATGACCCCAACCTAATCACCCTTTTTAATATCATAGTTTTTCAATCATTTGAATTTCAAATTTCATTTCAAAAACAGAACATTTTTACCCTTGTTTTAAAGTGACAAACTGATTTTGTGTGCACTCATCTATAGGATACTTCCTAGGGTTAATCACTAGACTACACTTAGAAAATTTAAAAAAATTGTTTTTCCATTCCCTACGATAGGCGTGTGTCAAACTTTGCGCCGTTATCGAGGAGGCAGTGCAACAAAAAAAAGATTTTCAAAACTGAATGACCCGCAACTCAAAAGAACCATTAATTGAATTTGATCCAGAAATAGAAAGAACATTAACACAACTAAAAAAAAGAAACCTACCAGAAATCTTTGAAGAAATAGATCTTTCAGATTCTAGTAAAACTATTAGTGTTCACTCTGAACCTGAAATCATGGCTGGAAATCCCAACCTAACCCTAAGTGATCTATGTGAACCTCAATTTGCCATTCAAAATAACCAAATCATTGCACCAACTGAACCAAATGATTTTTAATTATGTGTCAATATGATTCCATAGCTTCCAAAGTTTCATGGTCTTGTATGAGAAGATCCAAATTGGCACATTCAAGAATTCTAATACATTTTCTCAAGCTTCAGTCCAAGAGGAGAACCCAAATACCAATTTCAATGGAGGGCATTCCCCTTTTCAATCGAAGGAGAGATTAAATAATGGTTGTACAATCTACAACCAGGGGAGATCAATGATCGGGTAGAATTAAAAAGGTGTTTCATGCAAATATTATTTCCCACATCCAGAAGCACAACCATCAAGAAAGAGATCTACATCATACAACAATCAACTGGAGAAACCCTCTACGAGTACTGGGAGCATTTACCAAGGAAGGTGGTCAGAGGCGAGCCCCTGACTATTTATTAAAATAAAGAAAAGTGCAGAAAATGCGCAACACAAAGCAAAGATCAGTTACATATCATACATATCATACTCATTCCCGCCCCCAGGATAGACATCCTCTGCCGTAGCTGACTCCCACTCCGAGCTTTCATAATGCTTAAGAATCTTGGCGTACTTCTTGCGAAGATTCAGTTTCTCCAACGAAATCAACTCTTTCGAAGATTTTTTTAAGGAGGACCGAGTGGAGATTGTCTTCGGCAGCTCCGAGTATTCCTTCCTCGGCCTACGGCTTGGAGTAGTAGACACCTCCTTTCCCTTATTCCCCTTCCCATACTTTAGTATCTCACTATATGACATCCTGGTCATTTCATTGTCCTTGTCATTGTCCGACACATCCCCCCACTTCCCAGGAATGAAACCATACGAAATATCATTAACCTCTCGAGTAGCAGGAAAACTGTTACAATCAACCATTTCCAAGAAATGCGGCTGCCCTTCAAGAGCTTGTCCAACAGTTAACGTCTTCACTGCATCAACTGGAGCAATTTGTAGGACCTGTTCAACTTCCATTGTGGAATTCATCTCCCCATTAACGGCTTCTTCAGTCGCCAAAGCTTGAAACATATTACATGTATGTACACCATTTCCAGATACAGGAGCTTGAAAATGCATTATGGACTCCTTAGGAGGAGGAGCAACATTGGAGAGACTCCAGCCATCCGGACTCGGCCTCCTCCCATCCTCCTTCGGTCTGTCAATACCATCAACGACACTAACAGCACACCCAGAATCCTTCGAACATGCATTAGCTTCAGCAGCACTCCCAGCACCCTTCCTGGACAGCCCTGCACTGTAAGCACATGCATCTCGAGCCAAAACAGGCTTATTCCCCACACCATTTCCAGAACACCCATCAACAGCGTTCAGTTCACATGCAGCAGAACTGAAAACTTTCTTCCGTCCCTCAAAACCCATCGCAGCAACTGGACCTTCCGAAGCCACGCCACCCGCGCAATTGCCAGCCTGGGAGTCACCAGCTTCCTTCCCATTACCAGCACCCTTAGCACAGTGCTCACTCGGGGCTGAGGTTGCTCCACCATAACAGTTCCCATCCTGATGACCCAACTGGTGACACCCCGAACAAAACTCAACCCACGAATCAAAAACGACCGCCTGCTTCCAGCGGAATTCCTCACCAACCGTGACCCAAATCCACTCGACAGGCGGCTTCGAGACGTCCACCTCCACACAGAGCTGTGGATTGACCGGATGACAAACAGATGAAGTCCGAGAATCGGAGCAGAGAAAACGCCCAACCAAATTTCTGAGCATACGAATTATAGAGGGATTTTGAAATGGCAACGGAAGATGAGGAAAACTAACCCATAAGGCAGCTAAGGGTGAATCCCGATTCATGCACATATCGAAGGTCCATAGAAGGAGGGAAAAACAACATCCTCCGCAACGGCGAGGAGCACGAGACCAAGCGCGAACCAAGTCGTCTTCTGAGGCGAATCTGATCATTATTTGATTCTTGTCAAGCAATCCCACTACCGCACGATCCTGCAAATCCCAGTTACTGAACACAAACCTATCAAAATCATCAATCGACGGTCTTCGCTGATTAAATCGTGCAATCAGAGTCAGATTCAGGAGATTCGACGCCGAGGAGAACTCCGAAACAGAAATTGAGAGTTGAGGGTACCCAAGATGCAGATCCGGGACCTTCGAACCCAAAGTAATCGAAGGGAAATCAGGGATAAAGTTAGAGTTAGAAAAGGGTACAAACTTCGCTCGAGGTTTCAGATGTCAGGGAAGAACATCCTCCCCCCGCCCACCTCCTGGGAGGGGGGGAAATTCATCTTCGTTCATGAACTAGGGTTCGGTGCCGGAACTCCACCGCCATCGCCATCCTCCCGCCGCGCTCACGCTCGCCATTCTCATGAGTGAGATCTACTGGGAGCATTTATATAAGCTATGTTCCAGCTTCCCAAATCAAGAAATATAGGAACACTAATTCCTTGATTTCTTCTACCAAGGACTTCTGGATAATGATCGGAATCTTCTAGATGCCTCATCTAGGGGATCCCTGATTGACAAGTCACCTGCAGATATCAGAGTACTAATTAAGAAGATTGCTCAAAACTCACAACAATTTTGAATAAGAGGGCTGGGAATTAGAGTAATCCATGAGGTGAGAACATCCTATTCAATAGAATTAATTAGAAGCGAGATGGGCGAACTAACCAGGTTAGTGGGACAGATGGATGTGAAACAATTGAAGCAACAACAAGAATGAAATCAGGTATGTGGTTTATGCTCTTCTAATTATCATTTCACTAACCAGTGTCCTGAAGTGCAGGGAACCAAATTTTGTGCTGCTACCTATCAACAAAGGAAATTCCTACCAAATCCACCACGTCATCCCCAAAACCAACCAGGACATGGATTCCAACAGACCCATGATAGAACTCCTTTTCAACACCAATACGAGAACCCCCCTCCATTCCAATAGTCCTATAAACAAGCCTTTCAACAACAACAAACCTTTCATCCACCACCATTCCAAAGAAAGACATATGAGAAACTGTCCACCAGTGCACAACCATCAAGTGAGAACCAACAACTACAGTCAGATGTTGAGGGGCTTAAATAAAATGTGAAAGACTTATCCAACTAGTTAAAAAATGTTTTGGAAATTCTAACCCAGAATCCATGGAAGCTTCTATCCCAAACAGTTCCAAATCCTAAAGAGAATGTCAATGCAATCATAACAAGAAGTGGAAAAGAATTCCCACCTCCATCCAACATTGAACCTGAAACAATACCACCTATTCTGAGGGAGAATGATGTTGAAAATTCAGAAATTCTTGTGAAAATCCACCAAGGAGAAAATGAAGAGAAGGATGAGAAGGATAGGCCACATAATATGAGACAAGAAACACCAATACAAAAGAAACAAAGGGAGAATAAAGATCCACCCACACCTTTTCTAACAAGGATGCTCGAATCAAAGAAATTACATGAGGAAACACTTCAAAAAGAAATTCTAGGCACTTTTTAGAAAGTGGAAATCAATATCCCTCTACTTGAAGCTATCAAACAAATTCCAAGGTATGAAATTTTTTTGAAAGATATTTGTACCAAAAAGAGAAGACTTCTTGGGAATAAAAGAATGAACTTGGGGAGAAGTATCTCAGGCCTTATCACACCACTGATTCCAACCAAATGTCAAGATCCAGGGACGTTTTCCATTCCATGCACTGTTGGTTCATTAAATTTTTCTAATGATTTGTGTGATCTTGGTGCTTCAATTAATGTATTGCCTCACTCTGTATACAATTCTTTGCAGATGGAAGACTTAAAGCCCACAAGAGTGGTGGTCCAGCTTGCAAATAGATGCACAGTTTTCTCAGTTGGAGTTCTAGAGGATTTCCTGGTGAAAGTCAAAGATCTTTTATTCCCAGATGACTTCTATGTGCTAAAGATGAAAGAATATAGGAACCCGTCACACTCACCCATTATTTTGGGGAGACCATTCTTGAAGGCATCCAAAACCATCATCAATTTCTATGAAGGTACACTCAGCACGGAATTTGAAGATATCACTATCTACTTCAACATTTTTGAATCCATGAGGTAACCATCAGATGATCACTCCCTCTTTTCACTCTCCCATGAAGTTAATACTGAACTCTTTGAACAATCAGGTATGTGCCGTGAATTGTTAGACTTTGGAGATAATTTTTCCATTAATGAACATGCAAATTCCCTAAACACTGCAGATTCTGATTTAACATGGGAAGAAGTGGTAAAATTTGATTTCATTAATGATTTTCTGATTGATGAAAAATGTGATATTTTTTCTTGTGTGCAGGATGTCCAACCTTTGGAAGTGGGGATTTTAAACTTAATTTCATCCCTTGAGAGTCCCCCTGAACTTGAATTAAAACCACTCCCCAATGATTTGAAATAAGTGTACCTTATTGAAGGAGAGAAATTACCAGTGAAAATTGAAAATAATATGTCTAAAACCCTAGGAAAATATTTGATTGAGATTTTTAGAGAGAATTTCCAGGAAATAGGGTGTATATTAGGTGATATCCCAGGAATAAACCCAAAAATATGCTCTCATAGAATTTTTCTTGAGGGAGATTCCAAACCTCTTAGACAACCACAAAAGAGGATGAATCCCACCTTGATGGAGGTTGTGAAGAAGGAGATCAAGAAGCTCTTGGAAGTTGGGATCATTTACCCCATTTCATATTCACAGTGGGTTATCCCTATTCATGTTGTTCCTAAACAAACCGATCTAACCACTGTGAGGAATGAAAAGAATGAGTTAATACCTATGAGAATTCAAAACAACTGGAGAGTATGCATTGATTTTAGGAAATTGAACCAGGTCACTTGAAGAGATCATTTCCCTATCTGCTTCATTGACCAGATGTTAGATAGATTGGGAGGGAGAACTCATTATTGCTTTTGGATGGATTTTTAGGTTACATCCAGGCACCCATTGCTCCCGAGGATTAAGAAAAGATGACATTTACATGTCCTTTCGGTACTTTTGCATATAAAATATTACCATTTGGATTATGTAATGCTCTAGGTACATTTCAGCAGTGCATGGTGAGTATATTTTCTGATCACATTGAAAATTTCTTGGAAGTTTTCTTAGATTATTTCACAGTTTTTGGAGATACTTTTGATCATTGTTTGAAAAATCTGGAAAAAGTTTTGAAAACCTGCATTGAAAAAAATCTTGTTTTAAATTTTGAAAAATGTCATTTCATGGTTAAAATATGAATTGTACTTGGTCATGTTATTTCCATAAATGGAATTTAAGTGGATAAATCCAAAATTGATGTGATAAATTCATTGACTTATCCTACTTGTGTGAAACATCTTTGATCATTTTTAGGACATGCAGGATTCTACAGGAGGTTTATCAAAGATTTCAGTAAGATTTATCTCCCTCTCTCTAGATTACTTTTGAAATATGCTGGTTTTGATTTCAATGGTGCATGTAGGGAATCCTTTGATGAGTTGAAGAAGTGATTGATTTCACCACCCATGATGCAGTCTCCAAATTGGGAAGAACTATTTGGGATACTTTGTGATGCCTCCAACCAAGAAGTTGGAGCAGTCCTTTCTCAGCAAATTGAGGGCAGACCACAAGTCATTTCATATGCCTCGAGAACTTTAGATGCGGCCCAATTCAATTACACAACCACGGAAAAAGAGTCCTTAGCATTTGTTTTTTCTTTAGAAAGATTTAGATCATATCTTCTTGAAACTAAAATCTCTGTGTTTTCTGATCATGCAGCTTTGAGGTACTTGATGCAGAAAGCTGATGCTAGACCAAGGTTAGTGAGATGGATGATATTTTTACAGGAGTTCAATATAAAAATCAAGGATAGGATGGGATTTGAGAACCAAGTGGCTGATCAATAAAGTAGACTTCCAAATACTGCTGAAATTAAAATTCCAGAAAGAGACCGACTGAATGATCAAATTCCAGGAGAGCAGTTGTACTTGATTAAAGGAGAAGTGCCTTGGTACGATGAAATGGTCAATTTTATGGTAACATCTCAGGTTCCATCTCATTTCAATTATCACCAAATTCAAAAACTGAAAGCTGAATCTAGGTATTACATTTGGGATGATCCATTCGTTTGGAAGATTTGCAATGATCAAGTAATAAAAAGATGTTTACCTAAAAGTGAAGTTAAATCTGTCTTTGATTTTTGTCACACTTTAGCTTGTGGAGGCCACTTTGGACCTCAAAGGACAACAAGGAAGGTTTTAGAATCTGGAATTTGTTGGCCCACAATTTTTAAAGATGCTCATGAATTTTTCAAAATATGTGAAAAATGTCAGTTTTCAGGAAATTTTTCAAAGAGACAAGAAATGCCCCAAATGCCATTGAATTTTTGTGACATTTTTGAAGTTTGGGGGATAGATTTTATGGGACCTTTCCCGATTTCATTTTTAAATTTTTATATCTTTCTTGCAGTTGATTATGTTTCCAAATGGGTGGAAGCAAAATCCACAAAGACTGACGATGCTAAAGTTGTTTGTGATTTTATCAGTTCTAACATATTTTTTAGGTTCGGAGTGCCTAGAGAAATAATCAGTGATCAGGGGACTCAATTCTGCAATTGTATAATGGATACTTTGCTGAAGAAGTATGGGGTGAATCATAAAACATCAACTCCCTATCATCCATAGACTAATGAGAAAGATGAAGTTTCCAACAGGGAAATCAAATGAATTTTGGAAAAGACTGTTAATCCAAACAGGAAGGATTGAAGCCAAAGGTTGGAAGATATCTTATGGGATTACAGGACAGCTTACAAAACCCTGATTAGAATGAGTCCATATAGGCAGATTTATGGGAAAAGCTGCCACCTACCTGTGGAATTAGAGCATAAGGTGTATTGGGCTGTGAGGAAATTGAATTTGGACATTGAAAGTGTTGGGAAGGAAAGAAGATTAAATTTGTAAGAGCTGGATGAAATAAGAATGGAAGCATTTGAAAATTCAAGGACTTACAAAGAGAGAACAAGAGTGGCTCATTACAAGCTGATTCAATAGAAAGACTTCCATTATAGAGATAAAGTGTTGTTATTCAACTCAAGACTAAATCTGATGCCAGGTAAACTTCGTTCCAGATGGGCGGGTCGATTTATTGTTACTCATGTATATCCTTTCGGTCCTGTGCAGATTGTGAAGGATGGAGAGCAGGAGCCATTCACTATTAATGGGAACAGGCTGAAGGAGTTCCATGGGACCATTCCATCATAACCTATAGAGAAGATCACGCTCCTCCAACCTATCTATCGATAAGATCCATCAGGTTGTACCTCTCCTTCACAATTTATTTATATTGTTATTCATTTTAAAATTGTCTTACATGTTAAATCAACTTGAATTCATTGAGGACACTACTTCATTTAAGTGTGGGGTAGAGAATCTATATAGTTTAGGATTTTTATTTTTTGTTTGTTTTATTTTTTTTGTTTTTTCATATTTGTGTGTGTTTATTTTTCAATTTTTGGTGTGTTTTGTTTTATTTTTTTTTGATCTGAAATGATTATCATTACCATTTTTGAAACCTATTTCAATGAGTGAATGAATATATTCAATGAAACTGAGCTAAAATGAATACTGAAATGACTTTGTTTCAAGTTCAAATCTTTTAGAAATTCGTGAAAAGTACACTGGTTTTTGAATCCCAAGCCATATTTCACTATCTATATCTTTGAAATCAGTTTTCTATGAGGCTTCTGAACCATTTTTTGTCACATTCATTTCATTCACCTCCTTTCTTGAGAGAACCAAACCACGCTTGCTTTAACCATAATTTGATTTATTATTTTCAAAAGTTGAGGGTTTGGGGTACGTGTGTTTTAAATGATTGAGGCATTTATTTGGTTTAAAGCCCCCGTTTCCAAATAATCCTTTTCATTATGGAATACCTTATATATTAATCATTTTATCCCTTTGTATCCATGAATATCATGTTAGGTTAGCGACCTTACAAGCCAATGTTCCCTATCTAACCTGATCTTGAAGTGAAATTTCATGATCTAGTTGAACTTATGTGTGGGGGAAGCTGCCTTGTGTTGTGCTAACTCATTTGGTGATACTTTGGGGGGAAAATAAATTGTTGAAGAGATGTGTGTGATGTTGAAAAATTATTCTGTTGAAATCTATTCCTTTTCTGTATTTTTCATGATAAGAGATGTTGTGCCTTTCTAGAGCTTCTGATGTAAAAGGAAAGCTGTTCCTATCTGTAGCTTTCAAGAAAAAGCATGTTTGAAAAGATTGAAATTTTTCCTGCTGAAATATTGAGCTGATTGGATGATTATGAATCCTATTTTATACAAAGGGGAAGATAAGGAGACCATATTTGAGTGAAAATTTGAATCTTGCAATTTGCTTCATAAAGAGCCAAGCCCTCCTTTTTCAGCCTCAAAATTTTTAACATCTAAATCATATCAACCAAAAGCCACAGAACAACCCTGAAAATTCCTCATAAGAAACACCTATCCTTGACTCACATCGGGTGGAGAATTATGAATTTATCAAGCCTGTGGTGCCTCTTGTGTGAGTTTGGATGAAAAAATCCTTATTGAGCATTTACATTTGTGAGATGAGAGAAAATTCATGAGAGGTAGGTGTTTTGTGTGAATGAGATAAGAAATGAAGTGGAAATATATTAAAATATAAAATGGAGAACTTGAAATAATTGTTTTTGATGAGGCATTCTATCTTTTAGTTTCTTAGTATGGATTTGGTATATCTCATTGGTATGTGTTTTGGATTTGATTTGATTTGATTTTTACTTGTCCAGAAGTCCAAGTGCTAAGTGTGGGGGAATTGATAGAGAAAATATTTTCAATTAAATTTATATTGAATTTAATTTTTTTAAATCCAAAAAATTGTTACTCTAATATTAATTGCTTCATTTTTATGATATTGGTGTTATTTTGAGTTGAACAGTAAAAATGAGTCATTTCGGATTTTTAACTGTTTTAAATTGTTTCTGTAGTTTGGCCATAACATTATCTACACTATTCCAAATTGAAAAATTCAATCTTTTCCAGATTCTACGCAGATAGGGCTTCATTTCATCTCTTTTGACCTAAAGCTGAATTGGCCATAAGGAACCTCCAAAGAAGATCCCAAGTTGGCTCAAGAAAACTGTTTGCAGTTCTTCCTGGTTTTGGTGTGGGGTCCATAACTCATTCATGGTGGGAATTTGTTTTTTGAAATTTGGTGGGGAATGAGGAAGAAGTTTTTTAGAATATTTAATGAAGGAAATTCTACGTTAATTGGCCGTTTAAGGGGTCATTAAATCACCCTAATCTGGAGGTTTGCTATCTGGAGAGTCTGACTGGACATAATAAATGCTCAGTATAAAACAGGCATAAATCTCAGAATACATGTCCAAATCTATTGTTCTTTTTAGGGGACACGCCCAAGATAAGTATGATCAACATTCAAGAAGGGTGAAATGCGTGAAGATATCATTTATTGGGGCTAAAACGTGTCAACATTCAGAGGAAAAATTCTGAATATAAAAGGAGGAGAGGTCATCCCTCTCAAAGCATCTCTCAATCCATCCCAATCCTTCTGTGACTCCAAGGAGAAGAAATTTTTGGCATTCTATTTTATTTCTTTTCTTTTTCATAGCTTTTTAATGCTTTCTTATTCTCAATTAATCTCTATTACCCTTACCGTGATTGGGGAAGGGTTGGTTTTCTACATTGTAATGCTTGAGTTCTTAGACGTAATTGATAAATTTATTTCTTCTTCAAAGTTGTTTTCAATTTATTATAGAGGATTTTTTTAAAAAGTTCGATCATTCATGAATATTAATTCCGTTATTGATTTTTTCCTTGGTAAAATAATCATAATCTCCCTCCACTAATTTCTGGTTTATATACGATGGAATAGACCAGGGATTGGTGGTGAAGTTCTCGACGATCATCAGTACGTGTAAAAGGTGTAGTGAATGTTCTTGATTGTTTGGGATAAACAGAACCCGTTCAGGTATTTCCCATTTAAATTAAGGATATTCAATACAACTATTTTACACATGGAAAGAGAGTTGACCAAACTGAGATCTTGGTAAGGTTTTCTCTCACGAACATAATTTCACCAAGGAAGTGAGAGGAAACGATTGTGGAAACTCACTTTAATCAACAATGAATAACATGATTGAATTAAATTGAACACGGATAGCATTAAAATTATTAAAACAACCCTGACCTAATCACCCTTTTTAATATCATAGTTTTTCAATCATTTGAATTTCAAATTTCATTTCAAAAACAGGACATTTTTACCCTCGTTTTAATGTGACGAACTGATTTTTTGTGCACTCCTCTTTAGGATACTTCCTAGGGTTAATCACTAGACTACACTTAGGAAATTTAAAAACTATTTTTCCATGACCTACTATAGGCATGTGTCAGTTTTCCTACCATAGGTCATGAAACAATGAAGTTCAATTACTATAGAGTGAGATTGGACAGAGTTGTTACAACGTGGAATCTATTTTTTTATTTGTATTAATATTTTTGATTTGGTTGATTGGAGATAAATCTAGTTGTAATTTTAAGGAATTATCTATCGTGTGTCTTAGTAGAACTCTCATGATTTGAAGTCTAAGTAATAAGGAGTTAGGATTTCTCTTCTTGGGATTCAGTGTTATAGTTGGGTCAATTCTTGGTTAAAATTAATACAATGATTTTATGAATTTTTGGTTTCTACTATTGGCCTAACATGAAAAGATATAGGAGTTCGTTTATCATATTAGGAATGTCATTTAACATGAAATTTGTATGCTCATGTGTGATTATGTTCGAAAAAATGAGAAAAGAAATTGGATGAAGTTAAATAAAGTTTCAACAACATCTTATATTGTATTTTTCCATATAGATTCTTGGTGTCATTATACATAATCAAACAAAATAATTTGTTATTGACATTGGTGATTGAATTTTTTTCATATCATATGGTGTTAATTAAATAAAATTAAAATATAAACTTATACAATAACTTCCCATATAGCTTTAGAATGATATTTTATTTAACTAAATAATTTTTATGGTGTACTTGATGTGAATCTTCATAGGGAGATGTTGTTATGTGTGAACATGTATGATATCTTGATACTTGATGGGAAAATATAGTATATGGATTCCCAAAAATATTTAGTACCCTGGAGTGGAAGTTTTAATTAAATACGGGATGCTTCATATGTATATGAGAACCCTGGAGTGGGTGTTTTAGCCCGTGCATACCATGTGATATTTGGGACAGAAGCTGAGATAGTTCCCTATAAGATGTGGCCTATATGGAATGTTCTTATGAAATAGGTGGGAGAATATGAGGAATTTAAGATTTTATTCAGGATATTGATGAGTCATGTGCTATAATTAAATAATAGGATGATTTTTGGGTGTGAATATGGGTTTAAAATACAAGGATAACCATAAAAAGTGGTTATCCCAAGACTGTGAGAACATTTAAAGATGATAAGTGTGGGAAGACTCTTTGGGTTATGAGTTTGATTCTTGAGATGTGTTATCAAGTATTTGATATAGTAATAGATATTCCTTAACAATCATGGATGTGAAAGCATTGGTAGTGCGAGTGTTTATGGGTCAACATGCATGGGAGGTATGTTAAGTTGAGTAAATTGATAGGTATGCCTATAAATGATAAGATGATCACATGTTTTATTCATGGTTAGTTGGTGAATTGAGTGTGTGATACTATTAATTATGGAATACGACATAATATTTCATGAGTCAGATGGTATGTCAGGTTAGCACTGGGGGTGTATACCTACTTGGGTATGTTTGTTTTTTGTAAATGGGAGTAGTGGAGAACCATTGTGAGTTCAACTTGATGTATGTTCTCTTATAATTGGATAAGGGGGGTGAGATATCATTTAATAAACATTTTAGGTGGATGGATAGACATAATATTAGCCTAAGGTATCTAATAGTTGTGTTTTATTAGGTATGATTGGCCTTGAATGAGATGTTTGAGACATATAAATGGGTGGATTTTCTGAAATCTCTAGAATATGGAGATTGAATTGGGTATGTTACATGACTAATGAGGTTAGGTCATGATAATGGATCAATATTTCAGGTGGATTCATGTGACACCTTCTTGGTGTATGTATTGGATGTGTTGTGACATGTATGTTTGGTTCCATGAGACCCATTTGGGTTTAGAACCCCGATAGGTGCTGGTATGTTATGATGGGGTTTAT